>OZ022229.1:24573259-25091091 GCA_963978835.1 Tenthredo scrophulariae
TCGAATCAAAGAAGAAATATCGAGCATTGAATTAGTTATTTTACGACTATGTCTTATCAGTCTAATAAACATCGTTAGAAATTTATACAGCTTGGTCTTTTTATGGCCCTAGTGAATATCAAAGGTCGGTTTTGCGGCTGTGCCATAGCGGAAAAGCTCTCAAACTTAAACTAGGCGCCTAGACTACTTTTTTGTTTTTTTTCTTCATATCACTAAATGGAGTTCTGGTTCTAATTATAAACAACCGTCGATTACCCAACTCGCAGGGTTCGGTGTTCCCTTTTAATTTATTCTCGGTCACTGTATACTATACCATACGCTGTAGAAAATGATCTGTGTAAATGTCGGCGTTTAGTAACGTGAACATTTTTTTTTTTCTCAAAGACCTGGTGAAAATGTATTTGCTTCTGATTATTTTCTTAAAAAGTTTGGATAACTGTAAAAACTTCAAGACTCTGAACTGCTTTTTTGAACTAATCAGAAATCAGAAATCTGAAATTTTTCGTCAAAATAGAGATCAAAGTTGTTTTCATGTAACCTAATCTCTAGCTTTTCGAAAAAAAAAAAAAACTTTCGAACATTTTAGACCAATTCCGAAATCCTCTCTACAAATTTTGACTTTTTTTCCTTCAAATCTTAACGAAACCCTGAAAACGTCTGAAAGATTTCTGCAAACTCTCTAATGATACTCGAAAAGCGTTGTAATTTCGAGAATTTTTGAGAATAGATTTACAAATGAACAAAATTTATTTAGTTTTTTTTTTTTTGTGTTATTTCAAAAATGTTATAGTTCAGTTCATTCAACATTATCCATTCATGTCAATCTAAGGAATAGTGTAGAATGTGAAATTTAACGTAAATCCGTAAATTTAGAATAAAATTTGTAATTGAAAATTGCTATTATATTTAATGTGATGAAACTGACATCAACAACGTGTTATAAATGGACATAAGCATTTGTATCAAATTCGAAAAAAAAAATCCGGAATTCATTCTTCATCGAAAACTAGTCATTCATAAATTATAATATGTGAGTTAATCTCGGTTGTAAAAGTCCCTCTATACGTCTATAAATTTATCATTATTATACGGAGTCAAACTGATCATTAAAATACTGTAAAACTTGCTAATTACACGCAAGTGCTTTCAAATCATACACTTTAACACCCTGTCTCGCAATTATCGTTAAAGTCCCATTCAATATATGAAACATGATTATATACGTATAGCCCATAGGTACCGCAGGAATTATGAGGATGTCGTAAAATTGTTAGTTTCAGGATATGAATTCTTCCTCGATAGAAATAATTGCCTAGGTACTGTATTTACCGAAGGTAAAATAAGTAAAAGGGAGATTATTGTTGAAGGATTTATTTTCTTCAAGAAAGACGTAAGTTTTGAAAAATTTCTATCACTCAGCCGGGTTTTACGATACGAAAATTTCGCAGAGCCACTTTTTATATGGAATTGAATTCTCTACTAAAAATTCTCTAAGAATTGTCTCTATAAAGTTAAGGTGGTTTTCTACCCAATTCTACCTGTTTTAAAAACATTGGGCTGATCGGTGCTATTAAACGTAAATGTAAAGAATTGCTTACGCCATTTCTCTATTTTAGCGTGAAACGAACATGTTTTGGGACCTACGTGTTCGAAATCGCCGATAGAATTGCGCTACAGAGCCCTTTTTCCCGTTTTCGGTGCCCGGTTGGAAATATTCCGTTTAATAGCACCGTTCAGCCCAATGTTTTTAGAACAGGTCGAATTGGGTAGGGAACTATCTTAATAGTTTAGCCGTGACAAGAGTTTAGAGGTAACTTCCAATGCTCAGAACTCGTGTATGATAGAATTTATGATTCATTGAGCTATTTTATCGCGAGGATTTCTTTCTGACCTTATTCTGAAAAATTTTCAGATGGGAAGGACAAAAAAATAAAACGAATTCATGTAAATTATACTCTATTTGTTTCAGCGTACGATGCAACTAGAAGTACACGATCTTCGAAATAAGTTAACGCAGTTTGAAGAAGAGTCGAGAAAAATGCAGCACATAGTTAATCGTATGACAGATCTTGAATCTAGATTCAGGATATACTGCAGTGGATCATTCAACGGTAGTTATAAATGAATAACATTCGCATATTAGCTTTTTAAAAAAAAACATCCAATTTATCTGCAATTGCATATATTCTGCTTACAGGTAATGGAAGAGGAATTTGTTGAAGATGAAAACACTGCTGCTACATGATTGATCGAGAAAATAGTAGCCCATAATCATCACTATATTGTATTTTGAATTTGTACCCCGTTTTCTTGTGAATAACTCAGCACAACGCATATGTATGCAACATGATAGTAACACATTTTCTCAATACGCTATTCGCCGGGGTTTAACACCTGTGTTAATGACTGATGATGGATTTATACGATTTTTAGTGATCCCTAGCCCTCAACTGAAGTATATTCTCTTTGATGTTATCTCCGCTTTAAAACTAAGACGTAAATATTCAACTACCTATGCGAATAGCCCCTTGCGACGACTTAATTACAACTAGGTTTAACTGTGTGCTAATAGAATGATATATAGCAAATTAAAGTTAAGGCATTTGATCGAATACTTTTATATATCTCTATGGAACAATGTGAAATTCTACGATAATGAAAATCATGTTTATTACTTATCAATTGTATAACTATTTGTAATGAAAAATTTGAAAGATACAAATTCTCTAATTATTTATCAGTTCATCTTTCGCAATACCAAAAAGATCCTAGTCCTCACTTCTTTCATATGTATTGTATTGAAATTTCAAAGTTTTATTACATCGCATTGAACATGTTAATTGCAATCCTTTGACAATACATAAATCTAGAAATATTCAAACTTTAAATGATTTATTGCAGTTAAATAAGGCGAATAGACCACGTATTTAGTTCTGGCATTTTCTTATCCAATATTTCTTTATTACAAAACGAAGTTCATTCATTTAAAAATTACTTCTTTCCTTTTCTCGGCTTCTTTGCTTTCTTCTTTGTCTGTTTTGTCTCTACATTCTTTCCCTTGGTTCTTGCGTGTTTGTGTTTTGTTATTTTACGATGGCTCATCCAAACTGGATAATTCCCATGCTGATCGCGCATTGTTCTCTTATTAAACACCCTAGCACCTTCAATCTCCATTTTGTCCTGACTGGTCCCATCGGCTTCTTTCTTAGCTGCTTTTTCTTTTATAGTTTTCGCATCCGTTACTATTAGAGAAATAATCGATGGTTACTTTATCATTCATATACAAATGTAGATACAAATAATTTTCATTTCAAAACATTTTCACTGCCAACTTGAGGAAAAAAAATTCATCGTTATAAGATGTTCTCTAAGAATTTAAAGAAGTTTCTATGAAAAGGGTTTTTCTACGGCAAAATCGATCTATGTAAGGTAGCCCCATAAAATTTCAGATGAGAATGAATCGCGCCTTGAACTACTTATAAATTTGTTTTTCACTCACCTGTAGCTATGTCTGATATCTCATTCATGTCTGTGTCAACAGGCGCGTTCTCGTCAATGCCAAGAGTCTTCTTGAGCCTCGCCAGTTCCTTTTCTCCGTAACGTTCGCGTTTAACGGCTCTACACTTCCTCCTCCATTTGCTGCGTAGTGATTTGGCCATATTTTGATAACTGCTAGTTGATTTGCGGTTTGAATAGACTGAAAGTTTATTTGGGTGTCAATTTTAAGGTTAGAATTAAACTGGGGAGACTTAACCTATAAGGAGCAGAGTCCACCACGTTGTTAGATATACAGGTATAGGAATTGAGCGTAAACGTTGTATGGAGTTTTGATTTGATGCCGAATTTATACGCGATCTATTATTTAACGGTTTTTCAATTCAATTTACTGTTTTAAAGAGAAATATTGATAATAACCTGTCACAGATTACACCACGATGTCCTCGTGTTGATGTTATAGCAGCGAAAAGGAAGACATGCGCATTGCGCAGACGCATGCGCGAACGCACACGCTCAAACGGATTCATTTCGAGCGGCGGATTTATGAAACGTCGAAAATGCCAGACACCAACCATTTATGTAATGATTCCAGTGTTTCATCTAATCGGTATTTTGAGAGAAATGCGAGTGGAACAGCCGAACAGCCCGGGAAATGTACATAAAACAGTAGGACGACTTTATGCATGTTTATCCTCAATAAAAGAACTCGAACATGTCGGAGGACTGCTGGCAGTAGTATCTTCAGATTAATTTTGTACAATTTGTGCAAAGAGGTCATTCTGCCTTACATATTATATTATATTATGTAATTCCAAGATTACTCAATCTTTCCATGTATGGATTACCAAAGGATGCAACTACTTATACTAATCCTTTTGGAGATTAGTCTCATCGTTTCAACGGGGCGGAATATTGAAATTTCGAACTTTTCGTCGACTAGAATTTTTCAAATTCATACAACTTGAAACCTATCAACCCCATCGAAAAAGTCACCAACTCGCAATTTCTTGTACTTTGAATGCACCGTTTGAAAATAATTCTTGAAAAATCCTGTAACTCTTGTATCCTGTGTTATTGGCGAATAAAAATTAAAAAACTGATTCTTAGAGAATGAGTTACCTACTTTCCATTTTATTGAAATATTTAACTGCGAAATACGCTATCGTAATTCTCAGACTTGAAATACCTGATCGTCAGCCAATTATAAAAAATAGGTAAATTCTACGTAAAATGTATATCAGTCAATTTGACGTTTACGGTGATACTTCAATAATCTTGAACTGTCTGCAGATAACCATACGAGTCTGAAAGGGAGATTGTTATGTGTGAGGAGAGATTAGGAGCGTAAACAAACTTAAACGGTTCCGGGACCTCGTATCGACTAACGAGTTTTGAAAAGTCCTTATTTTCGAATGAAGAAGAATTCTCTGTATTGATAAAACAAATCAGCTAGACCCATTATAACAACCTTGAGACACGATGCCCTTGCATGTATTCTATAATTGGATGAATTCTAATCAATGCTATATGAAGATTTGAAGACTGAGATGAAAATTGACTAATAACAATAAAACTCAGTCTGTCTAGGACAGATTGCTGAATTGAGAAGCTGATTGTGCCTCATGGCTTCATGATGTGACATTCGGAATTCCTATTGATAATTGTGACAAAAATGTGGACCAATGAGAATTCGTTAGATAAGATACCAAGAACAAAGTCTTTATATGGCCTGATGGTAAATTACCAAAAATTTGAACTATGGCGATCGTTCTGGATCGTTCGATTTGTTCAGGCCTAAGACTAGGAAAATTGTGCAGGAAATATTCAAAATAAAATTGTAGATAATAGCAGAATCCGAACCAAAAAAATATTTGTGATAACTGATACGTGGTAATTTTCCGATAGCACAAACTAATAATGTTAAAAAATAACATATTTTTTTCTTTCTACCGATCCAGCAGAATGAATTTGCTGAAATTCGATGATAGATTTCTGAAAAAAAAAATTTGCAGAAACTAATCCTTGGGATTTTTACACAATTGTGACGAAATTAGCGCCTCGCCGCACTAATTGTGACATGCGAAGCTCTCGGAGTATAGAAATTAGATGATCACATAAATAGCAGTGGATAATACTGGCAATTATTGCGATGTCCAGATTTATAAAACAAATCTACAGTCCGAAATATATGACAACAATGTAATTTAGGTCTTGCAATTAGCATACCGATATGAAGGCGAAAACGAACAAGCTATGGCAATTAGTTAACCGTGATATAGAAAAAGAGACGCACTTCGCGATAAAAATAAGATCATACCGGACTCTGGGCCCTGTTCGGTCTCCTGCGCTGAAGCTTTTCGAGGTATTTACTTTATCCACCAAAATTCAAGAGAAGAGGGTCGGGGAAGAAAACTAGCGCTGTTTAATCTGGCAAAAGACCACAATAAAGGCCATACAGCTTATATAGTCTGCGGGTAATTAAAAGCCGGCAATCCCGGGAACAAGAGCCTTGTTCAGTTCGTGTTCGCGACGAGGCTACAGCTCTTGTTCTTAATTGTCGTAGTTATATGAGTTTGTGAAATTACCTTGGTAACATAGTATAGGACGAAAAGCGTAGCCTGAAGGAGATCTCGTCAAAGGTAAGAGTCCATCCTTATATTATTTCACTCTCCGATTTAATATCTCGTGTAACATATCCATGCCAATTATACACAGTATGCGATCATTTTAGTAATGACTAAAATTAAAAACGAATTTTTTATCCGCGAGAAATGAAATTATTCACAACTTTTCCGCTATCACCAATCAGAAAAGTTAGTATTTTATAAAAAAAGAAATGTCTAGCAAGTTGGAGACGAACGAAAAATATTTGCAACTCGATTTTCGGCCTGATTTTAGTACTTTTGTCAACTTGTTATTAACTTATAGAGAAATTGAAAACCAAGTCATCATAGTCTTTGTCAATGTATTTTCTCACACTGAACACGATGACAATAATTACATTCTGGGTTTATAGAGGTATAGTCAATAGTCATATAGTCACGTGGTTTGCAGTTTCTTTTCGTAGATTTATTAGTTAATGACTATAAATTAAGAAAAATATTGAAGTTAGGCAAAAAATCAAGTTCTACATATTTTTGGTTCGTCTGTAGCTTGCAGGACGACCCCTTTTTTTCATCAAAAACCAACTTTCAGAGAAGTGAAAGCTAAAAAATTCGAAAAGTATTTTGCCCTATCGACTTGTCGCTCTGAATGAATGGAAATTTCAGATGGACCAGAATAACGACGGTGGGCCGATCGAGCTTGTGTCATCTAGTAACTCAGAATTTAAAAACGAATGCCACGATTGCGATGAAGCCGAGGGTGTACCAAAGATGCAATTTGGCAGGAACCATGGACGGAAGGGCTTTAACGATTCCAGAGCATTTTTCGCGATCACCTTTATGATGCTCTTCGTCGTCTGCCAAGCTCATTCCGACCTGTGCGTGCACAGAGCAGAACACAAATCGCGTGAGTACATTCTTAACCCAACGAAGTAAATTATCCTTCATATCGGTCGATGGAGCTAAATTGACCATTCAAATGTTGTGATTAACCATTCTTTGATTTTTGATCGTTACACAGCATCCTGCGCTCCTGGACAAGACATAATCGTGGAGCATGGTCTATCCATACAAGTGCAATGCAGCGGTCTGGATTGGAATTCGGACAATCCACTGTACCGCAGTTGTGATGTATCAGAGTTGGAAATTCTTGTGAACAACAAGTCAGTGGACAACCACGAATTAATCAAGATAAATGAAAACACCCTCACATTGTCTTTGACAAAACCACCCCCTTCGAAGTTCATCTTTAGTTGTCGGCGAAGGATGAACAACACCGAAGGACAGCAGTACATGGAACGAAATGTCCAAGTTTTAGTCGGGTGTAAGTATATATATTTCATGTCACAAGTTCTCCCCACACTGAATGTTCCCATGTTTTAAATGATCAGAACCTTCATTACTTCCCGTTGTTTCAAAATTGACCGTTAATGTCCAATTTTGACGGCAAGTAAAGGACTTGCCTCTGCGCTATCCCCTTTGCGATGTCTGCTCAGGACGCTCGCAAGAAACGATCCTGGGCTGGTTTCTCTTCTGAATGATTCTCGTTCAGCATTCAGCATTCTGAATCGCGAATACCTACAGTATCACACGATGTCCAAACCCGAGTCATGTAGGGAATCGATATTTTTGCCATCTCTAGTCAAGCCCAGAAAGCCTCGTAGTATGAAGTGCCTGTCATACAACTGGGAAAGCATTGCCTGTACTTGGGATCCCGCTCCAAACGAAGTTCCAACAAAATTTTCCCTACGGTTCGAGTTCCCAGGAACAGAAGCCGCTGATCCATCCTTCGCCTGTTTGCCACCCCGGGAGGAAGATAAGCTACCGCCAAACAGTTGCGTGTTACCGTTATATGATAAAAGTACAAATCTCTACTCCAAACTAACCGTTGAGAATTACATCATCGCATTAGACGCTGAAAACGTGTTAGGCACCGAATGCTTCACCTACAATTTTCATCATTGGGCAAACGGTGAGCGACCAAGGTGACGAGATGCAATTGGTACATCAGAGTATAGATATCACGATAAATGTGTCATTTTTTTTTTTTAGTGATCCCGTCGCACCCGGTCAATCTATCGGTCATCAGTACAACGCCGTCAAGTGCGCTATTGCATTGGTATATACCGTCTCATTTGTGCAAATTTCCACCAGGCCTACACTATAGAGTTGCTTATAAAAACCCATGGGATCGCCACGGTAATAATTGGCAGGTAAGGATCGAGCAGATCGAGAATATCACACGTCGTATTCAGTTAGTTGAGGGAACATTGAGCGGAAAACTAATCATCCTTAATTGTTTGAACAGTTTCAGACGATAGATATAATGGACCAGAGTCATAATACCGAAGTATACTTTAATTTGACTAACCTGGAAAGCCCAAATACCATTTACTACGTCAGAGTTTACATGAAGAGTTCCCTGGCCGTCGATGAAGATATGTGGGGACAATTCAGCGACGTCATATTCAGAACACCAGCAGCATGTAAGTTATATTGCAGTTCACTAACATGAAATAAGTTGTTAGATATTTCTGACTGAGACACTGAGTAAAATACGAGACAATAGCCAAGAGCTAGGACTATACTATTCTCGCATGAAATTTAGCATTTTTGAGAAATTCACACTATGTGAAAATGTAACATACGTAGTTTTATATTCGACCATGTGTGTAGAGGAATGTAACTATTATAATTTTGGAACATTCAGTGCCGTGTTTACCGCCAAAAACTGATATTGGAAGCTTCGAAGTTGTGGTGAACAGTTACAGCAGAGACATCTACGTATATTGGCAAACTATTCCGACGTATTTAGAAAATACAGACGATATCCCGTATCAGGTAGTTCAGGTTGACGAGAATGGCTCTAGAGTGCATTTGCGGCCCCAGGAGATAACGAAAACTTACGCAAAGTTCATCGACTTAAGTTTTAACGGTTTCAAATTTGAGATTGCTGGAACCAATTGCAAAGGAGCAGATAATCCCACATCCAAGGTGATCGTTCCGAGCCATTTGGAAAGTAAGTCATCCGTTTGAACATATTTATACTATTTTAAAAAACACGACCAGTGCGTCATCGAACCCATTTTGAAAGAGAGAAACCGCAATGTGACATGAATTTTTTTCAGTGCCACTGAAACCAATTCCCTTCACGAAAATTGCATATGGCAATGGTGTCTACGAACTATCGTGGGACCCATCTGATAGTCTGGATGTCAAGAGCTACACGATATTCTGGTGCGAAAACGATCGGGATAGACCCTATCAATGCTCTGTAAGTACATTGCATATCTTGAGTCGGGATAAAAGTTCTAGTTTCATTCTACAAGTTCTCACTGAAAATTGGAGGTACGAGCTACAATTTGAGGATAGGATTATGCATGTAGTAAAATTTTTATTTGCACCCAAACGTGAGAGTTATGTCCGTTTTGAGAAAAATTGCAAACCAGAATTTTGAAATCCTAATTCGGACCTTTATAGATCCTAAAATTTGGAGCGGTAGAGTAATTCTGATTTTGACCTATAGCTCCTCAATTTTCAGCAGAACATCCTGTGATGTGATTGACGAATAAATTGTAAGTCAAAAATAAAATTGATCATTGAGTTGGTTTTTGCAGACTTTTTAGTCGCAAGTAGAATTTGAAAATTTAGCAGGATATAGAGAGGCTATTCAGAATTTCAAATGCAAGCGCTAATTCTGATTCACACTCCTGAATACTCACACAGGTCGAGATTCCACTGAAACAGGAATATATTTCCGTGAGAAAAACTAAAGAACGAAGAATCGGGGTCTCAGACTATTCCTTACTCATCGTTATATTCATCAAATATTTATAATAAGTGATAAGAATAAATGGCTAGAAATTGATCAAAACCTGATGCTTAGTGCGAGACGGAGGAGGTATCTGTGATCGGTAAAAAAAAAAAAATACGAGACAGAAGCAAGGATACATATTGTCTCACCGTTCGCTCGGTTCTCAGACGAGTTATGCTAATGGTAGACGATACGATTTGTCGCGCTATTCGCGTGGAAAAATGACAGACCGCTATTCTCCCCGTGTATTAACATATGCCAAAGATTTTTATCTCGTCTAGTTAATACTGAAAATAAATATTCCTCTGTTCCTCATATTATATACGATCTGAACAAAATTCTTTTCGGCAGCGTCTCCTATATGTATAGCAGATACCACAAAGCCATTATTACCAATTAACTCGTAGTATACGTCTGCCAACGTCTTATCCACATCCACATCTACATCTCTGAATTTTCACGTAGAACATGTAATTCTGGTATAACAGAACTAGAGGAATCGAGGTTTCAGAAGATGAAACTGGAATTTTTATTCCGACCCAGGATCATATAATTTTATTTCATTTTTGCGCCATCAGTGGAATGTCACCACCATATCAGACATGAATTATGAACATTGTGTATTCGTTGTCCCCTACAGGGGTACTTGGACTGGGTGAAGGTGCCAGGCGATGCGAGCATTCACAGGATGACGGTACCGAACCCGAACAAGGTCTACCAATTCGCGATATCCTCGAATACGGCGCATGCCAGTACCGGGATGGTATGGTTTTCTGGAATGACAACGTTCAGCAACGTTTATGGGAAAGTCAAGTCAGTACGGATCAATGACATAGACATAGACACGGCCGTAGTTGAATGGGACTTGGAGTGTTCCGACCGTCTGAACATCCTTAAAGGTGTAAATTTGTACTACTGTCCAGTCCAATCGCCGTTGGACTTGGACTGCAAAGGGATGAAAATGAAGTCTACTGTTCTAACCGAACTGCAAGCAACAAAAAGCGCCATACGCGGACTGAGACCGTTCACTACCTACATGATAACAGTAGCTGTCTTGTCGGAGCTGACAGGAGATGGTTTCGTCAGTGACCCAGTCTTCTTCACAACCCTTGAAACCGCGCCATCGCCACCCCAAAATATCGTCGTTACAAAAATGACGGACATGGCTGCATCAGTTGAATGGCAACCCCCAGCTGCAATGAATGGGATACTCCGTTACTACGCCGTATATTATAACTGGGAGCTAATGATGAAGGTAGAAAGAGACACGAGGGTAGAGCTTACGAATGTCCAAACTGAGAATGGATTCTGTGTCAGTGTAGCCGCGTGTACAGTTTTGTGCACTAAGTCCTCGGCGACATGTATAGAACCGAGGAATCATACGCTACCTTTACCATGGAATCGTTAGATATTGTATTCGTGTTTGATAAATATGACTTATTTTTTTATGCTATCATATGCACTATGCCAAATAAGAATACTACATCGAATGTAATCTAGCATATCTCTTCTGACCCGGATCTATGTATTTTCGAAATGAAGCGACACAATGAAACGTTGATTTTGTCTAAGTCGGATGGTGCTACTTGGTACCATTCTATTATGACTTCTAATAACGATTCCCAATTGTACATTTATTATAATCATCATCTGTATATCATTTGGTATTGCATATTTTCCTGTACATGGCTTTTCCTACTAGGATACACTGTTTCCATAACACAATAATAAACCTGATCAAACCAAACACTAGTAGTCGGCTTTAATTCTTCCAATCATCATACATTTTATCGCAGAAATCGAAACGAAAAATTGCTCATCCTGCAGAAGGGAACTGCTAATGAAGTGTTCAATTCGGTAGCAGCGAAGCAGCATGTGGAGGAAATCGGTAATTCAAAGCAGATGAACCCAATCCAGCAATGTCACGTCTTTTCATGATCATGGTCAGAAATTTCTGGTCAGAATGTTCTCACACAGGGTAAAGTTAGTAAATATGGATCGATGCAGATTGATGGACCGCGAGAATGTTGATTCCCGCACACTTTGTCGATTCATCCATGCGGGAATGTTGATTTCCGCACACTTTGTAAGATCATCAAGAATCTGCTATTTTACGTACAATTTTCGGTACACAAAGTAAGAACTTGCCATACAGTGTTACAAGGAGTCATTTTTTATTCACCTCGTTTCAATAATTTATCATTTTATCTTATTAAATTATACAAAAGTCGCGGATTATTGGATCACTCCGAAATAAGTTTAAAAAATGTTCTTGTAAAATTGGAATATATTTCGTCTAGAACAGAGGAAAAAAAGCGAAGAAATTTCATAATGAGATTTTTCATTTTGGAGAAACGAAACCTCGAACAAAAATATTTGAACCATGGTGGGCCGATGCAATTGACTGCATGTATAGTTGGATAATTTTTTTCTGCGAGATATTATTCTGTATATATTTAGATAATCGCCAAGTGGATTACGTCTACTGCTAATGAATTTAAACTGGACCATTGCGTCAGCAATGAAGAAATCTTACGAATATGATTCGTAATGATGAACGTCATTATTACGGCAAACGTATGTAGTATTACGTATACATATCTATGTTGACAAAATTTTCGCTCATGAAAACATAAACTTGTTTATTTATGCAACATGAATTTGTTCGCAGTATTGAACTTGGGATTTTGTTATACTCCAATATCATATTATATCTTGGTTGGATATCAGCAATTGCAATATATCTACATCTATTCAATATTTCGTTTCACTTATACAGTCGTTTTATTTTACTCGATTGATTATTGAATGTACAGGGTGTCCCGACTTAAACTCTGCATTATAATATCTCGGAAATGAGGATTGCTATCGAAAAATGGTTGAAATAAGAATATTATACTTTCAAGGGGGACACATGACAGTGGTATCAATTTGGTTGCGAGTAGTACTGCTTGTCAGAAATTAGCACGTATGTAGTTTTCTAAAATGTCAATCGATTTTTTTTCCGGAACGAATGTTGTACTACCTGGCGGTAAGGCGAATCCAGCTATACGTGATAAAAGTGCCTATCGTGCACCGATCGCGAATTATGATTGTTCGAAACTCGGAAAATTGTTATTGTCTGCTACTGTCATGATATTCCTACTTTCCTAATCGCAATCATTTCGGGTGAAAGCACGGTGGTTTCCTAAGTTTAATAAATGTTCGAACACATTTCCCTCTGTCTAAATTCAGAATTCAGGGTTGCAACTTGCAGCCGATGTTGGAAATGCTGGAGTGTGGCGAGCAGAGTATTGCGATTTTTCGATAGCAGTCCTCATTTCCGAGATATTTTAATGCACAGTTTAAGTTGGGACACCCTGTACATATGTTAATTTTGTAGCTTCACCTTAGTCTTGTTAGAATCTTATGTTACAATCTGACCGCGCTAATGAACCGTAGCAAACTATCCATCTACATCAATCTCTGAGAGATTCTTATTCTGAAGATAAATCAACTGTAATCAGCTTCTTAAATAGATGGAGTTAAAATAATGTTGATTATTGACATAATATTGTTTCGAGTGTAATTTGGCAATTATATTGACCTCTGCCGATTCGCGACCTCGAAATTGCGTGAAATTGTTGTTGTCACCTTCGGAAAAAGTGTCCATCTGTGTATCTATGTATACATACACATGTATCGCTAATTCGTTAGAATTTATTCTGAATAAATATGTTTTTCCCTATATTTTAACGTTAAGTTGTGGTCAAATGTCAAAGTTACAGAGGTCGGATACTCTACGGAAATTATCAGTTCCAAGTACAGACATACACGACGTACTAGGGATTCAATTAAAAAATCGACAAAACAACGACGCATCGTAGTCCGTAGAATTCATATGAAATAAGTTTGTGATTTTTCCTTGTCTTGACGTCGCTGGTCATTTATCGTTAACCCTTTCACTATTGGAACTTCGATGTGTTAGTGTTCCCACTTATTGATTTCATCATAAATTATTCTCTATCTTCAAGCGCTTCCCGCTTATGCTCCAAATTGGAAAAGGATTGATCTTAGGGCCTTAGATGAGTATCTGGTCCCGAAATGAAATAAATTAAAACACCAATCATCAATGTCCATTTTGCGGCGTATAAAATGTTTTAATTCGCAGATCATTTGCTGTCCGAATTTGGTGGAATGAAAATTGGCCAATTTTTCACAACAGTGAACCGAAAACTGAAAGTTCGCTCCTCACAAGTAAAATCTCATCCTTTTTTCGCAAAAATTTAGAGTGGATGACACTCCATCCCCTGAATCGGAAAAGGGATAAGCTTAGGCCGTCAGATGCCAATATGGCCCTAAGATGATACTGTTTTGGACCAATAATTATTATCAGTGTCCATATTGTGTCGCAAAAGAGGACTAAATTCGCAAATTACTCAAATGACACTCTCTCCTCTGAAGTGGCAAAAATGTTATGGAATGGAACGGCGTATATCTCATTTAGTGCTTGGCCATACATATTCTTTCTCGGAACAGTCGTACGAGCAAAGTAATGAGAACTATGGAAAGCACACAGTGATACGATTAATGTGAGCAGACGATAGGAACCCACGATAGTTGACACTGTATATATATAACCCGCTGTGCTCGTGGGCGATAATTAATCAATCGCCAGTACCCAAGTAAGTCTGTTTAGTTCGTCACGGAAACCACGACAACCATACGCTTGTCGTCCTGCGCAAAGATCAAAGAAAAGGAAACAAGGGACAAAGATCAAGGCAGAATAAGAAGGAGCAACTATAAAGCACAGGGAATAGAGACTCGTCAGAGTGTCGTTAGAGACGTAGCCCAGTAAATTGCACATTCAAGGTAAGAGCTTACAATCGGCATTTTTTCTTAATTTCACTACAATACGTGAATAGTTCGATTATCCATTATCGTCATCGCCATTATCTCAATTCCTTCGTAAATCTGGCCTGAAATAATTCGTTGACCGCAAGGTGCTAGATTTATGACTAAATTGGAATGGTGACGCCTCAGGCATGTCATGGCATTCGGGCTCGATATCTCACACAAAGAACTGATATCAGCTTTTCGTTCTATAGGTACCTGAACGCGAAGTGTTCATCAGCATATCTCGAAAGCACATAGGATATAAACTAGAACAATGTACAGGTTCAAACTACACATTGATAAATTATCCCTGAATCCTTCTCAAGAAGAAGTTACCTCCGGAATAACAAATCACCGCAAACCAGGAGTTTGGGGTCCCAAATCTGACGATAAGAAAGAACTGAGACATTGCGGTGGAAGAAGTGGATTGAACGGTCATATATCGTGGGCATTTTTCCTTCAGAACATTCTACTGATTTACGCCACCTACCAGCCTGCAACTAGCAATGAGTTCAATAAGTGCGCCTTCGGAATAATTACACCAGGAAGTAAGTACAGATTGAAATAACTAGTGTTTGCCCCATGGATTGGGTTCGGAAATGGGTGCGGCCCTTCACATTTGATTTCTATTTTTCAGGAACATGGCCACAAGGGGACATCATCTTGGAATACGGTCAGCCATTGAGGATATACTGCATGCTCCATGAGTCCTGCATGGGTTCAAAACTTCCTCGTCAAAATGCATCGGATCTAGTGTTTTTTCGAAACTCCATGTTGATAGACCCGGAACATATAACCATCGTTAACGAAACAACGATCATGATGTACGACGATAAACCATCCCCTTCCTCGGATATGTACTACTGTAAACTGAAATCAAATCACAACAACAACACCCATCGATCGTACACGGCCGTCTGTCTGAATAAAGTCGTGATAGGATGTAAGTGCTAGCCTGCCTCCGTGAAAACCAGAGGATCAATTTCGTAAAATCTCTCATTCTTATTATTTCGTTCTTATTCTTTCCAGTCAAACCCATAGAGCCCAAAAATTTTACCTGCGTATCTCACAACTGGCAAAATCTTGTCTGTTCGTGGGAACCGGTGCCGAACTTCGCGAAGACGCGGTTTTCTATAGGGTTCCAGTTGCCAAGTGGAACTGGCAAAATGGCGCTCTACAACTGTCCGCATTCTCGGCAGAATGTCCACCGATCACCAAACGCTTGTCTTTGGAACCTATCGACAGATCCTATCTACAGACCAGTTTATAAGTATCTAACCCTGACATTGAATGCCGAGAACGCTCTAGGGACTAGCAGGTTCAGCTATAAATTTAATCACTATGCGCACAGTGAGTGTCTAAGATTATGAGGTGTAAATTACGATCGCAGTATCCAGATTACTACAATTATACAATATTTTAGTGATTCCGTCAAAGCCTGTCGATCTATCGGTCGCCAACAAAACTTGCTCAAGTGTTTTGCTGTCTTGGAAGATTCCGCTTGCCATAGGAAACTTCCCTCCAGGTCTCTACCACAGAGTCTATTATCGGAGTCAATGGGATTCCCAACAATCTTGGCAGGTATGAACAATGAACAAATGATTCTGAAGTGTGTGAAGCTGAGGGTGTCTGAAAAAATCGAGATTTAACTGGAATAAAAAAATTGTCATGGTTTCAACAATTCCAGACGATCGACATAACGAATAATATACATGCTAGAAAGATGTACTTTAATATGACCGATTTGCAAGCAAACACAGTATACGATGTGAGAGTTGTTTTGAAAAGTACACAAGCAACTGGCGAAGACAAATGGAGCGAATACAGCGAGATCTTGGTCAAAACAGCTTCGACAGGTGAGTTATCTTTGCGGCTAATTGTTCACAATGCAAATTTTGCAAATCAACCTTGTGCCTAACTTATTGGCGTACTTACCTTATATGTATAACTTTGCATCATCCAGTGCCTGGTAAACTGCCAAAAATCGACATCGGGAGTTTTGAGATTTCCGGAATCAGCGGCGACCGCAGGGACGTCTCCGTATATTGGCAACAGATTCCTCAACACTTAAAAAATGGAGACAATTTCACGTATCGAGCCGTACACGTCGAAGAAAACGGGCGTACCTTAGATCTACAACCCGGAGAGATATCCGAAACCTTCGCAAAGTTCAAAGGAATCAGTTTGAATAATTTGAAATTTGAGATTGTGGCGGCTAATTGCGAAGGGGCAAGAGATGACAGGGCTACTATACGCGTTTCCAATCAATTGGAAGGTGAGTCACCTCTATCCTGATATTCATTAATACTTAACACTGGCAAGTCATGAAATGGAGTTCTATAACCCCGTGTAATAATTCATTACAGTCCCGCAAAAACCAGTTGTTTTTACCAAAATTGAATTTGACGGAGGCGTTTATGAACTGTCCTGGAATTCGTTCCGTAACTCGGACATAGTCGATTACACGATATTTTGGTGTCAGAACGATCGGGACCGTCCTTATCAATGCTCTGTAAGTATATCACTGCACATAAGTCGTATCATAATCTATTGGCGATGGGTGGTCCTCCTCCACAACGTAAGGAATTATCTTCTATGCCAATTCACATCTCCGTCCGTTTCGCAAAACATCATTAACACTTCGAAACGGCCTTATGATTATCGTCGATTTTTTTTCGCAATAGGGATACCTGGACTGGATCCACGTCCCTCAAGTTACTCGAGTATACAATTTGACGGTACCAGACCCGCAGAAAATCTACCAATTCGGAATTGCTGCGAATACGGCACAAGCCAGCAGTGGCATTGCGTGGTTCTCCGGTGTGACGATCTTTAGCAACGTTGTCGGGAAGATGAAGTCAGTTTCTATAAATCGTATAGAGTCTGACCTGGTTGAGATCAGTTGGGAGCTAGATTATGTGGGCCGAATTGGGACTATAGAAAATTTCAATATACACTATTGCCCGATTGTGTCGGTGTTAAACATTACTTGCGATGGTCAGATGATGGTTACAACCATGAGGGCTGAACCCTACATGGCACACGGTGTCCTACGTGATCTGAGACCCCATACTACATACTTAATAACCGTAGCTCTTGTGACGAAGGATGGTGAAGGATTACACAGCGATGCCCTTTACATCACGACTCTCAAGACTGCGCTGGATCGAGTATTAACGAATCCTATCTTTAGTGATACTCCTTCGAAGCCTGTTGAAACCATTGATTACATGGCGCAAGTGAGAAACTTGAACCTCAATATGTTCGAATGTGAGAAGAATATTGAGTATTTCTCACGTGAAAATCATCAGCTTCGTGAAAAAGTATTAAGATGCAATGATATATAGTGAAAGTCGTGGTCAGTAGCTGTAATGATCTTACATCGAGGGGCTTAGCACGTTTGAAGTTCGGCGCAAAACGGGGTGTAAGATCGAGTGAAATCTTATGAAATCCTATGTAAAGTCTCTAGAAATTGCTATGAAATTTGATCGAATCTAATGGAATCTATAGTGAAATCCATAAAAAATATTTGGAAGTCTTTCAATTGTGCAATTCTTAAATCGCCTGGAAGTCCATGAAGTTTCATGCAATCCCATCTAATCTTCGAAGTCCAGTGTAGGTAATTTTCCCAAGTAATTAAGCGCTTGATGTTAGAGATCTGACAATACGATCCTGATCTTGATTTTGTGGCTCCGAATAATATGTATGGTTAGCTTTGAATCACAGTATTAATTGAATCTTTGCAACGAAATTTGTTTTTTTTTTTTTACATGTGTATAGTGTAGAATGACTATACATGATCACTAGTGATGTCATGTTGGTGTAGTCTTCAATCTGTCGTATTGGATTTTGTTAGTACTTAATTTTATTTATAAGTTATTCGTCTCATGATCGATTAGAAGAACAGAAAATACAGCATAATCATTTTTTTATCGATCACTAAAATATAACATAAAAGAGAGAAGAATTGTGCAAATAACAATTTTGTAATAGAATAATGACTGTATTGAATAATCTTAAGCATAGCATAAAGCTACAAATATTCTGTAGGTATGTTAATCAATGGGCAGAATTATTTTAGCGGTCTCTGAGTGTAAAGAAATGCACAACCTGACTTTTACCTATATACCAGTACATTGTGTAAACCTAACGTTAGTTCTAAGTACTTATTTATATTATGAATGTATGGAACATAATAAATAATGTAGGGTGTATTTTCCCTTATTCAAGGAGATACTTTTACTTCTATTTATGACATGAAGTTCTCTCCTAACAATATGAGAGAGAGAGAGAGAATTGTAATGTAATAAACTAGACGCATTATTGATTAATTCCCCGGCATAAAAGTCAAGATCATAAAAATTACGTGCGCAATAAGGCATAGACAGGTGGACAAATAGTATTGCTATCTCACGGTTGAGTTAACGAACTACTTTTATCGCTAGCATATCTACGCCATGCGATATGCAACTTGTTCTGCGGGATTGACACCTTGCGTATAATAAAGCGCACCTAAGTTTGCGGCCAAAGTAGTTCGTCGGTTTCACCGCGAGATGCCGATACCATTTGTCACACGGTTGGCAAGCAGTGACCTTGCATACAGGCACCTGTCGCGGGGTCAGTGGCCTTCGTGGCATCGATGAGTTCACAGGAAGCTGCGTTAACCAGATACGACTATGGCAGGTATCTCAGGAGACACTTTTGGATCATCAGCATTGCTGATACCTGCTGGATTAAAAAAAAAAAGAAATCTCAGTAGGAATACTCCGACTTGCTAATCTGTATACCAGAAAGCAAATAATTGATTACATACGTAATGGGTAGATATTTATTTCTAAGAAACAATTACGAAATGTATACAGAGTTCTATCGATGCTGCAGAAATAAATTCCCAGATATACTTCCCTCTCAAGTAACTCTTTATTTTAGGTATCAAATAAGCTGGAGGTAGAGTATAACGCAACACGCATATAAATAATGCGTACCTCTGTTGCACATGCACACTTACTCTAAACTCTTCAATTAGTCATCATAGATTTTCTGTAACTCGCATAATATCAGTCTCTCGAACTTTCGATAAAGGACCGTTAGTCTCAGATTTTCATGGAGAATCCATCCTGAAAATAAGATCCAATCTAACTGAGTCACCCTTTATAAATTTTATTTAGAAAATATTACGGAATACCTTTCAATTTCCTGCTTTGATAAATTTACAGCACAGTCTATTGGGAGGTATTGACAAATTTTCTCTTCGGTGGTCATAAGCCCAGAAATTTGGAATTCACAACTGCATAAGAACCCACATGTCATTCGAATCTTAAGAACTAAATTCGTGAGTGAACCTTCTCTCATTACACTTCATTACATTATAGAAAGTTATCTATCGATCCAGACCCAACGCCATGAGTACTCTCGATATGTTTACCGTACAAAGGATTTCCTTTGATCTACTGCCGGGTGGTACTTATCGATCGCTTTGTATGAGTTGCAGAGAGCTGCACAATCCGTATAAATATTGGTAACATATCACACATATTGCATATGTGTACGCCAATATTCACAGATTAACTTACAGTGCATGATATCACGTATACCATTTGGTATATAAACAACATAACATATACTATATGTTCAGTGGTTTAGACCCTTTATTTGGCTCCATGTAGCTCGATCTATTGAAAATCGTGTGAGCTAGCAGCGTTCACAAACCATCTGGTTTGTAAATAGCAGCCCTTGCAAACCCACCTGTCTCCCTTTTTTTTTTTCTATTCTCGACTTGTCTGTTCTGTGGTAATTTTCACCTGGTTGATGCGCAATCGTACTGTGTACGTTGAGAGTTGTTTGAAAATGGCCACAGAAAAAGATTTAATTAATGGTACGCGTTATGAAAATATCCTCGTATGTATATAATATTCGTTACATTCATTGAAATTATTGTATTTTTCAGCGGTCAGAGATTCACTAGAGGCGGAGGGTAAGCTTGGCCGCATTAAAGCGGAAATGCGCACAGAAGTGATGAAACTTTTGGACGGATCGAGCAAAAATCAGAAATCAAACCGTCCTAGTTCTCCGCATGATGTTTTAGTACTGAACGAACTCATTCGTGAATATTTAGATTGGATTGGCTACAAATATACATCAACGGTATTGATTGCAGGTATAATCGGTTATTGGACGGGAGAATGACTTCGCGCAATTCTCTTATTCACAAATACATCACAAGTCCCATTTTTAAACACGCAGGATCGTTGCGAAATATAAATAGTTCAAATCCAGTTCCGTGGATTCAAATTTTTTATACATTTGAATATGGAATGTTTAAAAATTGGATTCAACGTCCATTTTCATAATTTTAAGCTGATAACTAGATGATATTTTTTCATAGAATGCGAGCTACCAAAACAGCCGATAGAACGTACATTTTTGGCACAAGATTTAGGAGTGAAGGAGAATGAGAAAACGCAGAGTCTACCCTTGCTGTTCAGCCTTGTTGAGACGTTTAAAAATTTGAAGAATACTTAGATGTATATTTATTTCATTTAAATTTGAACTGTGTAATAATTTGTTGATATGTATTCAAAGCCATAATTTTTAAATAAAATATCATGTTTGTAAACATGATTCACGCATTCCATAATTAGTATCCATAATCTCCCTCAACTGTATAAAGTGGGGAAATTTTTGAATAAGGAAATCGTTGAGTTAAGGTTTGTTGGAATTTTTATTTTCGATCTACAACTACATATTGAAATTACATTACGAAAGTATAATATAACACTATATTAAAGTTCTGTAGTTACTGAAACACTATTAATATGTTAAGATTTATCAATAATTACTATGTCTTCTGAGCTGTACATCATTTCGAAGTAATGTAGTTCTTTCTTTATATTACTTTAACATGGTGAAATGCAGGGTGTGTAAAACATAGTTATTAATCTATTTTCGCACATATGGACGCAGTATATTAAGAATACAGAGTAGTAAGTAATTAGAATCTCACATTTACTAGAGAGATGTGTAACAAGATTTGGATTCAGAAAATAAAACTTTTCATTATCATAGTCTTATTTCTAAATCTCAAGTCAATTATCATCCTACACTATTGTTTTTTCTTTTTTTTTTCCAGATAGGTACGATAGATGACAATTTTCATTACGTAATTCCAGAAACAAGATATAAATTAAATATAACTTAAGAAAATCGAAAAGTAAGTTTCTGAAATTTCGAATCTGTACTATTACAGTATTCCATGTTCTGGTATATGGGCGTCGAACTTATCCCCACATTGCTGTAAGCATATCTAACGTCGTCATTTGTGTTTAGTCTTCTTCTTCTTCTTAGCCAGCTTATTCTTACTTTTTGATTTCTTAGACTTTTTCTTATGTTTATCCTCCTCTGAACTTGAATCTGACGAATCTGAATTCGTGTCTGAGTCAGAGGTAGTCTCTTTCTTAACGGACTTACGTTTCTTATGCTTTTTATGCTTTCTTTTCTTTCGCTTGGGGGATTCATCCGAACTTTCTGTATCGGACGACGAGCTTTCTGAAGTGCTTGTGTCATCTTCAGTACTTGTTGATCTAACTCGTTTCTTAATTGTTTTAATTTCCAGCTCTTTTTGTGGCTCTGGAGCATCCGGTTTGATTTTTTTCATCGCAGTATGAGCTGCTTTATTATCTTCCCCGTCAGATTCTGAATCAGTAGCTGAATAATCAGGTTCAAAGCTCGCCTCGTCTAAGACACTGCGTTTTCGATCCGAAACGAGTCTTGGATTCTTTCTCTGTTTCTTCACTTCTGTTGGCGGAGGACCAGCTACATTTTCAAACAGCGGTTTCACCGCAACTGTTAGGGATTTTTCCTTCACTACAGACTCATCTTTATGCTTTTGCTTCTTATCTTGAACCTTTTCTTTATCTTTTTTGTGTTTCTTATCCTTTCGCTTCTTTCTATCTTTCGATTTGCTCCTACTCCTGTGTTCCTTCTTCCGTTTTCTATCCTCCTTTACCTTCTTATCCTTTTTCTTATCATCCTCATGCTCCTCTTTGCGTTTCGCAAAGTTTAGCTTGGCGGGATCTTCTCTTTTATAAGCTATAGGAGGAGTTCTTGTTTTTCTATCCCTGTCTCTGTCACGGTCATTCCTCTCATTTCTAGACTCGTTTCTAGGATCATTTCTAGAATCTAGCCTTGGCTCGTTTCTAGTATCGTTTCTACTCATTCTAAAATCTCCTCTATCTGTTCTGGGCTCTCTATCTCCCCTTGACTCGTTCCTTTCAGACCGTGACTCGTGTCTATCATTTCGTGATTCGTTTCTGTCTCTGGGCCGATCGTTTCTGTCTCTATCCCTCTTCCTCTCATCCAGAAACACTTTCCTTTCTGGGTTGGAAATGTTTGGTGGTGGATCGATGCGTCTCTCCATTAACGGTGAAATTCTTCTGTCCCTGCCCATTCTAGGTGATCGACTTCTAGATGAATTTTCAGGCTTTGTTTCGTGTCGATCTAAAAATCCCTTTACAGGAATGATCTTCCTTTCCTTATCGTCCTCAACTTTATCGCCCAGTCTTTCTTTGGCTGATAATCTCGTCGGTGAATGAGATTCTGGAACAGGTTTGAATTTCGAACGATCTAGCTTTGCCTTTTTCAAGGGTTCAGTGATTTCTACGTTTCTCTCGTTCCTTCCAACGTTTATTGTTACATTTACGCTCTTTCTCGCCGGCTCAGGCTCCAATATTTTTGGTTCAGGATTTTGATACAATATTTTTCTACTTTCGCTGATCTTTTTTATCTCTATAGGTCTGATAGCATTAATTGCTTTTTGGAAGATTGCATTCTCAGCCCGCTTCAAAACCTCAGACGTTACTACTTTGGTTGACTTTGGTTCATCTGTGCCTGCTTTATCTTGTGGCGATTCGGGGACACTGTCCGACCTTTCGGCTGTCTCGTCCCTCTCCCATTTAGATAATTCCGGTACTGGGGCAAGGAATTCATCCTTCTTAGGTGACTTTTCAACTTCGACTTGCTCCTGCGTTTCAGTCTCTGCTTCAACAGGCAGAGAATACTTTTCCGTAACTGTTGTTTTTATCTCTGTATCATCCAGACCGCCGTACAGAGAATCAACTGTTTGATCCTCTGATTTTAACTCTGGAATCGGTTTGAAATTAGGATTCGGAGGATTTGCTCCGAATTCTTGTTCCTCTAAACATTCTGGTGTACCTTGATTGAACTCTGGTGGTTCTGGATTAATAGCTAAAGATTTCTTTTCGAATTCTTGGTTTACAACCAGTACAGAAACTTCTTCTTGGCAAACTTTATCTGGCACAACTTTTTCTATTTCTAAATTCTCAGATTTCTTCATCGTTACAACTTCGACTTTTTCTTCAACAGTCGGTACGATCTCCGTATCATTTACTTTGTGAGCTTCGTCTTTAGCCGCTTCTTTCAGAGCAGCTTTTTTCTCTTTCTTTTTCTTCTTCTTTTTCTCCTTCTCATCAGCGTCCTTTTTCTTCTTCTTATCCTTTATTTTCTTCTCTTTTTTCTTATCATCAACCTTATCCTTATCTTTATCCTTATCCTCGTGATCTTTTTCTTTTCTCTTTCCCTTTTCAGGCGTTTGATCTTTAACTTCGGTCCTCGATTTTGGTCTAATCGGACTTTGACTCTTTCTCAAACGTTTTCTGTCCACCGAATGTCTGTCGTAACGCTCATGACGCTCTCTGTCAGGTTCATAGTCTCGATCTCGACGGTCTCTTTCTCGTCCTCTATTTTTATCCTCTACTCTGTACCGATCTCTATCTTCTCTGTACCTGTAGGTAGAAAAACGTTCTCGTATCATACAACAATATCATTCACAATAAGAAAGACTCAGTAGTAAAACAGAAATAAGATTACCGTTCTTTATCGTAATCTCGTTTCTCGACAATCCTCTCTTCTTCTCCTCCTCTCCGTTCTCTGGGGTGTCTTTCTTCACGTTCTCTCTCCCTCTCTCTTTCTCTCCTATCTCTTTCGTCTTTCTCTCGTCCGCCTCTCTCTTCCCGATCTCTAGGTAGAACAACTTTTTCTCGATCTTCTCTTTCTCTTTCCGGTACTCGTCTCTCTCTTTCATCTCTATCCCTCACTCGCTCTTCTCGTTCTCGAATCCTGAAACACACAACGAATATCGGCATAAAGACCAAAACGCATTAAGCTGAAATCTGAAGAGATTCAAATGCTTTATAATTACCTATCGTCTCTCATAGGCAATCTCTCCCGTTCTTCAGGATCTTGCTCTTTCGTAACATGTTCACGCTCTTCGCGTTCCCTCGACAACCTTATCCTCTCACGATCTTCCTTAATTGGTCTTTCAGGATGATCAACACCAGGTGGTGGAAGATCATAGTAGCCCTCCGTGCCGGGTGGAGCAACATCGTCGAATCGTTTAGGTGGTGGTTCTCGGTTTGGACTAGTGAATCTCTGAGGAGGTGGTCCTGCATACCTGTTGACAAACAATTAGAGGTCAATTAAACGAGGAAATATTTTCATCGGCCTAAATTTTTCAGCAGTTTTCCTGTCCTTTCAAACATCTAGACTATTTTTATTTCGTTCAGTCATGTCTAACGCAATTTATCTTTTTTTTTCCCAATAGATTTAATACTCTCCAGGTATAAATTGAAGGATGAAATAGTAGACGAGAATTTATATTATTTAAATAATACTTTATTGCCAACGTTGATATATATTGTTTAAAAATTTTCATATTATTTCTATACAGTAACTGTATAATCTAGGCACAAGTATCCGTCGGGTTTCAATTCCAGGGTTATCTTAATTTAATTTATTTGTTTTTCTCTATTCATCCTATAATTATTGCACGAGTATATTTTAATTAAATATACATAGATATATATATATATATATATATATATATATATATATATTTATTTATATATATGTATATATATATATATATATATATATATATAAGAGCAGGATCATATCGTCGAGTTTCAGAAAATTGGTCATTATCAGGTCTTTAGTGAGGAAACAATTTTCAAATAAATTATACACCTTGCAATGTCACTGCTTTTGTACACTGACATATTTCATCACATAACTAAAAATGAAACTATTATCACATCTGAAATTACATATATGTATATATATATATATATTCGAGTGGGTAATTTATTTTTCACACACGAAGGTCCAGGCCAATTTATTGGAAATTATGTACATTCAAATCTTTCAAGTTTCATTTCAGAGATTTTAAGGCATAATAAAGAAAAATAAACACACCTGAAAGGATAAATTAGTTATAAAAACCTTAAGACTTCATGTTGATGGTGTCCGTTGCTTTGAACAGTTTTGCTGAAAATAATTATTAGTATCATAAAAATACGAAATCAATATTTATAACATATTTTGTCACTGTCAGAACTGCTGTATCACAAATCTGAACAAAAACAAAAATCACGATCAGCCTCTTCGCTTCAAAATAACGAGGAAATTGAATTCCGTCTTTGTGTACATTAAATGAGTGAATATTGCTTCATCATTTAAACTCCAAGCATGTATATTTTAATTGTTTATATTAAAAAATAATCTTGGTAAATAAGAACTAAGATGATAAATAAATGAAAGAAGAATCGTTTTGCCTCATTGACGTAGTAGATTCATTCATAGACATACAAGCATATCTGCGAAGACAAAATATTTAGTTACAAACATTGATTTGGTCCTGAATTCACCTGAATCAGAAACCAAGCCGACATATTGGCTGCCAGAGAGGACCATCCATCCAGGCTGGTTTTCCGATGATCAAAAATCTCTTGCGACCTTCTCTCTTCATTCACTTTTCTAATTCCGGGTCTATATTTGCATTTTTTATTGTTTACAAACCAGTTTACAATTTGAATTACTTATATAATAATTTATAGAAGAGGAAACGGAAGATAGAAATAAAGTAAGAGTAAAGAAAAAAAATTAAAAAAAAAAAACAACAAAGGTAAATTGAAATAGTCTCAACTTCTCTTAAATAATAATCAACAAATAAACAATACACATACAGACTTGTAAATAATATATAAAAAGCACATGAGTAGGTTTAAGAAAAACTAATTATTCAGCATCACAAAACAAATCTATACGAATTGTTATTTCATCGCATTTACTTTTTTAAGCAGTAATACCTAGAACTCTCTTGATAGGCAATTAGTCATAAGTGAGAATCTAGACTCAGATATCAGATATAGTAGTTCTCTGGTTCAGCTTTTGTAAAATGACAAATTTGACCAGAGTACGAGTTTTACACCAGTTACAAAAAAATCTTGGCGATATTTTTCTCCAATATTCGATTAACAGAATAAATTTCACAATTTTATTTCTGTATTTCATTGAACAAATGAGTTTTTGATTTGACAATTGTTATTTTATATCTTCAGACGTAAGATATTTTTTTTATTCCCTTAGTTTTGAAAACTGTAAATAACTTCAGGTACTAAACGACAACAGTTAAACTTCACTAATTATTAAAAGTTATTTTTAATACATGCATAGCGTCCAGATGCCCGAATTATTCATCATAATTGAATCATCTACCATTCACGATGAACACACATTCAATCTTTGAGTAAAATTTATCTGAAACAGAAGTTTTCGTTTTCTGCTAACAGATTCTGGATGCTATGTTAATGGCTGAGGTATTACGTGCATGGTGAAACGCCTTATGATATATTGCGCATTGATTTTTGAATACCAAAAAAATAGTGAATAACTAATTAGGTTAAGTATCTGTAAGATGTATTCAGCGCTGAGTTTACCATCAAAAATAGAGACTATTAGGTCAAACCCTTGAAACTTTACTTCACTATACTTGAAGTGATAAAGTGTATTATATCCATAGTGTATCTGATACGTTTATAAAATTTTCTGTATCATTCGAATCCTATATCTTTATACAAATAGTAATCTTCATAAAAAAGTTCTATATGCGACTTATACCTAACATGCACACTGTTTCACACAGATTGTGAAATCTGATAACAGTATTATCGAAAAGTGTATGTTGAAGAATATCATCTTACTTTAGAAGTGAACAGATTCACCGCTAAATATAATCTTCATGAAGATGATCTAATCCAATTTATATCTAGCATGCATACCGTCTCAGACACATAGTGAAAATCTTATAACAGAATTATTGCAAAATATGTGTTAAAAAATGAGATCTTAATCTATAAGTAAAAAGATTCACCACGAATATACAATTCTAGACATGTTGCAAAATGCATTTCGTATAGAATAATATGAATAATCTTCTGATTCACATAAAGCTCACTAGGCACGTCATTGATTTTTTAGCTATTTTTAATTACGTGATTCTCTCAAATTTTACCGCAAATCTTAGAAGACAATTCTTAATATTCAGTAATGCGTAATCCTTGTTAATTATATTTGGATTAAACGTTTATTCATCGAAATCGAGATTCGTTTAACGTTCTATAATTTTATAGAACATTTAGTTCTAATCTTAATGTCATATGAAATAGTAAAAAGAAAAGATTCTTATTTCTCTACTCAATGATTAATCGGGTTAAATGAAATCATAAGTTATAAAATTGATTTGAATGTATACTAGACTTACAGGGAATATAATTATTATCGATTATAACGAAATGAAATTCTATATTTTATCTCTATTGTATTTGTAAAATTTTAAATACACACTACAAGATTTGCATTTGAATTTTAGTTATTATTATTATTATTATTATTATTATTTTTCTTCAATCGTTTGAAGAAACAAATACAGCGTAAAGTGTCTATCAGAAGCGGGATATGCAGAGGGGGAAAAATGTCACATTGATATATGTGAATATAGTATATTGAAAAAAAAAAGAAGAAATAATCTTATTGGGTTTGGGTTTTCTTTTTTTTTTTTCTAAGCTTCAGGTATGAGAAGAAAAAACAATTCATACAATATTTTATCCTATTCAAAACATAGATTCAATTTCCGCTAAAGGATAGAACAATACAGTTCGAAAGCTAAGAGTTTACTCTATCAGTCCATCAAGTTTTTAGAATAATTAAGGTTGTAACGCTTCGACAGCAATTACCTGATTTCACAGTCAATAACAAATCTAAACGATTATTATTATTATTTTTTTTTAATCATACTTCAACAGAAATTCGATACTCCATTTCACAGCCATAGTTTTTTTCTTTTTTCTTTCAATTATTTGTGATTCATAATCTAATGATTTTAATTTATTAATATTGTATAACTACAAGACATATCACAGTTGAGAAAGTCAGTGGTATGAATTCAATTAGTATATAAGATTAAAATCGATCTAACAATAAAATATTTCACCCTGTTATGTGTATAGTAGTAATAGAGGTGATAAGGTAAATTGTATTCAACTAATTAGAAATTGAACAAATTTTTTGAGATCGTGAATAGCCCAGAACACTTCTAAGCACACCATTATTAATGGACATGCAATATATATACTATATATAAGAGATATTTTAGAAGGAGGGGCTTATAAAATAGATTAAATAAATACTGTGAGGAATAAGTGTATACAAAACTAGAACTATATTGTATAATAAAAGAATAAAACATATCTTATCAATAATCTGAGATTGAATATTCAGATTATCAAATATCATAAGTAGTCTTGATATATCGAGCAATTTTTTGCGTATAACAATTCAGCATTATAATGTTGAAATTACTATTTATAAATAAATATCAAACTATTACTTATTATGCACAAAATATTGCTCTTTGTCATTGTTGTTGTTGTTGTTGTTTTGTCTAATTTTTTTAACACATTAGATTATAATATGTAGTCGTGCATTCAGTGTGTCTGTGAAAATTGATCATTTGAACGTGTGTTTTCACAGTACTACAATAATACATACACAATAGTTTCACTCATGGCTAAAAACTAGCGTCCAATATATGTATGGAAAACGGTTTTACAATTCTTCATATACACATGACAATTCTTAGTTCATGATAATTTTAGGAAAATGTGTATACTGTATACGTTATTGGAATTCTAGTTTTTAATGAAGACTCAACTATGATTTACCACCTTTCGACCCTTTCGATTTGGAACAACAGTATTTGTGAATCAGTATGTTTAGGATAATAATTTATACATGAAGGTATTCCCTCTTTGATTGAATATATTGAAGATAAAATTGAAAAGAGGAAAAATAGTATCGAAAATAGACTGATTATACAGATACTGTTATTTATTTGAAACATTAAAGTTGTGTAAATGTGTTGTGATGATAGCTTTACGTGTATCTGTATTAGATAACTATTGAGGCAGAAATACCTGTTGTAGGAATCATAATAGTCTTTCCTGTCCAGTGGCGGAGGGCCCAGCGACATAAGCGGGGGCGGATGACTTCCAGCTCCAAGATGCGGCAGCAATGGGGGTATATTGTGTTGAGGGGGTGGGTTCCTTGCTGGATATCTAGGCGGAGGTCTTTCCCTAGGTGGTGGCTCTCGGTCCCGATCCCGAAACTGGTAATCATTAGCTGGAGAATCATTGTAGTAGCTGTTATAGCTGTCACGAGGTTCCCGAGACCTAGGACGCTCCCTTTCCCTCTCTCTTTGGAATCTGAAATTTGGTTTATCAATCGATCAGAATTATTATCGTCTCGCTGTGTCTCTCACATTTTTTCTGTACAAACCAACGACTTGATATGAGGGTAATTCTTACCACATGCTTCTAGTGTGCACAGAGATAAGATATTATACAAAGTTTTTAAATGAAATTACCAACTTAGTATTCTGTAGAGTTTTTATATATTCGTATTATTAGAGTTGAAAAAGTACTATTTTCGAAAATTGATATCAAAGTTAGGAAGTTTACCTTGGTGGCGATCGAACGGGCGATCTGTATCTTGGAGGAAGATCGCGGTCTCGATCCCGATCTCTTTCTCTATCCCTTTCCCTTTCTCTTTCCCTCTCTCTTTCCCTGTCTCTTTCTCTATCTCTGTCTCTGTCACGAGGCAAAGAACCGCGTGGGGATTGGCTCCGAGAATATGATCTGGACCTGAAAAGTTTTCAATATTTTAGAGTTCTGTTCTTATTTGGTAGCTAAAGTTTAGATTTGATCTGCAGGTAATTTTTATTGAAAAAACGTAACTACCTGCTTATTGAGAAGCTTCTGCTTCTAGATCTTCTCTTAGGAGTACGACTCCTCGGTCTTAACGGGAGAGGGGATCTAGAGGATCTTCTTTTCAGTGGAGGACTTCTAGATCTACTAATTCTTGGTGGCAAGGGTGACCGGCGTCCAAAAGATCTCGATCTGGATCTTGAATAAGATCGAGTTCTAGACCGACTCCGGCTTCTCCTTCTATGCTTTCCCAATCTTCTATCTCTCTCGTCCTTTTCACGAAGCATTCTTTCAAAGGCTTCTAGCGGATCGTCGATAACACTGTAAAAACAGTTTTCAAACATCTTAGAAGTGTGAATTTTTTAATTCTTTCACATTCAGGGACTTATTTCATATGAATTTTATTCGATAGAATAAATTTATCAAAGACATAGTCCATGAAATTTGAAATAATTTTAAATTGTGTCTGAAAATGCTGGTAATAAATTGTGAAATAACTAAGTCAGTGAGATATTCCTTAAATCATATCACTGATTAGTGAAAAATGATTTTTTCAAGGCTTTAAATCACACAAATAAAATTTTCAAATTACTTAGGTTGATTTCCATTGTGAATATTCCTCCCCAGTCCTGGTGGCGGTGGTTGAATTCCTCTGTACCCAACTGTGAAAAAAATCGACATCATCATTCAACAACCAATGTCTAAAAAAGATCGCATCAATCTTCTTAACAGACGAAAATAATCCCCCTATCAGATATTGTTTGCTGTTTTCCAACATCTAAGGTGAACCTCACCATGATGCATTCCGCGCAGTGGTCTAGTCGGTCCTGTGTATCCCCTCGGTGGTTGGGGAGGCCTATAACCAGGCGCCTGATAAGGAGGTCGTTCATATCTCGGTGGTCCATAATGTGGTTCTTGTTGATGAGAATAGATCGGCATTCTATGCCCCATATATGGGTCTGGTAAAAGGGGTGGATTATGCGGAGCCATATTCGGCGGTGGTTGATTATAGTTCGGAGCAGGTACACGGTCTTCTCCTGGTGGAAATGGTAGCAGTGGAGGTTGCGTACTAGTCGGTGGTCCATGTAAATGTGGCTCGTCGACCTAGAGCATAAAAAACTTCAATAAAAATGTCTAAAAAGGTTCCCAAAATCTTTTTTCCGTGCAATAAATGTCGACTTCACCTAACGCTTCCCATATTTTATCATATATACTCTTGAGAATGGAAAACGACTAAAATTACGCAACAGATTATCACTTCCGGGCTTCTAACTGACCGTAGGAGTGCCAGGTCTGTCTTCAGTCGATCTTCTGATGCCTGGATCGTACTGCATAGGTGGTGGATAGTGGCCTTCACCCGGCGGAGGTCTCTGGTAATTTTTAGACATGGGATGGTTTGCCATATGAGAGGGAGGTCCTGATTGCTGAGGATATTCGCTGCGCTGAGATCTTCGTGGTGAGAGTGATCGTCTGCGGCTAGTACCAAGCGTTCTAAGGTTTTCTATTCTACGACCTCTTTCGTTGCTCCTACATTTACAACAAAGATGTTAAATAACGGTATTAGCCAAATTAGAGAATGAATTTATTAATGAACGATAGTTTTCTCATTATTAAACGAAATAACGAACCTATCGCGATGACTATCTCTGCTAAAGCTCCTCCTCTGTTCTCTAGAGTGACGTTGTTCTCTGTAATCTTCTCGGCGTTCTTCTCTATCAATAACAGGTGGCTCCTGTCTCTTTTCTCTTTCCTTTTCTGGTGAACTACCAATCGCAGGTATTGGAAGTAACGGTTCTGTTCCTGGGGGTGGAGGGACCTCCGTCTCTTCATCTGTGGTTAATTTTGTCACAGAATCGCTTTGTAGATCTGATTCGGAAGTTGATTCTGGGAGAACTGTAAATAAATTAACAAGTAGGTTTAAGTTATATACCTAATCATAAATTCAGAGACTTTTGGGGATTTGAACAAATTCTATGTTGCCCAAAGATTTATAGAATATGCAGTAGTATGAATATCGATAAATAACGTAAAAGAAAAACTAGCTCCAATGAATAAGACGTTAAAATGGGATTAAACCAATAAGAACTTCTCCAGAATCGTTATTTTCTACCTACCAGAGGCCACTGGGGGTGGTCTATGAAGATCAAAGTCTTGAGGAAGGCCGTCGAGATTTGTGGGTGGTTCTACGATCTCAGTTTGTAATGTCTGGTTATTTTCTTGCATTTGAATCTGTGGGGCTTGAGTTTGGGGTGGAGCGAGAGTAGGAGGAGGAGGAGGAGCAGCAGCAGCAGCAGCTTGATTCTCGGTTTTTAACTGATCAGATAGAATAACTGCCTGTGCTCTCTGCATAGCTGATCTATAAGATTGTCTTTTGGCATAGCCAGTTTCGTTCTTGAAATTAGAGACGGCGTTACGCAGAAATCTATTCGGGATGAGAGTCTCCGGAGAAACATCCTTCTCGTTACAATCCGGACACTCGTGTTCCTCAGATTCAAGTAGAACGGTTCTAATGCCTGTAAAAATCAACAATTATGTTATATTTGTATAAATCGATTGAAATTTCAGGCTTCTTTGTTGTTTATGAACAGTTTCTAAGATTCTAATTAATGCCTACATTCGTCACAGAAAGAGTTCCCGCAACAAGGTATCATCACCGCATCTGTTAACAGATCTTTGCATATTGTGCATAACAAGTCCTCGGGGATTTCCAATTTCTCTGCGACTGGTTCTGGCTCTTGAGAAAACGGGGGACGTTCCTTTTTCCCCTCTTTGTAGGCTTGGCTGGAATATAATACAAGTTAATAAGATCGACCAAATACGAGTCTTACACTTCAATCAATTAATAGTTTCTCTTAATCCTCACTGGTCTATAGCTGGAACTGCGTACTGCCCTGTAGGAGTCATCATAGCGCCTGGTACTAGAGGCCCTTCTACAGGAACCATAAAGCTCCTCGGAATTCCAGTGCTTTTTTTTATTTCAATTGGTTCTTGATTGGTACCCAATGGACAGTTTTTTATCCAATGACCGGCCTGGTGGCATTTGTAACAACGGTAATTCGGAGGTACGTCACCCGTTTGATTGGCGCCTCGAATTTTCATGTAACTATAAATTAGATCAATTATTAATACAAGGGTCAAAATAAAGCTTATCGTGTCTTATTTCCACAACTATATTTGCTCCAAGTACTTTTGTATTTATGGAATAAAAAGCCATACATTGTTTTTTCAGTTCAATTTCTGGAGCCAAATATGCGGCAAAATACTAGAAAGCAGATTTTTCTTCGTCCTATTATTACTTTGGAACATTTATTGTCAAGATATTCACAACTTACTTAGACGGATCATAGTCTTGAGTCGACTGAGTCATCATAGCTCGAATTTTATCTTCTTCTGAGCCATCTAATCTAGTTAGGTCTACAGATCTGCCCAAATTCCCCTCTTCCTTCGAGCTCCCAACTGCAGGTCCCTCGTTCCGATCCCAAGATCGTTTTTGCTGAATTGTCAACGGCACCCTTGCTATTATCAGACTCGTGTTCTTTGCTATCAACGCATTATCGTCCGTGTAATCTACAAAGAATTGATCTATGTTAAATCAATGGTTTCATCAATAAAATCTATAACTTTGAAAAAATTGGTAAACTATCGCCTTTATTTACGAAAAATGTATGGGAGGATTAATTGGCCTTCATAACACTAGTCGATTTTTCAAATTTTCAATTCTGATAATTATAAAACCTTGATTCTAGTCTGTGAAAAATTTTGTTTGGAATATAAATTTTTCTCCAATTTCTTGTTTTCTCAAAACAGTTTATAAGGAAGAAATCTGGAGCCAATATTCTCCATCAACGATATTATAAATAGGAATTTTATATTACAGTTTGTCATTTATATAAAATTAGCTATAATATATGATTACCTTCTTTAGTTTGTGCATTAGTTATCTGCAGATCAAAATCTGTGTTTTTTCCAATACGCTTCTGATGAAATATGGCTTTTTTTAAATCCGCTACAGAAATATGCAAACCGTCGAAAGACACGGTATCATAGTCCAACGTGGACTTGAATTTGTAGTGTACAGACATCTTGTGCTATTTGAAAATCCTAGAATAACGAATGAGAAAAAAAAAGAAGAATAAAGTAAAAATATTGTATGTATTTAAAATGCATCGCAATTAATTTTTTTTTTTTTCTTCATTTCTGATTTTCTACAACACATATATACATGTGAACGTATATGAATAAAAAGAGATTAGTAAATCTGTTATAAAAATAAAAAGTGATATAAAATCCGGAAGACTCCAAGGTCGATTAGTTAGAATTATTGTTTTTTTTTTTTTTTTCACAGGTAATATTAATACGGTCATTTATCACAGATATATATACTATATACAAAGATACGATATTATCTGGATAATAATGAGAAACTTTATAGTGATGAATATAAGATACTGATCATAATCGATTTTGGGCAAAAGTTTATTTAATAGACGTATAATATTTCAAAGGGCAGGGTAATTTGCTGTACTATAAGGTACATAAAATTCGAGGTTTCGAAGTTAATAGATTACGAAGAACATAATATCAATAAATAAATTATCAGATAGTAAAAGGCAGGGTGTTAATTTGTTTTTCGGAATCGGGCGTGCGGACGATTCGATACTACGTTTCTCTGCTAGACTCGAAATTCTGCGTTTACATAAATAAAATTATTTTTATCCTCACGAATGAGCCAGATAATATTTAGGTAAGATAAAAAGGTCGAATAACAGGGTACTTACATTGTTATTTAACACAGGAATGATAAAATACGTACTTCAACGCGGGCGAATAGCAAAACTCGTCAATGCTCTAAAAAACACCAAACTATAACACGCATGTAAATTGTATAGACTAGAAACTCTACTGTGAATTTCATCTTCCGTGTCAAAGCCAACCGTCGATCTGATTGGTTTATCGATGGGAAATACCGATTCCACTAAAGCCATCCGCCAATGAAAACAGCGGAATAGTTATACGTTGAATCGAAAGAGGAACAAACATCACAGCCTATATCTATGTAAGAAGAGAGAAGAGAGGTAGTGGTGAATTCTGGGTAAAATGATACGTGCGGTGTACTCGCGTTGAAGAGCATTGAAGAGATACATACGCTGAAAAAGTAATATCGTACCGAGGGACGGAAAAAAAAAAAAAAAATATAGTAATAATCAAAATTCGCCATAACGTTTAGAAAAAGAGTTTTTGATTATACAAAAATGTCAAATTGATTGAAAGTGTCTACGGTCTAGTTCACGTATTTCCTGGTTAATCGTGGGTTAAATTTGTCTCGATAAAATAAGCGAAAAAAAAAAGTTAAAAAAAAAGAATTTGGTGTGTGTATGCATGTACGTAAACCCAGGGTGTAATTGTCAGCTTAAATCGTCATCCTGGTGAAACCGTATTAATAATAATTCTTAGTTAAATATATTCGCATCTTATATATGGTATCGTTGAGTGAAAGATTAGTTTGTGTATCGAAGAAGTTATTGGAAAATAGAACACCATGATTGACCTCACGGTGAAAACCCTCGATTCTCAAAATCATTCATTCTCTTTAGAAGATGATGTAAGTATATGTATATTACTCGGATATCAGTCCGATTTATAATAATTATCAATATTTCGTTAAAACCGTTCGATAATATCTCTACTACACGGATATCTCTTCATCCCTGTTCGCATTAAACATAACGATTCAATGTCAAAACGCGTTTCCTGAATACTTCGAAAATAGAAAGAGAGAGAGAGAGAGAGAGAGAAAGAAAGAAAGAGAGAAAGAAAGAAAGAAAGAAAGAAAGAAAGAAAGAAAAAAAAAAAAACAGATGGAATAGAAACGCGACCTCGCTGACATGACAATTTTAAAAATAATCATTTTACATTTTTTATGAGCCGACACACATATGCATACCTCACGATGGCTTATTCGACGTAGTTTTTACAGCATGTCATATTTCCGCATAAATACTCATCTGCTGACAATAATAATAATAGGCAGTGATAATCGCGCAATGGCATTTCATTGTTCTGATAATATAACGAAATATTGACGACGAAAATGTCTGCAAGTCGCTTAAAAGAACGAACAGAAAAAAAAAAAATCAAAAATGTTTTTTTTTTCTCCATATTTTGATCTAATATTACAGAAAAAAAATTATAAAATTCAATATTTTTTCTTCTTCTATCATCGTATACCTATATTACAGATAACGGTTCGCGGATTCAAGGAACAAATAGCAGAGTCTGTTGCCGTACCTGCTGAATCACAGCGATTGATATATTGCGGTAGAGTATTGCAGGATGAAAAAAAGCTGATTGAATACGGTAAGAGAATGATGAAATATTATTCAGTCATAATATTAATGATATGAATGTGCTATTATTCTTCGTCCTAATGGTAAGCCTGTATCACTCGTGTAACTAGAGTTTCATATTTTAACCAGATGTAAATGGAAAAGTTATTCACTTGGTACAACGAGCACCTCCTCAATCTGGACAACGTGGTAACAGCAGTGGACAAGGCCAAGAACAAGGTCAAGGTCAGGATCAAGGACAAAGCAGAAATTCTCATAGACCTCATTTTCGTCATGCTAGAGCCCAAGTACGACTTCCTAGAATCGATGGGAACGCCATGTACCTTGGAGCGATGGCTCTTCCAGCTGACGCCGAAGGGCAGGGTAAAATTTCAGCCGTTTTTTATTTGTCACATCAGTTTTGGAGATTTTTTAAACCTTGAGAAAAGAAAGAGATGATGAATACAACAAATTAAGTTAATTACTTAGATTTGAGGCACCAAAAAAAGCTTTCTGTATTATCTGATTTATTCATTTTATTATTGCTTCGAAGGAATAATCAGTTTTCAACAAACCGTGGGTTGGAAATTTTTTTTTCCCACATGATCTTGCACACATGTTAAGAATTTCATTTCAATCCTTTCTTCGCTATCCATTCTGTAATATATTAATATCAATGGTTTATTCAATTTACAGGTGTTCCCAGACCTCAGTTATGCAGCAGACAGACTTACGTACGATTAGCAGTAGCCAGTTCAATGCTTACCAATGCTAATCGTTCGTTGGAACTATTAGACAGTCCCGCAGGAACTAATCCCAACGATAATAATTCCGCTTCGCCATCTTCCCAAGAACAAACGCAGGGAGCTGAGCACGAACAAGGGTCCCATGAACAGCATCAGGAGCAAGAACAGGACCACGATCAAGAACATGATCAGGATCAGGATCAGGATCAAGATCAGGATCAGGATCAGGATCAGGATCAGGATGAGTGAGAGCTGTTTAAACCCCTCCTTTCCACACTGAACAACGCATATTCTCCAAATACTTTATAAATTCCCATTCACCGTATTATCCGCAAAGTAAATAATCGTCTTTTTGCATCCTCTATCTCAACAGTGCCAGTTTTGAAATTGGTGGGGATGCCGGAGGAGGAGGGCTTGCTCAGGCAGCATCTGCAGCTATAAATGCAGCACTTTCTGCTGCAGGATTAAATAATGTTGCTGCTCTTTCTACAGCGGCACTTAGCAGTCTCACTTTACTCGGAGGTCAAAGCGACGGTGGAAATCCTTCGATCATACACGCTCACATACAAAGTAATACACAATTGCAATTACAATTACACGATTTTTTATTAGAATATGAGACTCTAAATATGTCCATCATTTTGAGGCAATATTTATGCGCCTTTATTGTTGAACTCATGTTTTACTATTGTATTAATTGGCGCAAATTGTTTCTGAAAAATTTAGGAAACAATATGGGAGGTGCAGAGTCTGCAGTTCCAACAAATCCAAATGACATCGGTCAGTCGGAACAGCCACAAACTGCAGAACAGCAACAACCAGTTCAGCCTGAACCTCAAGGTCAAGATGACTCACAACAACAACCACAGGAGGCTTCACCAAATGCTAATGGACAGTTCAACGCACGACGACGTCCAGTTCTTCCGTAATTGATTATCTCCTTACATCAATTTCTTTGATTAGAATGTTATTCAGTTTTATTTGAAAAGGTATTCAATTTTCGAAAATACTGACTGATAAATTAAAATTCAACTTGTTTTACGCAGACCTCGACACCTGCAACGATTGACGCAATGCATATGGCAGCTTATGCAGACTCACGATCGTCTCAGGCCATATCTTGAACGGTATCAGTCTATAATCACACCTGAGCGTGTGTGGCCTACAGGAGTAAGTATAGGCTGATATTTTCAGCGGCAATAATTGTTATTCAATTTTGTGTTCGAAAATACTTAGAAGTAAACAGGTGGAATAAAAAATATCAGTTTCAGCTTAACTTACTGGTAATCATTTTAATTAATTTTCTTATAGGGAGGGCCAGGCAGTGTTGAAGAAATGCAAAGAATTTTCGATGGCGTTAGCGAGAGTTTACATCATTTGTCTCACGCCACTCATGCTTTAAGCGATATCGTTATTGATATGAGTCAACAACCACCAAGGAGTCTACGTTGTAGACCATACATAATTCAACATTCAGCCTTACTGCAAGCAGGAATACCGATACAAGTTGAGGTAGATTTAGAGACATTAAATAGAGCAGGTTTATTCTCGTCTGTGTTATTCGACTTTTACGTAGTCAGGAATTTACTATAAATCTTCTTCTCCCTCAAAGGCACACATAAGCTTACATGGGCGAAATCAAAACGTTAATAACAACAATGAAAGTGGAAATGCTACTGCCCCAGCTGCTGGCACAGCTCCAGAATCAGGGGAAAATTCAACACCAGCTAATGAAGCTACGGGTGCCACCACTCCTCAACAGCAATCAGAGACTGGCAATCAACAACAACAGCCCACTTTTGGCAAGTGAAAATAATTATTTTTAAATCAATCTTACACTTTGAAGAACGGATTTATCGACTTAATCTTTTTTCACAACTAATTACTCCTATTTTTATATATAATTCAAAATTATTTTACATTTTATAGACCGAGTCTTAAACAGATCGATTCTACCGAATAAAAAATGGTTGTCGCAGAGTATAGGTCGCATCGTTCATAGAAACTTGTTTAAATCTGGAGGGAATGTTTTAAATTGATATAGTTTCATTTTTATTTGTCAACAATGAGGAAAAAGGGACACTACGTGCTCACTGAAATAGAAAACGAAGTCTTTCTCTATCTATAAATTATTACTAGTTTGATTCGAAACTACATCAAAGTAGATTATCTCCAAATTTAAAGAAGTTTCAATCAACCGAGTGATCTGTACTCTGTGAAAATCACCTTCTCTTATGTAGAATCGACCCCTGTTTTACAAAGCGCATGAAATCTAAAATAATCTCGGGAGTTTCTCTAATTTGGAATTGTGAACAGGTACCTTGTTCAACGTGCCTCATAACGTGGAGGTATTGATGGAAGTGGGACCGGAAATTGGCGGCAATGAACAAACTCAACAGAATTTCAGCAACAGGAATAACAATAATAACGGAAACCCAGGCAAGCATAATTATTTCTCTCCGATAATCTAACGTAAATTATCCAAATTTATTTCGATTTATTAAATTGTTAAATGGAATTAGTGCAGGTATATTTCCTTGGGGAGCTTCTCCGCCGCCCGATTTCATGCGCAGTTTAATGCAAATGGTCGCAGGCCAGATGGCAAGAGGTGTTGCAACAGCCACAACTCCTAATGCTACTACTTCAACAAGTGGAGAACAACAAGCAACAAATAGCGACGGGACTAGCACTGTTCCGGCTGCGAATGTCGAAGGCTCTAATTCAAATCCAGGCCAAAGCACACAAGCCAGGTATAGAGTTAATGCACTTATTTATAGTAATTTACTCCAATACTTTCCTATTCGGAGATATAGTACGAGCTTGAAACGTAAGTCTAATGAATAAGTGTTTTTAAAATGCAGAGGGAACACTGGGACCCATCCAACTACTTCAACTCAGACTCGCAGCACTCCACGTCCTCATGTTTTTCATTCCAATGCTCATCCCTTTGGAATGGGTCTTGGACAAAGATGCTCTTACGATCCATTTCTGCCCTGTAATTCACATCATACTTGGCGAACTCCTGCCGCAAGAGCTACTCCGAATGCTACTGCTCCTACTACACAGCAGCAGCAGCAACAACAACAGCAACAACAACATCAACAGCAGCCCAGTAATAGTTCAACAACTACCGATCAAAATCAAACTGGTAATAACACAAGCTTTGAGAAAAATGTTACACTAATTTTATAAGTAACTTTTTCTTTTCAAACAACCAGTTCGATTACCGGAACTCACTAGTCTTCTAAAACACAATGAAGTAAAATTTGAGAGTTCTGAGTCATCGAGTCTCAGAGAGAGACACAACTCTTGACTTGTACTTGATTATGCTTGAAAATCTTAGGAACTTTCTACAAACTAAACATAATAATTTCTGATAGTCTATCGAATCTCAATTACTGTATAATGTCGCAGCTAATTCAGCCACAACTTTGGGCAGTGGCGCTCCTACCCGAGAATCTAACACCGGTGGTGAAAATTCTACATCTGTTCCTCCGCCGCAAGCTGCTAATAATTTACCCATTGTCAATCTATTGACTCAAATTTTAAACGGAGGCGGTGGTCAAGGTGGTCAAATTCAAACAGGTTTGAACCATTGTAATATTATTATATAGTAAAAACTACAGTTCTTTGATTTATGCATTCTATAATGTACTGATTTGTATACAGGACCTGGAGGATGGATGCAACTGTTTACTGGTGGGATTCCAGTTGTTCAGGGATTGATGGCTAACGGGTAAAAAAAATTCGCACATCCTTAAGATACTTGACTGATAAATTCATAGAGAATTTAGGAGCGTGAGATTAATGTCGTCTGGTTAATTAACAGCTCGAATCAAACTGGAGGCGGGATGACGTTGATGGATTTGTTGGGGAATACTCCTGGCCTTGGTGTCTCTACTAACATTGGAATAATCGGGCCACTAAGAATGGATCAAAATCTTCACGGGGAAGATCTTCTCTTTGATCTTGTCGTCACAGTGGTATAACTTTTTCTTAGAACATCAGACTTAGACTCTGTATAGTACGAGTCTGATTTCAATAATTTACTAAAAACAGGTACAGAACATAACTTTGGAAGGATGGGAAGCGCTGCGAACAGGTCATTGGCAACCTCTGACTGGTATTAGACGTCCTCTGCGTGAATTCTTCGAGAATTTCTTTGGTTCAACATCTTTGTCAGGATCTGAAGACCGAGTGATTGACCGTCTTATAAGCGAGCTACAGCCTACTCTGAATCAGTTTCTCCTAGAAGATACAAACGCGAGAGATGGTCCTGAAACAAATGTAGATATACCAGCAACTATCGAACGACTACTACGACGACATTTCCTGAATATACTGCGACTGTTATTCCACAATGGTCAGTCAACGATATTCATAAAAATATTTTAACTCTAAAAATAACTTTTGATGATAAAATCTGAACTAACCATACTGAATTGTATTACAGACGTTGATGATACTCGATTTGCTCAGGGACTTTGGGCAAGCATTAAACTTTTACAGATGGAAGCTTGTTCCGTACTACAATATTCTTTCCGCGGAAGGCAACTCCGTATGGAGACTATTGCTCAACGTATAGTTGTGAGTATTAATCACTATTTTTTCCTCTACAGAAAATACTTCAAACTTTGAAATGTGCATTTGAAAAATGATATTTCTAAATAATTCCCATCTACATTCATCATTGTAGACAAGACTGACTGAGGGTGTTGATCCTGGTATTCGTCAGTGGATAGTTAACAGCTGTGTGTCTCATGTTTGCTCCTACTTGGTCCGCACGACTGAACTACCGGACAACGAAGTGGTGCCGCTTCTTGTACTGAAAACTACTCCTGTACCTACGCCGCCGACACCATTGGTTCAGCAATGTATACCACAACAAACCCAATCAGAATCGGAGGTGAATAATACGGTCATATTTAAATTTCAATGCTCCCATGGGCCAGAACATCAGTCAAAACCTCGGGTTCCTATCTTAATTCTAAGTACCGCCCTGAAGTTTATATATTCAAATAATTTATATTCCGTTTTTTTCTCATAGCCGATGGAAACTGACGCTGTTGAAGAAAGAGTAGAGGTAGAACCCTTAGATGCAGAGGAAGGTGCGACGTTTCCTGGACACGAAGCAGTGCCTTCTGTGAGTATCTTCTTCCATAAAGATCAAACGATATAGAGTTGTTGAAATTAAGTTTAGGGAAAGTGAATAAAGAATGAAATAATTTCTAGGACTGGGTTCCAATAATTGCCCGTGACGGAGTGAGACAGCGTCGTCAACTCCAAGTCCAAATGCAAAGCCAAGGAATGACTGGTAGCGGTGTAGGCGGATTTAGTGACGCATATTTAGGCGGAATGCCGAGTAAACGGCGCAAGTTGATAGAGCAACAAAAGCCACGTATAGTTTTGAGTCCTACGCCAAATCACTCGTCTGTATCAATATCGATGGAACGTTTGGTACGGGAAAGCGTTGGTAGAGCGGGAATTGAGGAAGTTGAAGGCGCCGCAGTGGCTGTTGCAACAGACGTTGGTGTCAGACGAGCTTTTGGACAGGCGATAAGAGGCTGCTTGCACCAACATCCTCAGAGACAAACCGCACCCGATTTTCCAGACCCATTGCGATTCCCAAACGCGACAAAGTACTTTGCTAAAAATGAAAATGAAAATTCTAAAAAGTAAAATACGCGTAGTAAGAAATATTATTTATCGTTAGCATACTGTTATTGTAATCACTACTATTGCTACTACTATCTATTACTATCTACTACTATCCAACACTACTACTACTACTACTACTGCTATTACTATCACGAAACCACACAGCACCACGACATTATTATTATTATTATTATTCAATTGCTGCTAATATACGCGCTACCGTAATGAAATATTATTGTTCATAATTATGTGGTATAAAAATCATACTATGTATGTTTATTATATGTAATAATTGTTTATATCATTGCATATAATAATATTATAGCTGTGTTACTGGCCTTTCAATAATCCTCAAATCCTCCTATCCCCATTATCAGATCCTTCCTAACTGATTTTTTATAATAATCAATGAAGTTAGGTAAATCTATAGCGTCGAATTAACGAACTACTAATTGTTATATTGGTTTCGGGCTTTTTTATTTGTTGAATTCGGGAAACCATTGCCGGCGCTGGACCCTTTGCCACCTACACACCATTCCAAGTGTTCAGACGATAGGAATTCACCCTGTATGTATTACGATACGCAATTTTCCTCGCACGAATGGCACGCAGGTGGCATAATAATAAGGCGCGCCTATGTTTGCGGCAAAAGTAGTTCATCAGTTTGGCCACGAGATGGCAATACTATTTGTCACCCTGTTGGCGAACACTGACCTAGGGTACTGGCATCCGCCGTAAAGTCAGTGAGTAGTGACCCTCGTGGCGTCAAAGGGCTGCATTGACGAGATACAACTATGACATGCGGCTTAGTAGATATGCTCCGAGCTCGCTAATATGCCGAAGTCCACCTAAAAAGACATCTGCCATGAGCGCAGCGTACTTATTTTTAAGAAACAATTACAAATTGTACAGATAATAATGACGGTGTATAATATTGTATCGATGCAACAGTAATAAACTTTCCCCTTCCTGCGACTCTTCATTTCAGGTATTGAATAAGTGAGAGGTAAAGGAAGCAAACAATTGCTGTGTAACTTTGTAACCCGGAACCGATTAATCTTTTCGAATTTTTGAAATTAATTACATTTAAAGGAAATTTTCACGAAGAATTTATTCCGAACCCTTAGTCAGGTAGAACTAAAACACCCTGTCTATTCGTCCGGCAAACTGAACAATTTTTGCAATTTATGATCCACCTCATCTAAACGACGAGATTGTTTTTCATTGTTTCTCAGATAATTGTTTTATACCATTATCGTATCGCATTCTATGAAAAGAGGGGCCAGTTTCAACAGCAGAAATTAACGATCAGTCATTTTCATGGTCTGAGTTCGCTATCTGTGTAATTGGTCAAGCCTCGGTTAGCTATTAACTTGGTATAGCTCTCTGATCTGAATATCTTTTCCGATTTCACCTGGGCAGTTGTTCTCTTCCGTTGCTTCCGTTAGCCCAACAAATTCCGCTCTTTATTACGAGTCACGACTTGCAACGATAATATAAGATAAACAAATGCCTTTTATGGGCCGTATCTAAATTAGTAATTACTAACCGGTCGCTTTTTGTAACATGTTCTTCGGACGGGACATTATAAGTTCTCGTAAATCCGTACCACCACTGTGAGGCAGAAAGAGACTTCGAACACATCGCACCGAGTGGGATCTCTTTCTACTGCCTTGAGATAATCTATAAAGTCTCCATTGGGCTCTGCCGCAATATCCTTTATCTTTTTATCCACGATTCCTCAAAACCTACATTCAAACTGCGGAATGATTTCGCAATAAATCATTGTCACGCGATGCATTTTAGCAAAAGGTCTTATATTTTATACGTTGCCTGTAGTAGTTACAAAAATAAATAGAACACACATTCGAAAGCTGCGCTCATTATTTCAATTAAATCCGTATATCCTGTGAATCCATTAATTTGTCACAATGAAATTTTCGACCTTGATAAAAAGACCCGTTATGAATAACCATGCGGCTCGTAGGTATATTAGGAGCAAAATACGAAACGCCCACTTTATTCCTTTGTGAAATAATACGCTCAAATATTTCCTAACCCAGATGCCGTTCTAATAAGAAAACTACGGTTGAGCGAAAATTATAGGTCCATATATGTGGCTGAAGACGTTGGGTTATAAGCTCGACTGAGAGGATCTCGACTCTAGAAGCTCGTAGTCAGATATAATTTTATGTTTGACTCTGCGAGGCTCAAATTTTATTATTAACAGATTCATCTTACAATGACCGTCTGGGAGTGGTAAGGCATAGACGGCAGGATGCCAGAGATGATTATATAACGTCCATATAATGGTGCCAACGAAATGAAGAGCCATTAGTACAAAGAAAGGACTCTTCCTGTCTTTAATTGTTCCTTACAGTCGTTAGCGGAAAGGTGATCGAAAAATAGATAAGTAAGACCGTCATTCTTGACGTAGAGTCTGAAAAAGACTTCGTACCAACGCCACGCGTGGTTACAGTAGCTCATTGATCTTCTTCTGATTGGAGTTTTCCGGAGTTCGTTGCCTCTAATCATCCGTTCCTTAGCTCCAAACGAATTATTGCCTTTTTTTACACGACTCGCCAGCCGTAATAGAACCTCATACAGCTATGCCGTTTCTTCGATATTTGTATCTTCAGGAATTAAAGGAATACATCTGCACGATTTTTCAATCGATTTTATCACCCATTGGTCGGAGTGACTCGACGGAATTAAAACCGAGGTGAAATAAAAATAATCTGCTGTACATTTAACTCACTGCATAAAATATAATTCAATAAAAAAGCCAACTGTCTGGATCAGGGTATGTCGAAACAAATTGACATTGATCATGAGATGAGATTTTTGAACTCGGAGCTCCGAAAAAAAGATGTCTATTTTTTTTTTTTTTTTCTGCACTTGCATAGATTATCGGGTGGGACAATTTTGGTATAAAACTGCAAAACTAACGTTCTGATGATCTGTGGATTGGAACTGCAACGATAAACCTTGGGAACAAGTTCGGACACATTTACTCGACTGAAAAAGAGTAAAAAATAAAAACACCGCGGTGATACCGCAGACAGTATGCTATGGATAAAAATAGTTAAAATTGCGGTTGAGACACCTTAAAATAGGATGGATTCAGTAAACTGGGAGACTCGACTCGCAGGTCGCGCTCTAAATCACAGGTAAGACATCGGCGAAGACGTGCCAGACATAGGGATAACGTCTGCAAGGCTGTCCCGCACGAAGGAAGTTCAAAAATGACGTTTTTTCGTCTCTGCGAACTTTTTTTCCTCGATATAAAATCGGCCCTTTCCGCGATGTATATTCAACGCCGAACTTGACGTCGTAAGATTCGCTGAAGGGAATATAAGAGCAATTCTTGCGACTTACAAGTCTTTCAAGATGGTGCCGGGTAATTTACGAGAGATAGGATGTCGTTGATAACGGGTAGTCTGAACAAGCCGCCAAAGGCATCGGAGCTACAAGCATAGGGATTAAAATTCAACCGAAGAGTGTGAAAAAATGGAAAAAAATTTTTATCCACATAATGCCGAAGGGAATTGAAGATTGCGAAGGTGCCATGCGTGTGCGTCGCTAAATTAATATTAATTGGCTTATTACCCGATTTATTAATCGCTTGCCGATTTATCAGTAAACCTCTAAGCACCGTACGGGTGTATCTATAGGAATTTTAAACAGCTTCACCAGTTTTTACCGCTAGGATATCTCGGAGGGAAAAATGTAATGTCACATCATACCGCAAACGCATAAAGGTATGCTTATGCTTTATTGACGCCATGCAGATGAAACAACGAATGTTGGAATAATTTTCTCCTTCTCAGGTGAAATTATTCCTAAATTAATGCATTCTGAAATGTAGCGGGTCCCATTCTTCGCAAGGACATAATGTTCCACGGGAAAACCTGATCGTATATTGATTTACGAATGTAAAGATATACAAAGAGAGGCTGTAACATTTTGCTTGTTTTATAAGTACATATTTTCTGACATGTATAAATCACGTCGATATAAGTTAGAAGCTTCACTTATACCCCGTAAAGATCAATCTCGACAGTATAATATCAGAACTTGCTTTACATATATAGCGAAGTAGGTATGTATATGAAATTGGCGGGGATTCCTACTCCGGCTTGGCGTGCAATTAGCGATACCTGATCGGGAACCTGTGAATCAGGTAGTCACGTTGGAGATGAATTGGTTCAGCGTTATTATTTACCGAATTGAAATGCGATACTAATGCAATAAATAAAATTGGCATTTTTTATCCGGTACATACGTGATCCCGAATTAGATGTTATTATCAATCTGGTCAGGTAGGTGCTATCAATCAATTCCGAGATCGCTGAATACACATAGTTGATCAAACCGTAAATGGACACAGAATACACAGGCTCTATTATACACCCTATACTCATAGAATTTCATGGCTTAATTCTTCCGCTTCGTATCTGCTGCTAATAATTCAGGTATACGCGGTATATCGATACTATGCATAGCGTCTCGGAAATTTTTATCAATTTAATAGAGTTATTACGTTCCGCAACATGCGTGCAAACCACATTAATAAAGGCGACGATTAATTACAGTTCCATACACTCAGGTGTAAGGAATAAGGCTTAGGTGTAATACTATCGAAGCTTGTTCGCACGGAGCGTTGATAAAAAGTTGAAATTATCAGAACTGGAAAGTGAGGCGAAATTGAAGTGGCTATTATGTACACCGTGTATCTTATTTTTATTGAAATCTTTCTTGAATCTATAGGTATATACCCCATACATCGGTCCATTAATCACCCGATGAACTTTAGGTAAAAATCGAGTGCACCGACCGCACCGGGCGTTCGACCAATTTGTCAGATTCAGGCAATTCAGGTGAAAAAGAAGACTTTGGTATTCTCTTGTTTGCACATCTGAACTCTTTAATCCCGGAATTCAGAACTTTTTCAAACTGCCTCGATTGTACTCGCCTTCCAATTTATACCTTTCGTTATTTCGATTACATAAAGGTGCAGACAGCTCAGTGATTTCGTTTTTGATTCGCTAATCGAATTTCTCATAAGATATGTTTTTCGCACGAATCGTATATGTCTGTCGTTAAATGAAGAGGTCAAACGAAGTATAAATTATTGTCGGCGAACTAACGGGCTAGATAATTGAGCCAATTTTTATCTAATAGTAGCGAGATCTAATTAGCCATTTGACAGGTATTGTTAGCAGGGAAAAATGACGCGATTAAACATAGTCTTTGAGGCAATTATTATTTCACTGAGTAGTCGAATAGGATAATACCTACGAATAGCGTTTCTTGGATCGGGTGGATAACGAGTGATGTAGTAATACCCGGAAGTGAGTAAACTACCTGTATAAAAAGGTATTTTATCGCCATGAAAGGCGAGATAGTGAATTGTCCAATTAAAACGCTATTTAAGGTGTTAATTCTTGGCACGGTCCAATTTTCACCGCTGGCGAAGACAACGATATTTGAATTTAACAATCTTTTATTATTTTCACGCTCACGATCTTGTCTATCTGTAACTTATTCACCATACTATATATATACAGACGATTCACGTGCGAGCTCGTCTAGGATATATGCTTTCTGTTCATTCACTCGAATCGGTTGTCATTTTAGTTTTGCGCTTTAACTCCATTAGCCAGTAACTCACACGGTCTGAAAACCGCAATCAGGAGAAGAACTGTACAAGGATTTTATTATTCCCACGTTAATTATTTTGGATAACATTAAACCGACGATTATCTGCACGTAACCAACAATTTTCTTTATACTACAATTATCGCTGGAATCATATATTACATATGTGGAATAATGAAATGTATATGTCACAAATGATTATCTGCCACGACCTAATTATTCACAGACTTTTACCCCTGCGTGTTAAAAAAAAAAAAAAAAAAATTATCTACCTTTTTTTTTTTCTAATCAAATATAATGTCAATCGCGAAATCGTCTTGATATTCAAATCGAGTTAAAAATTAATCTGACTTAAGCTAGATTCTAGCAGAAAATTGTGCAAATTTTTCTTTACAGATACTTATCATAAAAGTTTTTCGTCCAATAAATTTTCAGGCTTATTAAATTATACGGAAACTCCATACTAGAATCGGGTTCAATGGTATGTTCAATGGTATGTAATAAGCTGATGTTTTAATATATTTTGAATTTGAATTTAAGGCCGATGCGTAGCGTAGCGTAAAATTGTTCTCATACCTATATAATAGGCACAAAAGTAACCAGCTTCAATGGTTGAATTTTTGCTAATTTTATAGTTTCGCAATTATATATATTATATACGAAGAAATTTTTTCCCGCCTTTATAGAACTGGCCACAAACTCTCACCCTACATACACCTATCTACACTGTATAAACCGCAAATAATAGAACAAATCTTTTATACCTAGCATCTGAAGAGCTCGGTAATGTTATATCTACTCAAATAAATGAATGAAGAAAGAAAGCTGCGGTGTAACAATGACAATGACAACGGCACTTTATGCAAATCATTTGTCGTCTCTATCATTTTTTAGTACCATAAACATATACAGGGTGAATTCTTGCCGGAGTCCGGAGAGGGTGTGGCGTAAATCGGCTGTGACTCCGCCTCCTTCTATTCATACTTGTAATTTACGGAATAACAAATCTCACTCATTGTCAGCTACTGTTTATTTGGCTCTTGCCGTTTTATCTACATGATGGACGAAAATTCTTGTAGCCTTGTCAAAACAATGAGACTATACTATTTACCCTAATTTCTAAACGGATTGTTTATTATCTGAAGACAATCATTCCCCTGATAATAACAAGTATGAATAGGAGGAGGCGGAGTCTCAGCCGATAGAAGCCACACCCTCTCCAGACCCCGGAAAGAATTTACCCTGTATATATATATATATATATTCGTATAGAAGATTCTTTGGGGGTCTTTATCCATCTTCGTGGGTCAAATTACCGGCATAAAATTCGGTCGGTTCGTAAAGATTGAAGCAAAGAGGAAGAAAAAGGGAGGAAAAAAAGAAGGAGTAGAAGACCGGAGTGCAACGTCCTAAAATTAAATCGAATCCAGATCGAATTGAAAAAAAATTGCATTGTCGTATCGACAATGGTCTGATCAAGTACGTATACTATTCGCTAGAATCGTAATTTCATCGGTCATTGTTTACCGCGTGCGATGGTCTGGTGTTGTCCGTTAATTTTTTTGTTACCAGTTTAAACTTTGCTCGGTCAATGATGGAGGTCCATTGTTTTCGCGTGCCTTCTTTGACGATGGTGTATATGCTGTATATAGGTATATATCGCGTATACAGCTCATACACGGTATACGGTACAGGTATACTCTTACTATTTTAGATTTTATATACACGTCGCGCGCGGAGTCGTTATATACAAAACACAATAACTGGCTGTCTGTCTTCGAAGAAAATCACGAAGAATTCGAGGCACGCGTTTTGCCATCGCTCCCAAGTACATCTAACCGCGACAAATCTCGTAAAACTATTCCTTCACAGACATTTAACTCTTCTTATTCAACCCGCGACCTTTTATCGCGGGCATTAACTAACCGTAGGACAGTCATTCAAAAATCATTCAGGGAATAGAAATACCAGTTTCATTTTACGTGTGAGTTATCGCTGAAGACTTCAAGGTGGAAAAAAAAAAATAGAATTTTAGAGTAAGACTTGTGCATGTAATGAAATTCCGATTTGCATCAAAAAGTGAGAGTCATGTACGTTTTGAGAAAGTTTAGAAGCAAACTAGACTCTTGAAATTCTTGTCTGGATCTCTAGATTCTAGAATCTAGAGAGGCTTCGTCATTCTGGTTTAGACCCACAGCTTCCAAATCTTTAATAAAACGTTCTGTGAACCGATTGACGAATGACTTCCAAGTTGGAAACCAAGTTTATCATAGAGTTGGTCTTTTTTTGCAAACTTTTGAGGCTGTAAGTAGAATTCGAAAATTTAGTGGGATGTAGAGACGCTGATCAGAATTTCAAGTGCAAAAGCTAATTCCAATTTACACTTCTGAATCCTCATGTAGGATATAATTCAACTAAAACAGAATTATATTTCTGTCTGAAAAACTGAAGAACAACAGAATTGGGGTTCCTTCCGGATCAAACTAAAATTTCTATTCCGACTCGGACGAACCTCGTGCGGATATTCCTAAGAGTTTACTCAGTGCTGATAAGTTTTTTCTACTTTTCAAACGTTCAGAAACATTTTCCATACAATCCGACATTCTGAATCAAGAAAATCGTACATCAGATTTGGAATTCGTGAACCCAGAAAGCTAATTAACTTTCTTCAGTCACCTTCCTCTCTGGTTCACATTGTCTTATGCTAGTCGCATCAGTGCCGTTTCTTTTTCGGCAAAAACTTCCCGTTTTGGTGAATAATTTTTTTAAACGTCACATAAGATGACTGAAATTCATGCAATGATGTTTTAGTTTCAGGCACCGTCTGCTGACTTTCGTCGTCTATTTGGGTCCTGCGTCATGGGTCGAAGGAAGTTCTGTGATGAACTCTAGAAGCAAATATCCGGTCTTCGGTCTATTATTTAAAAATTTATTAGAATGTAGAGACACCAATCAAAATTTAAAGCCGCGAAAACCAAAGAACAGAGGATCTAAAGTTTCAGAGAACGAAACTAGAATTTCTATTCTGACTCGGGAATTGGCTTGAATTCTGAACCCTTTAGAAAATTCTTCTGGCATCTAATGCAAGCTAGTCCTTTAAGAGTATAATATTTTTTTAACGTTAGACCATGCGGTCCCTTCATCTAGAGACTTTCCCCGGTCTGAATTCTCCAGGCTTTCAGTTGATTATCGATAATTTCAATGGCCAAAGACCTTCACCGATGGACTCCACTAGTCCATCATCACATATATGTTCCGGTGTTACGCCGTGGGCAGTAGGACGTGCATATACGCACTTTTTACATCATGGAATAAAATCTCTCTGATGGGCGGTTAAATTTATACATTTTATATCCTCGGTCTAAGATTAGACTCTATAACTTCCATATATGGGTTTCTTCCGAGTGTATAAGTCATTCTCTCAATCCTGCATCGTATAGCTGACTCATACCTACCCATAAATTCGACAATATCAAAGGATAAGGTGTACCTTTGGATTAGCAGATGATGTTAGAGAAATGGGTTAACTCGATCTAGTGAAGAAAAAATAACAACAAGAATAACATCAACAACAAGGAGTGACCACTTCCTAACACAGCTATTATATCCCACTGTAGGTACTACGGGCTAGATCCGAAATAAATTGAGTGTTGCAACACCTCAAGGTTGGTTTTTTTTTTTTTTTCTCCTTATTGTCTTTTTTTTCATTTTTTTAAACTATAATCACCTAATTCCCTTCTTTTGCGCTTGCTCAATCGGTTCTCTCCAATACATGTGGTTATCGAGGAGGAAATTTCAGAAGAAATTTCAACTACTGCACCCATAGATCGACACTTGGGTTCCATTTGGAGCAGAGTTGTTATTTTGGTTTAATGCCTATAGCCTGACCTAACTCAATTCATAGAAACTCGGAGCTGTTGCCTTTTTCGTTTTTGATTTTTTTTTCGTGTCTTTTATTCCCTTTTTCATCTCGAAAGTTGGTTTTCAACTGGTGCCCAGGACCGAAGCGTCACATCACTAACGAAATTATACCCGATACGTTTCATTGCCAATACAGCACGTGTTCCACTTGCGTGAGTCAATAAATTGGTTGTAAATCATCAAAACGGACATAGTTATAGAATGAAAATACGTGCGACCTATAAAACAGTTTATTGAGAAACGGTCTCGCCCACATGTTCACTGATACATTTAAACCTGGTGGGCTCCATAGATTCAGAGATAACGATTTTTTTTTGTACATCTAATATTTTCCATAAGCATTTCTGTAGCGCCTCTGTGAATCGATATACGATAAATTGGTGTTTCTAGTTGGAATTTCGTCGTTATTCTTTATTTATATCTCACCGAAACTCAGTGGCGATTATTCTATTTTATAAGAAAATTCGCAAAAGTAAAAGAAATTAGGCGCACGTGCGAAGTGAACAACGAAATCCGTCCCACACTTACCATACCGATCATGTTTTATTTAGTTCTACTTCATGCGCGATTGAATTTACTGCAATCAATCATCCGTGGTTAGCGCCATTAAATAAAATTAAATTACATGAAAATCTATATGTATAGCCGATTATAATCGTTAATCAATTTATTTCAGTCAATGGGAGAGCTTCTCCCTCGTCTCTTAGAATCTGAAAAATTCTAACTCGATATTTGTTTTTTTTTCTCTTATTTTTGCGAATCAAACAGTGCAGCAAGGCGTTTACCACAGTTCGAATGAACAAACCGATGACTGACCATGCCTAACGTATTAATTACCGCACCGGTCTGTGAGGGATCGGTTATTTCGCTTATTGTAACGATAAAGGCTGTACGAAATCGGCTCGACCTATAAATGCGATATTTCCATAGTGTCAAATGGATCTGAAATAGTTAATCAGTTTTTTTCTCCCTTGTCTATTTCCCTTTTTTGTACAACTGAAATGATGTTTCGCGTTCACGGATGTGTGACTCGTTAATTTTTGTCTAGGCGATTGGTAGATCGAGGAGAAAGAGTTGCGGGGATACAGCGAAGGAGACCTTGATGGAAAGTGAGTTGAACGTTATTTACTTCGCTTTTTCCAATTTTTTTTTTTTTTTTTCATTTTATTTTTATTTTTCTATCTATCAAAGAGTGTATTTCAAATGTCGAACGACTCGGAGCTATTTAGTACTCGAACAGCTTCAAATGAGCGTTAGATCTTGTGAGAGTAAAGCGGTTGTAAGAAAAAGGAGAAAACCATTAGGCGTAAAAAGGGACGAAGAAGATTGAAGAAAAGATCGTACCTACTAGCTAGACGGACTATCTTGTTCCCATTGTTCATTTGTGGCTTAATTATATTCGTAATCATTCCGACAATATTGAATTATATATAGTTGTTAGAATTCCATTTATATTCCACAGAATACGTCAGATCACTTTTTTATTGCCTCGTTGATCTAAACTCCCGAAGCTCGTTCATACACATGTCACTCCTTTCCTTTGATGCACGGAATGACTCAATGATATTCATTCCCTAAAACCACAATAAAAATAAAAATAAAAAAAAAAAAAAAAGGTAAAGAACCCGATGAACACTTCATCCGACCGATGCACTAAAAACATTTTATGTATCCTTTACAGAAATTGAGTTGTAATTTTTTTTTTTTATATATATGTCGATGAGTAGTCTTAAGATATATATAAATAATCGTATGTTGTATTTGTATAGAATTTTTGTGCCACTTGACTGTTTGATCTGAGTTTTTGTTTTCCTTTTTTTTTTTTCTACGAAAATGGATGAAAAAAAATAATTCGATCGAGAATATTTGTCTCTTGGATGAAACACGCCTTTCTGATATCTGAAAGTCCCGATATGTAAACGCGAGAGTAAATAAATTCACGATTTGCATTATGGCTATTTCAAATACGAACTTTCGTTACGGAAGAAATTGAAAATTGTATTTCAAAACTTTCGAAGATATTTGTATACGTTGAAAGGACAAATAAATTGGATTTAGTCAACGTCATTATCGGACCCCGTACCACCGCGAGAACTGTTCGAGTAAAAAATCAGACGCTGTGTTCAAACTGACAATGAGATAGAAATATTGGAGAATGTGGGTTGTACGTGAGGGAAATGTTCTTACATCCGACGACAGTCGGCTAACTTTACTGTCTCTTCAATACCGATGATCGTACAATTTTATCCCTCCACCGATATTCCACAGACAATACGAAGATGAATCCGTATAGAATTTGAAATAATTCTTAATCACGTTGGAAAATGGGAAGAAATTTCGGAGCGTAAGAGTGCAGAGATGTCTCAAAATTCAATCAGGAGTAGCTTGGTCTGGTTTATTGCACACGTTTTCTTATCAGGTAGCGATTTCCTGTCGTCCTTGTGTTAGGACGTTTGTTCTGTAACGAGGGATCACATAAATATGCGTGAGGTTGAAATTGGCAATTTTGTACTTTTTCAAACCGGAAACTCACCGTCTGTTATTACTCGAATTGCATTTGATTTTTTCCAAACTTTGACTGCTCTTATATTCTTATTAAGGGTTGTTAGATAGACAATTTTACGCACATAGGTAAGACTGCGCGAGTTCATCGCCAGGGTCGTTGCCTACGACGTTTCAGAGCTATAATTTTCACTGATGCATGATTACTCAAGAACGGGTCTCTGCTGCAATGCTGTGGCTTACACGGCGGAAAATTCGGAAACTTTCCACCATCAACCAGGAGTCAAAACAATTTAAACCCACTGGTATTACCTTATACTCTTCACTATCCACCATCATATATTACTTATGGTCACTCCATTCCAAGACGATCACAGGGGGAACGGCAGAACCTATTTGCGGCTTCACCTATATGCTCATTGTACTCGATAACCGCAATCGGAAACCTGGTTATCAAATATCAATTATGTCTCCTCTAGTGGTTTACAAAACAGGTTGAAGTAATAACGGTTACCACAAAGGCGAGAAATCTAATGGAAATGTGAACGACGTTGATCGATACCCATTTCCATTGGGGAGAGAATTTCCAACATTTTACTTCTCGTGTAATATGCTTCGGTAATCGACGAGTAGAATAATTCGATTGATGTGAATGACTGAATGGTGCTGTTCACTGAATAATGCCAAGTCTCACAAATCCAATTTCAGACTTATCGCACTTGCAGCCAAGGTGGGATCCTAAAGCTGAATGGAAGCCGTGAAGAAAAATAAGAATACTCGATACAAAACGAGTAATAGAATTCTAGGCAATGTCTTCTTTCACTTCTTCTCACAAATATATAATTATGGGGTGGTCCTTACTTTGGTCATATTTGAATTTCAATGAAAAAAATGTAATCACAACCCCAGGTTCTTATTTCGATTCTAAGTTCGCACCTCGGTTCGTACACTTCTTACCCACAGTAGCAGATATTCGTGAAAATTTACAGATTTTTAACAACAAAATTTTATTCATCGCAATTTGGAGATAAGAACATTTTTTTTTTGTGCGCTGTAGCTTCGAAAATGATGTCGTTGAAAATCTGTCGAATTTTTATGAAATACCTACTACTACGGGTAAGGAGGGTACCAAGTTTCAGATTTTTCGGAGCTATACTGCAATAGAAAGAAAAAAAATGAACCGCAAAATGTCACGAGTCGTATTTTATTCAAATGGTAAAATTTGAGGGCTTTGGGGCGGTACTTGAAATTGAGATAGAGACCTGGGGTTTTGGCTCATTTGTTTGAACATATTTGGAGACGTTCTGGCCTGTGGGAGTATTGAAATTCGAAACTGATCAAATCAAGGACCTCCCTGATAGTAATTCTTCAATGAAAAGATTACAAATGCTGAAATTCTCACCTGTTGTAAATTCCTGTGAAATTGTAAACCGGATATGAAAAAGGTTGCACAAAAACCGACTCCATCCTCTCCGCTGATCGCATTGTGGTTTGAGAATTGATAAGGCTGTATGTACTGGTGTTGGAATATTTTCCTGTATCGGTGTAGTTCACTTCACTATCTTAACCCGTTAGTCCCGCGGTTATACATGTAGGTATGTATATCTATGTATCAAGTGAAAACAAGATTTCTTGTTACGGGAATATTCCGTGTCGCCAAGGCGGCAGGGGATCATATATTTTTTGCATATTTCAAGAGAAATTTATAGGATATGATAAAGGCTACTAGTATCTGGGTCAAACGTTATAAATATATTCGGACAAAAAGTATAAACTTTTGTATATTTATTTGGCATGTCATATTAAAGTCTCATAAAGGCTGAGAATATATCACATATTCTGTCGCCTTATTGGTTTTTTCGGTAAAAAATCTGGTCAACCGTCTCCAATTGATATGAATAAAAAGCATCATCCGATTTATCAGAGATCGTAGCTCGAATATTAAACGCCTTTAAATCCCCTGCGCCTGCTCGTCGTACATGTCATTTACTCCGAACTAATAATTTGTTTAATTTATGAAGATTCCTGCGTTTTTGTCAGCGAGAAAATGACCGGGTAACGCATAAGGCGACTCCTCTGGGGTAGCGTGTATACGTGCATATACAGGGTGGCTTATTCTCGTCTCTAAATCCGAACAGGTAAATAATCGCAATTTGATAAAATCATCTGCGTCGCAGTCGTATATTTTGATAAAATAAAAAGTAAGTGAAGCGGTAGAAATTTCTCTAAATTTAAGTTTCGTTTTTATCTAGTTTCGCTATCAATGTTACTTTCGATTTTTTAAAAACGGAACTCGCGACCTTATTACAAACGTTAAACTCTCGGAGAAGAATACCGAATCTAATCTACAGTCCATTAAGTATATAACAAGCTATAATAATTCCAATTAGCAAGTCGCTATGACTAGACCTTGGCACTAATTTTTATATCAGACTTTGAACGATCAGAAAAAAAAAAAAAAGAAAAAAAAATAGGATACGATTTCGAGCAGAAAATATATTCGTGTTCTCACTTTACGATTACCTCATTGGTTTTTTTTTTTTTTTTATTTATTTTCTTTTAAGTCTAATTAACAAAAATCGAAAACATTTTAATTTTTTACTCATTCAGTTAAATTTATGACAAAGGCACACCCCGTGTACACCTGTATGTGTATTGTGTACACCGTTATCCTGTAGCCACTGATATGTGGAGTACAACAAACGACCTTGCAACCAGCACAAGGCAATGCAATGCAATGCAATGCACCGGACATACAGCTTTAGGGTTTCTACTTGTCGCCGCAATTTATCGGCAATATAAACTTGCCCGAGGAAGTTATACGCGTAAGTATAACGTTTTACGAACCGCAGGTTCGCCTCGAGCTGTTTAAATGATGTTAGTGAAAACACTAAAGGTTTTAATATCATTCAGCGACGAACTTACAGATATAATAATCGACGTGATACGCGCAGATTCGTCGTCAATTTTAATTCATTACTTCGTTAGTGACTTAAATATGACATTTCTCCGCAACCGTTTGCTAATTGCTCATACATATATTAGTATATTTAATTTACGTCAGTAGTTTCATCCCTAGCAATTAAAATTCACCGTTATACCACTGTCGCTTCAGCTACTAGGATGAATTTTATATCGTGATAGAAGTACCTAATTGCTGTGAAACACGGTTCTCTGAACTTTGTTCCAGCCCGAAATCGCACATACGAATTTAAACGCGGGTCAAAATTGCACTTGTATCTTATAGTATTGTCCACGATTGACACAAGCGAGGAAGTATCACGTACAATGGCGATGAGGCTGAAGTCTTCATTTCGAATACTAGATACAAATCGGCACTGTGTAACTAGTCGGTGAGAATTTTGTCCAGATATAGTACTACAACGCTCTGAATTCGTGAAATTTGAATTTCAAACAATCGCCATATATCTGGGCCGGCACGTTTTTCCCGCGCCTTAATACAACCACGTGCGTGTAAGTGTATAATGGATGCAAATACACATCCGGAATGTCCCATTGAAATAAAGCTATCTAACCAAGCGTCTTACGCTATAAATACAAAGAGAATGGACACGATGATATGTATATACTATTTCTTAACACATGTACCGAAAGTCCTCCTTTGTACACCGTCTACATGCACTGAAAGTAGACTTTTGCGCACCAGTGCGGGAAAGCACGCTTTCTTGCCCGCAGGCGACACACATACAAGAATCTCCCGTTGCTTGTCCGATTGTCAATAAATTGGCGAAAAACTTCACACTTGTCCGAGAATCAACACTTTCGCACTAGTATGGAAAAGGACTAATGTCTGACAGTGAGATATGAATCATTAAATCGCTCTGAAGTGGAGCAGAATGATTCTCCATTTGGTATTATTTTTAGTAGATCACATGGAATAAAAATAATTTCGTATATCTATGGAATGTGTAAAGGTGCATGGAATATAACTACCTGAAAATAAAAATGTGTATATAAGTATATAAGGTCTGGGATCAGTCAACGGGACATCAGCTGGGATTTCGTGTAGATCAGCCAAAACGTGAAATGTAAATCGGTGAAAATGGTGAAAGAACCGGTCAAATAGTATGGCATATGTTTATCTAGCGAGAGTCCACCACCTCGGTTAATATTTTTTTGAAATAATATCATTTTACGACTAGATTCAATGTCGTGAGAAAAAAAAAATAAAAATTTAATCAAGGTAATTTTTGAGTCGTTCTTCTAAAACTCGTGTTTAATGAAATTAACAAACTCTTGCTAGAAAGGTTGGAGAAGTCTTCAAACGATTTGTAAACTTTACAAAGAAAGTTGGTGTAAGGTTGTAGGTAGATAGGTATATAAGATCTGTATAAGTAAACCTTCGAAAGTGTAATTTTCGATGTTTTTTTTTTGTTTTTTTTTTTTTTTTTTTGTGGTTTTAACGGATTCTAGTTTATCGCCTATATAGATGTAATAGATGCGTTAATTTATTAAAAAATAGGGTACGATGAATAAATAAGCGAATATTTAACTTGATAAAAGTAACCACCGGTATCAGTCAGGTTGAATTTATTTACGCAATTAGTATAAGAACCGTCTCGGATGCAACTGCGTTTACTGTTAGCATTTAAAAGGCGCTGTTCCCTCAGGTTTCACCGATTTTAAGATAAGAACGAAACGCGAGTAGGTAGAGGTTCAGTACCTAACCGCAGCCCGAAGTTAAACGGGCTTAACTTAACATCTGGCAAATTGTGAGAAGAACGTATCTAGTCAGGACATAAGACCATGTGGTCGGTTCGCGACGTTGTAATTAAGCTAAATATCTAGGCTACGTGTTTATAAGAGAGGGCTAGTTTAAATTTTATTTAATGTAAATTTCTTATTCCTTGGATAGGACGGTAATTGTCATGGATGCTTAAGCCCCGTAGTATTAAAGTAAGACCGTTTCTTTTTTGTTCCGTTAAGCCCGAGCTCTGCAGCAGCCATCAGCACCATCGCACCTCGTACGCGTATACCTATACATACATACAGCGCGATGCTCTGGAAAGTAACGCGCCTTAAAGATAGGCAAGCGCAAGACGTCTGTATTGCGCTGTTCAATGGATGCGTCTCGCGCTTGCCTACCTCTTAGGCGCGTTACTTTCCAGAGAATCGTTCTGTATATACTCTCGTCTTAATTTCATTCGCTAATTGTTTCTGGTTGTTAATTAAATCCGGCCATGATCATACATATTGTTTATGTTGAATCAATGAAATCCGTTCTATACCAGTGGGATGAATATCTCGAAGAAAAAGGAGAAAAATAAACTGGAGAATCACAGTCGTACCATTTCCGCTTCCTCAAAGCTTTCTAACATCAAAGAAACAAGAAGACTAATAATAAAATATAAAAAAAATTAAGAAGGAGTATAATTCTCTTCAGAGGATTCGACGATAATTAGAAAAATCTATACAGAATCCATATACAGCTACACTCACACGCCTTTCCGGCATTAATATCGTTCCATAAATATTTACCATTTCACTTAACCCGGGGCTAGAATATTTTTTATAATATTATAAAAACAAAATTTACGGAGATATTCAATTAGCTTAATTAGTAAAGGAACGACAAATTGCTCTCCATTTATTATCTGATACTAAACTTTACACATATACCAGTGAAGACAACCGGTAGCTTGACTGCGCGGTAGAACCTATTTGCTTTACGAGACAGAGCCCATATATACATCTCTAAGCATTTTGTTTTCCCTAATCACAGGGTTCCGCTCTATATTAGCCTAGATAATTCCAGGCATTCTAGATTGAACCTAACGCGTGTGAAATCAATTATACGGATAATTGGTAAATATGCATGCTAATGCCTTTGTACAAGACGCTGCAGACGTTTCTTCATCAGATGTAGGATTATACACTGGTTTTACTATCCGTGGATCTTATGCCTAGGTGCATTTGATGGGCACTATATAAATCGCGGATCTAACATAGTGTTAGTATCCATTCCAATTTTAGACACGCGATTCGTGCGTTAGAAACATATTCCGATAATTTCAAGCATACAAGGTGCTAGAAACTGGGCTGATACCACCTCATTACTAATAGTATACATTTCATATAGTTTTTACAGAGCCCATGGCTGGTTTGAAAATTTTTCTAATATAAATTATAAGGAAAGTTTCCCGCCAAATATAGGTAACAACGAATTGTTATTTTTCTTTTTTTTTTTCACCACGAATTTGTTTATATCATGTTTTGAAAATGTCAAAGTTACGGTACTTTCATAACTGCGTACGTGTTGAATGCACGCAGTCATTTTATCATTTATATGAAAAATCTGCACTTCATATCTAATCAATGCATTGAATACTTCGGAGATGAAAATCTACGATGACGCGTGACAGATGCAAGTCATCTTAACAAAGATCTCAATATTACGGTACACGTATAACAGGTTCGAAGTCATTTTCCAAGACGTGTTACACAGCAGATCTTTATAGCTATTATAATTTTCATTTTCTTTTTTTTTTTAACTCCTTTCTTTTTTGTTTCTTTATTGTTTTCTCTATTTTTATCACATGTGCAGATCGCTGAGTCTGTAACTAACGTTTCAAATCCAATCAATCTACACCGCGTCGCGCAGATTTAAATACGAAGTGAACATTTTTGATTGATAGATCTGTAATTTAACCCGGGAATTATGATCACCTTCGGTATAATATCTATGGAACTAAACTAAAAACTAGACTTTCATTTGTCAGAGGCTTGTTAGTCAACCGTGAACGTTCATTAATTTTTCAGTTCATTAGGAGCAATCGTTATCGTCCCTTAAAAAATTTGTGTACTTAATTATCTTACGAGCCTCGGACGTATACAGACCGATGTATAAGTAGATTTTTTTTTTTTTCTTTTCTTTCTATTTTGTTTTATTACATTTCTTTTTCATACCTACATTCGCTTCAACACTTTCAACTCATCAGCCCGGAACAAATGTGCTCAGAAATTTGTAGATACAACTTGTACCTAGGTGTACTGTAAAATCTAACACGATTCATACATCTGTATATAGATCTTGAAGAGATAAATTTTTCTGTTCTTTGGTATCTTGAAGAAAAAAGAAGAAACAAAAAAAAAAAAACAATATTCTGAATTTTTTTCATCTCTACGGTGTAAACTGATATTTCACGTAATTAAATAATAAGCCGAAAATTTTAATTACGACCACATAGCGTTGCGCCAGCGGTAATTTTCTTGGACGCGTGCCCTCCACACGGATTTTCTTTTTTTTTTTTTTTTTTTTCTTCGCTCTTTGCTTTTTGCTTTTTTAATGAAACGGAGGGTATAATTATTTTCCAAATAAGGAACCGCTTACTGCATCGTTGGACAACGCCGGGGAACACGGCAAGTCTCACGAAGAAAGTACGTTCTTTTCGGGTAACGAAGAATTGAGTTACACTAGCTAAGTGAAGTTTTACGGAGTGGGGAGACGGGCATAAGTATGGGGAAGCCTTTAGAATAACGCTCATTCTGATACTAGCCGTAATCTAAGTCTCGTATTACGGAAATCACGCCAAAAATTAACCGATAAAACTCAGTCTTCGCATACAGAGAGAGAGAGAAAAGAGGGGGAAGAATTTTTTTCGTACAAAATCAATTTTAAAAGTAATTTTTTATTTTTTTCAAAAATTAGTGTTCATCGTAAACGATACCATGTAACTTAACTGCAGTTGAAAAAAAAGAAATTTATCCCCATTTCATTTATCCATTAATCGCATCTTGCAAAAAAAAAAAGGAACGCATTTGGCTGTTGTAAAAATCCCCAGTGATCAGTGTTTCGTATTCACCGGAAAAATCGTCAAGGTTGTAAAAGGTGTGTAAGAAAAATGTAATTAACCATAATTATTTTATACATATACATATACATGCTAGATCCTAGAAATGTTTCTCAACTTCTCGTATCACGTGTACTGTCTTCATATTTCTTACATAAATTCAAGGTTCCTTATTTGCAGTACAGACGACGGTATTTCAAAATTATACCCGAGCCAATTTATCAATTATTTATCATTAGTTTACACAACTGAATACGTATAGACGACATTCTACCTAAGTCAATAAAAATACCAGACTTATCAAACCGGACGCTTTTTCATTTTCTCAAAATGAAAGAAGAGAAGAAAAACTTTCGAAAATTGTCGAAAACACGTGAACCGGTCTAAATCGAAATTAGAAACTGATCTCGAATACAAATTGACGATTAGCTCCGAATTATCCCAGACCCGATGTGTTATTTACAAATAAAAAAGTCTTTTGAGCTAATAGATTCGAGAGTGCAGACCTGCAACTTTCCATTATTTTGTGCTCCGACTGACCAATTGAATCGTTCGATATTGACATTGCAGTTGAGAATTTTCATTTTAATTAGAGAAATGAAAGAAGAAAGGCATCCAACTTCCGGCTGAATTTCGAATCAATCAACGATAGACGTTATTCATTTTTTATTTTATTCCTCTTCTTCTATGGCTACAGGGATTATTTCGAAAAGAAGAAAAAATATCAGGCCGTTACTTGTATAGTGATTCAAGTCAGGGCTTGACGATTTAAAGAATAGATCAAAAAATCCAGATCCTAACTGTTCGCTGAGTACGGCATTCCGCGAACCGGAAGTAAGGAATGATTACTGAACCAGGTACTCGCGTATAAAGTTGTAGTAATATATTTTTATTTTTATTTTTTGCCATTTTATTCCATGCTGGTTGAATATCTATCGAAAATATCGTGGCGCTGCATGTGCATGCAGCTGGTCAAATCCATCGGAATATTCAGACCGAATCATAATTGTCGCATATATGTTATATGTTTACCCGGTATGACTGCTTTTTGGGTGAAGATTTCGCGTCCCCAAAACCCAGTGCCCGCGTCAAGACCGGATTTAGGAATTCCCAGGTATACCTATCAACTTTGTACTACAAGCTATAATTCTAGTCGAAAATTTGTCCGTTGTTCTATTGTCTGAACAAAACGAAATACTAGCGATACGAAAATTAACAAAAAAAAAAAAAGAAGCAAAAAAAAAAAAAAACTACACGGCTTATCGTAATTTTTTCATCTTTTCGCACGCTTAGGCAGAAGAATATATTCTACAGCTGTGTATAACGAAAGCCAAGCGGGGTAATACCGTGTATGAAAATAAAATTTACACACGAAGTACTGTATAGGCAACTCATTTCTCTTCACGGTAGAAAAATTTTTAGTCAAAAAATCGTTTAAATTGAATCGGATCGGATCCATCCGATATGAAAAAAAAAAAAAAAAAAAAAATACGTTAGCAATTCAATGAACCGATGGAAAATTTATCACCCATTCCTCTAGGCGTCGTATAATGATGAGATCGATCGACCAAAGATCGAGATCTCATTGTGTAAGAGAGGGATCCAATTTTTAGACAAATTTGAACGATTTATCATCCTATTCGTTTTTATTTTAGACTATGAGGTGGATAACAGCACATCGAAAGCACCTAAGTCATTCAGAAGGCAGTATAAAATCAGCTATTAAATCTAGACTGTATAGATATGTGTTAGACGTAGATCGGTAAGTTAAGCTTGGGTAATCATCGCCTATTACCCGCGAGTACATGATATCAGGAAACTATACACCTATCCCTTAGCGCGGTGTATAAGAGAGCCGCTTTTATCAACCATTACAAGTAGGTATCGGTGGTTTAATCCGTGATATAAGATCTGTGGTTAGACTTGATAGTCGTTTAAAACGTTTAAAATGCTGGAGGTGAAGATCGTAGATAAGACGTTTTACTATCTAACATCATAATCAATACTCTAATTGAAACGTGAGATGCTTCCATCGACTCCGCAACAAATTATCCGCTGTAATTTATAACCTTAGATATTTTCATCTCGGGAATAAATATCGTATATTCCTCTTCCCTGACGCATAGCTGAGTGATTAAAAAAATTTCATTCCATTTTTTTTCTCGTCTTTTGAAAAATCGCAACACCTGACTCATCGGCGGATTTAATTCTGCAATAAGCTGTTCAATGGAGGTTTTGATTTTGATTTAGGATTTTTTTATTATTTACTTTGTTTTTTTCTATTATAGACTTTTGAGTTTTGTGAATCCCCGAATCGCTTAGAACATTGTGAAGTACAACGGTACTGTCGAATAAGTCGCGCGTGAAAAACTAGGTGTCATGTTTCTATCAGGTATTCTATCGTCGGTTTACCATGCCATAGCAAAAGACCAGAATTCAAAGCCAAGCCTATCTGCCCATAACCGAATGAAAAACTGTAACGTAATTCAAGATTATCGTTATAAGTAGGTGAGTTCGCCGAAGATTCAATGCCGAATTTATAAACGGGAAAAATTTGAACCGTGACAGACGCGCGCAGGTCACACGTGTCTAATTATTTGTCGAAAAATAATGGTGATCAATGGCTCCGTGTCGTTTCTGGAATTTTCTAGATTTATGGAATGAATGGGACAGGGCGCCTTTTTTAATAAGGAGATACATTGACGGGGCTGGCATATGCGTGTCAAAGAACGCACAGGGTTCGGAATAAATTATCATATCCCTTTTATGTACCGTTCTGAAGATTCTGGCATCGTACGGATCACCTGGCACATTATAAATAGTGACTTTGTAATATGGTAAAAGGCGAAACGTATTCACACATCGAATTGCAATAGAGCAGTTGCACAGCAAGTAAAACTCCTATAACGCCACCGGTAAACGAAACGCGAAAGAATCCCGCGGCGTTCTCTTATCGTTAACGTAATGCATGTCTCTCTGCAGTTGCAGTGACTTATTTCTCACTGCAGGTTTTTCACTATAGCCGACTATAAGAGACTGTTAGATAATTTTAACAGTAGTAACATGCGCGGTTAGACAGTGCAAACAGTACAGTCAATCTTACCGTGATAAAATCCTACTGCTATAAGTATATATGTACGAATTGCATCGTGCTGCAGCAAACGGAACCTCAAGACAAGAATCAGTCACGTATGTATGTAGCTACTCGAGAAACTGCTGAACCGGACTTATTATCCATGTATAGATTATGCATCTAATGAGATGTATTTTCGATTAGGGTTTAACTGGGATTTGAAAGAAATTTTCACTTTTTTTATAACGTAATTATCAGTCAATTTTTTTAACAGACAAAATATTCGAGTTTGTGATATACAGGGTGAATTCTCTCAGGAGTCCGGAGGGGCGTGGCTTAAATCGGCTGAGATTCCGCCTCCTCCTATTCATACTTGTTATTATCAGGGGAATGATTGCCGTCAGATAATAAACAATCCATTCAAAAATTAGGGTGAATGGTATAGTGTCTCATTGTTGTGACAAGGCTACATGAATCTTCATCTATCATGTAGATAACACGGCAAGAGCCAAACATATAGTAGCTGACAATGAGTGAGATTTGGTATTCCGAAAATTACGAGTATGAATAGAAGGAGGCGGAGTCTCAGCCGATTTAAGCCACACCCTCTCTGGACCCCGGAGAGAATTCACCCTGTATACGCTTATGGTACTGAAAAATTTTGTAGCTTTTATCGAAAGAAATATAGAATAAGGTGAGGAAACTACGTGGTTCCGTAAGGAAGTTTATAAAACAGAATCAGTGAAAGCTGTGAGATTACCGCGACGATAAAAAAATTTTTTCTCTCTTCTTTTTTTTTTATTTCATTTGGAAATGAATCATCGGTTGAATCGCAAGTGAAAAAGAATCGTGCAATGCGCGTATACTTATGTGAACGAAATAAATTTTCATCTTTGGAAACCTTAAGCCGATTTCTCATTCGTATTTCTGTTTCTGCCCACCTATACACGAATACCTAACATATCCTAACATATTGTAAACTGTACTTTGAAGTTAGTTGGTATTCCGTTGTTACCAATGTTCCGAACGTGATGCGCCTTGTTTCAGGACGCCTTGGGACGACCTGAACGACCTAAGCTACCTGCCGTAGCCTGGGAAAGTAATTGTTATCATTATTTTCTCGTTTATTCGAGTCAAAGCTCAGGGAAAGCTGAGATAATATATATTTTGTTTTTTTTTTTCAAAATTTCATATCACCATTGAGCGAGTGTGTCATTATGGAAGAGCTCTTGGAAAAGCAATAAAAAAAAATCGATAAAAGAGAAAAACATAAAATAGGAAACAGAGTAAAGAGAGACGAGAGGTAAAAGTGCTGCGTGAGACGGCGCACGATCTAAACTTTTTCTACGGGATCTTTCGCCGTTTCGGCCTTAAACTGTTCTCGGTGTAATCGGAGTACATATTTATGACGCGCCGTTAAATTCCTAGACAGCTTCAAATTCACCGTGACTTTTGTGTAAACGGAATATTTTTAGGTTTACAAAACAAGCCTGCAGGTCAAAGACGAATTGAGGACCATCCTAATGTCCCTATGTTAGTCACATGTATTATAAGACAGGGTAATGTCGCGTTCCATGTGAATACATGGTGAAATGAGTCCTGAGTATAAATTCTGCATAGAATTTAGCAAGCGAAGTAACTCACCTCTCAGTGCAACTTTTCGCACGCTTCTAACCATAACAACAGATTCTAACCGGTTAAAGTTTCACTTCCTAGTGATTCTGAATATGAATGGGAAGATCTTTGTAATAAATGAGTGTCTGAAGAAGGTACGTAGTCTGCAGAGACCTTCGACCATCTCGGACAATGCGGCTGCAGGGGTCTGGGATTCAGTGATGAAAAACCGTTCCGTGAAAAGATCGTACAAATTTCAGACTTTGCTGATCCGAAGGTTCCTTGTTATGGATTAACCGTAATACTTAATTCATCTTCGAGACGGTCGGTCCGATTTGACCCGATACAATTTCGCCGACCTTTCAGTCTTACGATCTTAAGAAACTCCTCCGTAGTTTCCTTTACAAAAAACCTAGAAAAACAAACGCGATATCATCGCTTTTGGACGAACTATTTGGGTCAATCGACTGATTGGTCTAGGTCCTCATTTGATCGTGTATCTATAATGCGATCGAGACTCATTCGGAACTTTGGTTTCCAATGAAATTGGATTATAGTAAAGTTTCATTTCTAATCTTGACGCGAATGGATATAATTCGATATTTATGTACGAATTATGCTTGTTAGACGGGTTTGCCCGATAATCTAAGTTACAGAAAACTCCGGGACGGTCTGATCCACCCGGAAAATCTTGATTTATTTGAATAATACCGATTCGTAATGGTACAGCCAAGGCCCAGTCCAATTTTACGGCACGTATCGATTCTTCCTTCAGTTTTGAACAATTAGCACGCGCGCCGCGAAGAACTCCATTGTATTTTATACAGACAAAACATTTTGTACCGCTCTTCGTTCGGTGATAGTTTCCCTATGTTAACGATATTTTATCCTCTGTTCCCCCGGCTCGTGCCAAGAGGTAATAATAAAAAACAAAAAATTCTGAATGGGGTATATATAGTGTGTATATTTCATTATTTTTCTATACATTTCGAGTTTCGATAAATAAAGGAGCTATGTACTCGTAAATCGAATTACGAAAGATTAGATTTCTTCCTCTTCTTCTTATTTTTCATTATTCATTGCATTAGATGTAGCAATACCCCGTTAGTTCTCTGAACCCCCACATATTGTTGAAGAGCGAACGAGAACGAGACTAACCGCTGGTTTCTATGTGGCATGTATCTAGCACGGAGATTGTCACTTATTAGTCGCTATTGTCATAGTACTACCTAGCAAGAACATGTGTAACATACAGCTACATATCTATATGTACACATATATCTATGAGCGAAACGAAACGGGAAACGAAACACGATCTTATACCGCCGGAGCTGTGGGAAAGATCGGCTCGACGAATTATACGCCTACCTATGTCTTGTGGAACTAGTCGGTGTCAAACCACCAACTCAAGTCACTGGATTTATATAGTATAGCATTATGAAACGGAAGCTCACATGCTCCGCATTCAACGAAACGCACGAAATACTTCATTCACCATCTTTGTCTAAACTAGGAGTTTATCCATTCATTTCTGTCCGAAACTTGTTCTTATCTCGCAACTTTATCCCTGAACAAAGAGCAAGTCTATTAAAGTTATGTTTCTGTAATAAACTGACAAGAAAAGGGCATCGGAATAGACAAGATTCGAATTTACCGCCTAACACAGCTGATCGGATTGATTTAGTTCTGTTTTATCGATCGATCAACGATATTACCCGTTACCGATCTCGTCGATAACGATCTACCTACCGGCTGAGCCGATCGTGCAAGTTTAGGAACTGAATACCAGTGATCTCTTAGCATTATGCTTGACAAGTTTACTTGTTCTGTTGATTGTGCAGAAATCTGTCGGCTCCGTGGGTTGAATGCGAGAATGAACCGGTTCCTTCACGATCGCTATACAGAATATCTGATCTCCTTCTTTGCCGACGTAAAAAAAGAAAGAGGGACTTTCTCCCCATTTTATTAGATAAAATATTACAGATATTAGATCTTGAATTCTCCGAGAGGGATATGCGACTAGATCGGTTCTTTTTATCGGTATATAATTAACCAGCAACTTGTTACTCCTTTCAGAAAGTTTGTGAAAAAATGAGGTAAAGAAACCAATTAGCAAGATATAACGTGTAATAAGACGATAATCATGTGCCGTTGTCGGCATACTTTATATATCGAGCTTCTTATATGATGCAAGAAGAATTATTAAGTGATTATTTTAAACGTATGAAAAGAAAAAGGGAGAGAGAAAAAATAATAAAAATATGTGATCGGTAGAAGCGAGACGAGCTGGTAATCCGTAACCGGCGAAGATTACAAGGCTTGATCTTAAACAGATGCCGATAGTAATAACATCGTTCCGTCTTACAATTTATACTGAGAATCATGGAATAATAAGAGCAGAGACTATCATAGCGTGACATAATGGACTCATAATATACAGCTGTCCAGTTCTAGGAAGGTGGACCACCGTTTCAATGAACCACGTGCGGTCCAGCTCTGGATGGCCTAAGGATGGCCTTCAAAGGTCTCTTTCTCTCTTAGGCGTGAAGAATGCGTGACTCGTCAACTATGCAACCCGCTTTCAATTACCCATCCTTCTGCTTTTGTTTTATAAAGACATGAAAAAATACAGTCACTTTATGATATCCGTGAACCAAATGTTATAAGATCGCCATTACAGATCGGAAATTTTTACAAAAATGCGAAGCAACGAATTCCTGTGGCTGATGTGGCTCACCCTGAGCTCTTGCGCTGTATAATGTAGGGCTATAAATTTGCATAATGTATTCTGATGCCTCATAGCAGTGATTTATCAAAACGTGGAACGTAATGGTCGTTTTACGGAATTAAACGTTGCGAAATCGCTAGGAGCGTGCATTACCCAATTTAAAAATGGACCTTATCGTTTCAGGGCAGCGTTATGACAAGGTCAATTCTACTCTTCTTGATCACAGCATCGATGGCAGCAGCAGCTCCGACGGAGATAACTTATGGAAAAGGGCTAAGAACCATAGAGGAAGAAGCCACTGCTTCAGCAGTGCCGGAATTCGGGAACGACTCGGTGAAAAATCAGCAAAAGTTATCCAACAACGAAGATACGGGGATGAACAATGAGAACAACGGGCTAATCGAGGCCTGGGATTCCCAGGAATCGAATCACCAATTAACAACGAATTCGGCTGTAACGTTAGACGCGACTACGGAGTCGAATTTCAAGACGAAAAACGAATCCAAGGAAAAGAAGTCGAAGAAGGGCAGAAAACACAAGGCTCTCTTCATCGACTATCCTTTCGTACCTCAGATATCCGCTATACCTAATTTCGAGGCTTACGATGACCTGGGAAGCGAGGAACGAACTCCTGGAGGTGGGGGTGGGGGCAGAAAACATTACCACGAAAGCAACATCTATTACATCAGATTACCGCCCACACCTTACATGTTCGTTCCAGGACTTGGATACGTTTCTCAGCCTCCTAGCTACTCGGCAGGACCCATGAGGCCCCAAATTGCTCACGTTAGGCCACAGGTCAACCCGTACAGGCCACATGCAGTTTATAATTCACCACTCAACGAGATTAACCCGTTTATAAATTTGCCTCTTGACTTTGTGAGCAATGGTAAACCGACTTCTGTTTATCAATGGCAATCGCCGTCGTATCAACCCGCGAAACGACCTGAAAGTCAAATAAATACCCTTGATAAGGGTCCGTATTTCTTCAACGGAAGACCACACAGCATCTACTTACTTAGGCCAGACGCTCGGCCACCTGTCCATCAAGCTCTTCAGTATCCAGACTATCAGGACTCTTCGTATTACTGAATTGATAAGGATGTGAGTTGGAGAGAGGCTTCCTTTTTTCTTTTTTTTTTTGTCTCAAAGGAGAAAGAAAGAGCTATAGGATATGAAAAAGTGGGCTGATTTTTATTCGATAGAATTATTATTGAAGAATGTTCCGAGGATCGGTAAGATACGAAACGGTTATTCATAAATGAACCTTTTTGTTATTCGGATTACGTTTGCTGGTGGAATTTATCATAAAGTGTAAGAAAATGAAAAAGTTAGGAACCACGATAATTCCAAGAAACATTTTATACCTAATTAGTTATTATATTTATATGGATGCGTGAAAATGTTTCCTCTGCAATACTGTTTGCTCAAAACGTGTCTCAAAATTAATTCATAATTAAAAAACTAAACTATAATTATTAATATATCATTATATATACAGGGTGAGTTTTCTGTAGTATCAAATGAGGGAGGGGTTTATCGTGGCAAACGCTCCGCCTCTTTCTAATCATACTTGTTTTCGTCATATCGAGAAACCACACTTTTATGCCCTTCTTGTCCGGAGTCTAGAACAGGTACGATCTTATTTGGGATCGCGATAACAGAGCGGGGTTTCTGATGGTTTTGCCGGCACGTGGAAATAAAAGTGAGGTTTCTCGATACGACGATAACAAGTGCGAATACAAAGGGAGCGTTGCGCTGATAAGCCCCTCCCTCATTCGATACCAGAGAAAACTCACTCTGTATATACATATATATATACATATATATATGAAATTATATGCATTAATATGATATTTTTATTAATAGCGATTATATAATTATATATAAATTAGAATTTTTCAGTATTTTAAATAATCTATTTATTATATATTTATGTTTAATCTATATATTAAGATATTTTATATACTTAACATATATATGAATAGCTTGAAATGTCACGATCACGTATGTAATGTATACGTTCGACCCCATATATAGGTATACTACCTATATATCTTATGTAAATAGACAAATTTCCCGGTGGGGCGATTATCATTAAACATTTTTCTACATAAAAGAAAAAAAAATCGAAAAAAAACGAAATGAAAGGAAAAAAACAAAAAAAAATTCTCTCATCTCTAAAAAAGTTGCATTTCTTCCCTCTCATATGTTATAATTCACTCCTCATAATTGCTACAGATCTTGTTATTACAGGACATCCACACTTCGTATATATGCATGGATATGTAGTATATTAGGTCGTATACGCCCTCTTGTATAACGTAGAAATATTTCCTGGGAACAGGGATTCTTCTGGCAGAACAAATATTTTCTTAGGATCGGTTACTCGCTGGGATAGACTCCAGACCACTTCCTGAGAAATAATGAAAATTTGAGAAAAAAAACGATAAGATAAAAAAATAAAATAAAAAAAACAGTGAGAAAGAAAAAGCTGCCTGGATAGTCTACATACGTGAATTTTTCACAGTCGACAGATTTACTGTATAAAAAAATGTGAATTTTCTATACTACGGTGCATACTAGATTGAAAAAATTCTCTCGTCATTTTTTGGGTGCAAAACGTGCCACTCTTCATTCGACTCCAAAAAGTAACCGAATGTATCACTCTAGGGCAACGAATTTAAAAAATGTTTTTTTTTCTCACGCTTGTCAAAAATTACCAGATTCTGATTCCACAAATATTTATAGAGATTGTTCAAAAGAGATTTATTGAATATCTTATTATTATTATTATACTTACTTGCCGTGCAAATCGGTACCTTTTTTTTGTATATATTTGGAGACGTCCTACCCCATGGGAGCATTATAATTCAAAAATGATCAAATTAGGGACCACCCTAATACCTGTAGCAATGCTGTGAAGTATATAGGGCATTTGAGGAGCAATAAATCGTGTTTCAAAAACGGAAAAAATAAAATAAAAATAATCGGGTGCACAGTGGTCCTCGTTCAGTCTTATATCTATACGGTGTATGGTGTATACGGAGAGGAAAATAAGGTTACAAATAACTATAAATATTTTATTGAGATTATAAATTTAATACTATATCTCGTTATGTCTAACACTTAAATACGTATAATATATAAAGATCATATAAAAATGCATATAGTATATGTAGGTATATAAACGTTTACTGTATGCGGTATACGTGTATATAAAAAATTTGAGAGGGCGTTGCAGTAGAAAAACCTTGTATATATAGTATATCTCATGGAAAAGTATTGTCCAGTCTTCCTATAAAATATAACTCTCCTGGTATAAGTTAAGTCTTATTATAATAATTTAATCCACGTAATCTGTGCGATATTATATTATGATACCAGTTCACGCAAAATGAATTACTAAATTAACCATGACGTATAATTAGATATGATAATGATTGATGGTTACTTTCACGTAACAGTTGCTATTACTGCCACTGATGGTTTCCTTTCTTCGTAGTACATACACATATATATTTATTAATATATTTTATAACATATATGTATATTTGAAGTAAAGATAAAAGGTTTGAAATTCTTCTTCTTCTTCTTCTTTTTTTTTCCCTTCTTTTACTAATTACTATATAATACCATAAAGGAGCGATAAAAGTCTCAGGATAAAATATATATCTAGCTGGTATATACATTTTACAATATTATTTCGTTTTACAAGAAACAATATAAAAATTCGTTCACGATTTATTTATTTTTACGATTCTAATTTTCCATTTTATAATCATCATAGCTGCAGGCGGTTCTCTCGTGTCCCTTAATCGAATATCGTTTAAATATGTCATTGAACGATAAATTTATGGAAGAAGAGGATGATAGTATACGGGCTTGCGACTTTTTTCAATAACATAAAAAGCCTTCGGTTTCCCGTTTCCCGAAAAATTCTTCTGCAAATTCGTAGATCCGGACTTTAAACTGAACGGTGCGTAATATGACATCGCAGATTTCTTACGGTGTTTCTTTTGCTTGAGCGAATTGGCGTACATCGTGTTATGCGGATCGTTAATAGCGTTCCAAATCAGTCTATGCTCATTATTATGCCCCGAAGGTTTGACTTTGAACGGAACAGAATCATCGAATCGATAATTTTTTATCTTTTCTTTGCCTCCGTTGACCCCTGCAGACTCTCTTCCACCGTAATTTAATCGCTTGTCGTTATTTCTGAAGTGCGGTTTTCCTCCCATATCGAACTCGTTCCTTATACCAAGAGCCAGGTTCGAGGGATTCTCGGTTTTCTGCTTATTCCCAATCCCAGAATCCGATACTTCAGCCTTTGAAATCTCGTTCGAGTTCTCCTCGATATCTGACTTGCGTTTTTTATCTTGTTGGTGCAAAACGTGCATCCTATGTTCAACGATTCGCTTTTTCTCGGCCATTTTTTTCATCACTGGTAAATTCCAGTGATATATACCCCCGGGTTTACCGTTGCTCTGAAAACCGACCGGATAACTTCCGCTGGTCTTCACAACTCCGTGGACGTCGGTTTTCGTATCTTTATGGGGCCTGGTTATCGCATAATACGGAAGACTTGGAGGTAATTTTACGATGTACACATGACTGTCTCTGTGCCCATGCCGTCTCCCATAAGACTGGTGATTCTGCGATGCGAAATTCAGCGGCGGTTCTGGACCAGCCAAACGCTTCTTATGATGTCCTTGTGAAATCCGAAGAGGAGAGAGACCCAGGCGATTAAATAGAGCCGCGTTACTCGTATGGACTGTTTCGAAGACCGGAGATTCGCTTCTAGAATTCACCACGGAACTTCCTTCGACCCATGACGCAGGGCCCAAATAGACGACGAAAGTCAGCAGACAGAGCCTGAAACTAAAACATCATTGCGTGAATTTCGGTCATCTTATGTGACGTTTAAAAAAATTATTCACCAAAACGGGAAGTTTTTACCAAAAAAGAAACGGCACTGATGCGACTAGCATAAGACAAAGTGAACCAGAGAGGAAGGTGACTAAATAAAGTTAATTCGCGTTCTGGGTTCACGAATTCCAAATCTGATGTACGATTTTCTTGATTCGAAATGTCGGGTTGTATGGAAAATGTTTCTGAACGTTTGGAAAGTAGAAAAAACTAATCAGCACTGAGGAAACTCTTAGGAATATCCGCACGAGGTTCGCCCAAGTCGGAATAGAAATTCTAGTTAGATCCGAAAAGAACCTCAATGCCATTGTTCTTCAGTTTTTCAGACAGAAATATAATTCTGTTTCAGTTGAATTATATCCTACATGAGGATTCAGAAGTGTAAATTGGAATTGGCTTTTGCACTTGAAATTCTGATCAGCGTCTCTACATCCTACTAAATTTTCGAATTTTACTTACAGCCTCAAAAGTTTGCAAAAAAAAAACCAACTCTATGATAAACTTGGTTTCCAACTCGGAATTCATTCGTCAATCGGTTTACAGAACGTTTTATTAAAGATTTGGAAGCTGTGGGTCTAAACCAGAATCACGAAGCGTCTCTTGATTCTAGGATCTAGAGATCCAGACTAGAATTTTAAGAGCCTGGTTTGCTTATAAACTTTCTCAAAATGTACATGACTCTCACTTTTCGATGCAAATCGGAATTTCATCACATGCACAATCCCACCCTCAAGTTCTAATCTGCACTCCCAAGTCTTCGACGAGAATTACTACTCGGACTCGGGTTGGCACAGGAAATTATGATCATGGTTTAATCCCAGTGTTAAACGGGGGGAATATGGGGGAGAATAGGTGTGAGATGTGGTAAAAAATTAGGAATAAAATTGCCTGAGGAGAATTCCGAAGTTGTTGAGGCGTTCGCACGCAACTACGACGACGTTGGGATGGATGCTAACCCACGGGCGTTTCTGTCTATACAGATACTCAGTAGATATCTATATGTATGCATGTACCTGAATATATATACCTACTATGATAGTCTTTGCTTTTATTTTCATACAACCGTCCATTACAAGACGACGTGTCCGCCGTGGGAGTTGACCATTCGCGGGAACGCGGAAGATCTTATAGCATAATATAAAGGTGCATATAGTGTATCCTGCAGGGCATATTTCATCTCACTGAGGATGAAACTCGATCGCATCGCACTTTCATCTCACTTATTTTATAACACGGAGAGGTAATGCCTACTGCAGGAATACACTTGATAAACGTATATATGTATACAAGAATCATTATAGTTAATGCGTTCATACAACATATACGTATAGCTAACACCATATACACCAAGTAGCAAAGGTTCTTGCGGTGAGCCAAAATTAATACATATAACGTGCGGTCAGTGTTTTCTTGCATTAGTTACTGGGTTCATAAGTTTAGCTTAATAAACCGCTTACATCGAAAACGCGATACCACACCAGAGAATGATCGATCGTTTTACTCTATGGAGTCTGATGTGGATCCTCTTAGTCCAAACATACCATGACGCAGCAATTGAATGAAACATGTTAAGGAACGGTGGAAAGGAACGAAAAACAGCTGGTCCACTACCGAAGACCGTTTCAAGATCAACGAGACTTTGGATCCCGTAAGACCAAACACATTCACATGTGCTAAGTGGCGAATACCAATCGTAAAAAATTCTATTTGAGTAGAATCATTTTTCACGTGAGGATTCGGAGGTGTGAATCTGAAATCCTGATTAGCGTCTCTCCATCCCTGCTATTAAATGAAAAAAATTCTACTCACGGCCTGAAAAGTCTGCGAAAAACTAACTCAATCGTCGATTTTATATTGGAATTGGAATTCGTTCGTAAATCAGTTCACGAAATGTTTTATCAAAGATATAGGAGCTCCAGGTTGAAACCAGAATCACGCAGCTTCTCTGAATTCTAGGATCCGGAGGTCCGAACTAAAATTTCAAAAGTCTTTTTGGTCTTTAAAGTCGATCTTGCGTCTCCAAGTCTTCAATGAGAATGAAGTTTGTATAAAAAACCAGATTCCCTAGTGTGTATCTCGTGGATTTCCCATGGAAATAGTATCCGATCCTATGGATTGTGCTAATCGTTTATAAAGTACGTTGATTTTTTCCATTGAAATTGGAATTGAGTAAAAATCGATATGAGCAAAGGGAGTAATATTTTTGGTTTAATCGAGCCAGAAATCGTCGAGTGTTTTTGTTTTTTTTTTTATCTTCCACGTGAAATAATTTCGTTCGTTAACCGATTTCGTATACCTACCATACACGCTGGAAGGAGGCGAGGTGTCGTCGTCAGAGTTTGTTAACCTTGCGTGTAGGTACCATCTGGTATATACTATAGCCGGTTGTTACCCAGTGACAGAACTGTACCTGGTACTCACATGAGGTCTTACTACACGGTCGAAGTGCGATTCTGAGTGCAGGATATACACGTGTAACTACATGCATGCATAGATATCTATATCTTCGTTTAGCTCTGCATCTATACCGATAACACGAAGTGCATACTGTGTTGAGTATTCAATGCCGATTGTGATGAGAAATAACATAAATAGATATAAGATCCATTTATGTGTGAGAAAAACGAAGGAGTTGTCGCTACTGGAGGCTGGTGTCTACCACTGAATATATTCAACCACTTCACCCTACTTGGTCTTTTTTTTTTTTCTTTTTTTTTAACATTTTTTATACTCATTCGGAAATTGCGATTAACTACTTAACCGGTTCAAAACCCGATCGTACATTGCACGTCGCAGTCATTTGATACTAGTTCTTGCTGCGAATGGAGTAAGAATGTCACATACCCTTCATTGGTATAATTTTTGATGTTATTTTTTCAACTTTCTGTATGTATAGACGAATGGAGTTGAACCGGTGAATGAATAGATGTGTAAATTGTATAGCATGTAAATGAAAGAATTTTCTTTTTTTTTTTTTCTTTTTCTCTATCACCTAGTCCTATTGTAATGTACGAGCGTGAAATTGTCCAAACGAGGCGCATCAATTCGTAAACATCTAATCGTAAATGCTAGTCTGACGTGTAGGACGTTAAATAATTAAACGGATAACGTTAGGGTAAAAAACAATAAATAACAATGATGCCTCCGGTTACTGCGGCGTTACGGTAATGTTGAGAAAAAATTTTAAGAAAAAATAGTGAAAAAATTTTACTGGTGGACTACGCAGGTCTACGATTATATTATAGTCAATTTACTTTGCTATTCAAATTCAATCGTATTTGAATAATGAAGTTTTTCTATACCTCAGTTATAGGACCTTGACCATCGCGCAAACCGTGCCAAAAGTTCAACGACTCAATGGCACAGTATCCAGTTATTGATAATCCACCAGTTTTGTAATTCATTTATTCCTCATTGCACAGTTTGAAATTACCTGTTTTCCACCATAATATGGGTTCGGATTCGAATCATGCTATGAAACGAAAATTTCGACTCTCCGAAATCACAAATGACCGTTGACTAATGATAAAACTGACCAGGTAACTTGACCAAAAATAATAAACACCCGATGGGTTTTTAACAAGAAATTCACCACGGCTACAAGTGGCTCGTCTGGCTCGTCATTTTCGAATTCATTAGTTCCTCGTACGAAAGGTAATTTTATTATAACGGCTGAACGCCTCGTCCATCAATTGACGGAAAGATTAATGATCCGAAGAGTTGCCCCATGGCCCTCGTCTTGGGTGCATCATACATTTTCCTTGAAGCCCTTAACGCTGCAGTGCACTCGCGAATACCAATAAATTGTAGACGTCCGGTCTTTAGTTACGTAGAATTAGTTTATCGCGTTTTGCTAATCCTCGAGCATAGCTGGTTGTGATAAAAAAAAAAATCCATTCTGATGAAGTCGCTCTAAGAATATGCAAAAATTTGAAAAAACTTGTTTGAAACTTATATAATAGTGTAATAAAAATTTTTTTTTTTTCAAAAAATGGAAAGCTAAAGCTCCCAACAAATGTGTATTCTTGTCCCCGCATGGCACAACGAGTTTTGATTTTTATTTACATTAGCCGAAAACGAGATTCCTGAATGTTAATGAACTTTAACAGTGACTTGTCTGATTATTACCTAAATTAGATAGCGATCACAAAATTCTTTAGCATAATTTTAAAAACCAATGGAAACAAATCTGGCTACAAATCGCATTCTAATGTGCGAAAAGTAGTACGAAAGCGAGAGATTTCACACGATGATAGCTCCGGATAGGTAAAACTTGGAAACACCCGGCGCCGAGTACCTGTACATAAATCTATAGCAAGATATGCAAGTCTATAAAAAAATCGGCGAGTATATCCCGAGGCTATCTTTAAACGGGAGATTTTCTAGTATCAAGTATCCGTCCATACTTTTTTTTTTTTTTTTTGCAAATCAACTTTTCGACTCATGCAGGCGATAAAGATGAATACATTATTCAGATAAGTTTTCAGCCGAATTTTAACCAGACCGCGAAGCTGGGTGGAAGCTTATGAAATCGATACGCAGCTGGAGCGAAGAGTTGGTCATGTTTCAGGGCGGCTATACCGTGCCTGCCATCAGCCACAAGAGTAGCGCGAAATCGGGAATAAATGAGTTCGGTCAGATGAAACGATTCGCCGATTAAAAATCCGGGCTGATGCAGCTAGGCATAAATGTCACAGAGGTGGAGTTTTTCAGTTGAAAAAATTTTCGCCGGGTCAAATAAGCCGCGGGATGATAAACTGCGATGCGGTTACAGCCCTGCGACCAAAGCAACCAATCAGGGCTTCAAAGTTCGTCCTTTGTTCCGACCACGTACAAGTTTTCAGCCTTTGAAGCCACACGTTTTGTCAGACAGAGAATGAGAATAGGAGACGAGGAAAGCAAGAGGAAGATAATCGGGGTTAGGTAGAATGCCCGATGATGCGAAACGGCAAAATTCAAAGGCGTCAATTCGCTCCGATGATTTTTTCCTAAATTTATATTGAAAAGTTTAACTCAAAGATGAACTTCTCTCCCGGAAGTCATCACTTCTGGTGAATTTGTGAATTTCATTAACAGCTGATAACAATCCGCGTGCGAAATATTCAATTCAGGAAGTTGATCCTGTAATTGATCCCACTTTTGCCCCCCGAGTCTCAGTAAGGAAATGTCTTCTTCGTGTACGTAACGGGCCCATGGCTGATGCCCAGGTCTGCTCAACCTGAACTGCAGGAGAAGGAAGAACGAGGAGATAGCTGATACTGATAATAGTCCGAGGAAAAGAATCTTTCTCTCATTTTTTTCTAAACGAGGGAAAAGGACAGAGGCAGGAAACAGAGCTGGTTGATTTGTACTCGATCAGAACATTCGTGGAGTTTCAAATACCTGTACCGTGGATAGTAGTCAGTTGTGTACAACGTGTTTATAGCATCAGTAAACTGGGACCAGAAAAGGAATTGCCTTGTACCGTGTCCGGCTAGGTATGAGTTCAGGCGTTCCGGGGTACAGGAAATGGCCTGGACGTATACTTTTTCGAAAACCATTATTTTTCCTGTCATTTTCGATTTTTGTTTCTCCAGTTTTCTCACCAGTTTGCGACAAGTCGATTCAAAACTGGATCCTGTACTACGAGTACTTGTGCATCGGGGCCACTCGCCGATCTATGAGATAAGAATTAGTTCCTTCTACGTACGTATAAATGTATAACCCGCTCTTATGGGCGTACGAAGAATCAAGGATCGCAGTTCTCCGCGGATATTGTTAGAAGAAAGGTAAAAAATATCTTCCATGGAAGTCTGAGGATGTTGCACTCCTTATGAGAATCAACCCGCTCATATATACCTTATCCTGCATTAGGAAAGTAGCAAGAATCCATACCGTAAACTCAGTGGCCACACTGAATGATGCATCGAATTGTTGAGGTAGGAGATAATCTCGTAGTCGGGAAGTAAGCCAGTTGTCTTTATAGATCTGGGACTAAAGATGGAAACGGTAACCTTTGATCAAGCTAAAGGACCTTTCCTTGAAACGAGTTATATTAGGTAGGTATAGCTGCAATGCCGATTTCCGCAAAATGCGTTCTCTGGTTTATGGCTGAGATAGATATCCCGAACGGGGTTGAATCGGACGAGTTTAATGATCAAGATCTGTCTGGAGAGTATTAAACCTGCCCGATTGGATACAGGAAGCAGGAGCTTCGCACCAATTAATTGGATAATGAAATCGATTAATTAACGCTCTCGGTCGTTTTCGTTTTTTATTTTTGTTCCTTCTATCTCGGTCACGATCCAGAGATTCCATTTAATGATCGGATCTGTCGCGAAAGTGAATCGCCTATAATTAACGATGGCACATTACTCGGGAATAAATCCTGGCGTACCTATTCCAACAAGGAAAACTATTCCCTGATATAAAATCCAAATATTCTACATTTACGTACTTTCGGACCAAGCCAATGATGTCCGATGAATTTGATTTTTTCACACGATAATTTTCGATCTTAAATCGATTTTTCTTTTCTGTAAACGTCGAGAAAAATGCCGATGTACAAATTTGAAGAAGTTTCTATGGCAAAAACTTTTCTCTAAGAAAATTAGATCCACGCAAGGCTCGTTCCGTGTAATCTAAGATCATTTTTGATCGTCTCTTCGAGGAGTACAAGTCGATCGGCGAAATGACATCAGTGACATTTTAACACACATGTTCTTCTGTTCCCCCGTCACTACTGACCCTGGCCTTAAATTTATTCGCTGATAAAATCAGACAGTATGATCTCAACCGTTGCTATAAGGTCCTGGCCAAATCGCACAATTGCGAAAGGTCAGAGGGGTCTACAACCGCGATGATATAATAATGCAACGATATAATAGTACCTAATCGACGCTTAATCTATTATCTAATAATTTCTGTATTATTTCACGATACTATACGGTATATAGGTACAACATATATTATGTATACATACCGATGAACAGTTTGCGATAAATTAGAGCCATTTTGGGGCGCGTGCAGGACAAGGGAAAATTTCCGTTGCCGTGAACCTCTTTAGAAATTTGCAACCTGTAATCAGAGGCGACCCGCAAAAGGTACACGCGGAACCCTGTGCGGGTTAAACCCGGGGTAATCACTGGTCCCAAACGAGCTCGCCTCCCATGAAACGTGGACGTGCGGGTTCAAGAGTTTCGGGCTGTAATCAGCCACGCATAATTAGGCCCACGAAATTTCTGCTCGTCGTTAAAAATCGGTGGAACGAAGATAAGCGCAAAGAAAAAAAAAAACAAAATCGAAAAAGGTTATCCCCCTTTTTTTCGACTTACCATTTCGTTAAAAATTCAACACTCAAACCCACAGCATTTACTCGCTATTTAGTCAACGTAAACTGTTTCTTTAATAAATTTAAATTTTTCACGCGAAAATCTCTCCGCTATGGTCAGTTGAACAAGAAACTTTTTCAAGAAATTTTTTAAGCCCTGAATCGTCAGCTGGAATTTATGCTAATCTTTAATATCGTGGTAAGAGGAACTGCGAGTCAATATTTCAACAGCTCTTATAATTAATAGAAAATCATTAAAGTACTCATGCAGAGCCACGTTTTTGGGCATAAAAAAAACCTCAGTCAGATAAATTCCAGAGAAATTTCAGAAGAGTATTTACACTGGTTTTTACTAAGTTTTTCTCTCATAATCGAAAGCGCGATTAAAAGTATTCGAAAATTTGAAAATGAATGATAATTTACAAAAGTGTGACCAACATCAAGTCACGACCTTTTCTTGTCGTTTATTTGATGAAAAAAAGAGGAGTTTCCAATTTTGTTTGGTAAAATTTTATCGAAGTGTGAAATTCGAGTTAATTATAAACGAAAGTAATAATGAGTGTGGTTTTGGTGTAATAAACCGAAATATTATCGTCTGTAAAGGATGTAAAAATTGGAGTATTTAATTTGGAGGTGGGTAACAGTAACAGTAATAGAGACGGTAAAAAGTCTGTGGTCAGTTCGGAGTGGGGCACATATATAACAGAATATACAGAAGAAGTATGTATCACGGTGAATGAGGAATCGCATAGGTACAACGGGTGAACCGCGATTCCCCGTTCATAGATAACTGTCTCACGTAGTGCGATCGCGTTAAACCGGTGTCAATGGAAACGTTAGTGATACCCGAATCGGTATTAAACTTTAGAAAAATCTGTAAATAATTTCATTACGAATGTCTGCGGTTGCGGTCGGATGATCGTGGCCGCGTTCTGCCATTTGCTCTGCCAAACTGTGCCAATAAATATGGAAAAAAGGTGGCAATCAATCGCGAGTCAATTCAGAAGAGCAAAAGCATATCGTTCAATGTCATCGTGAAAGAGGTGAGCGAATATAGGAATGAGGTACGAAATGGCAAATGGAAAGAATTAAATAAAAAAAAAAATCTTAAACGGCGAGAGATTTTCATTCTTAGACATCTGAGATCAGGATTTGAAAAACACTTTGAAGCCAGAGAAAAGTGGCCGTAGCTACGCTGTAGGTCGTGAGATCCAGCGATTTACCGATCACCCGTGAATCTTCTTTCTTACTAAACGAACAGTGACCCGAACTACAATGGCCAATGGTACCTATAGCTGATATACCTCTCGGAGAAGGTCTGAGTTAATTTTTTTTTTTTATTCTTTTCTTCTTTTACCCTGCCTTTGTACTCGCCAAGGGACTTTTTTCACCTCGTAACAGAGACACGGGTTAACCGAACAGAATAGAATAGAATGAAAGAGTTTACTTTAGTCTGAGACAAGTGTCAACTTAGATAATCGATAAAACAAAACATAAATTACGCCGATACCTTGAATTTGGTATTTTTAAATAAAAAAAATTTCTGACCGGTTTCAACAGCATTCTATATCGTCTTCAGCCGCCTAAGAGGATCTCGAATTTCACTCGATTTGAATAAAAAAAATTTCTACGTAACCGGACATCAGATTTTGAAGAGTCTTTCGTGTCGCAAATATGGAGTTTATTGAGATTCGCTCGGTTTTCAAGGAGCAGAAACGTTTTTAATCTATGCTGGACTTAGGATCGACTGTTTTAATAATTTGGTCTTTGTCAAGACATAAAAGCCCGACAGTGCAGACCGAAATGAAGAGAATTGAACTGGTGATAAAAGGGTAACCGAAGGAGTTACCCTGTACTACACAGACAGATAATTATCGATTCCTTAAGCATTGGACCCTCATTGTCATTTTTGAAAGGCTTCGTTGATCGAGCGATGAATTAAGCTCTGAAACAGTATTGGATGATACTTTTTGCGTCCTTGGCGCGTTAAACAAAAAGAAAATTAGCTAAATCCAGTGTGAAAAAGGTAGTAGGATCGGTGCCACGTAATCTCAATTATTTCCAGGAGTAAAAGAATAATAGCATTTCTTCTTTAGGTAACACGTCGCCGCTCATGCTGCAGCATTACATCAAAAATGAAAAATCTCATCGAAGCCTTAAGGTGATTCCCTACCCGATTCCACCTGACCTGAAAACATTGGGCTGAACACGAAGAAGAAATCCAGGTAAAAAGTTTTTAGAACCGTTTTACATGGATTTCTTCCCTAGTTTAGCGTGAAACTAACATGTTTTGGGCCGTACGTGTTCGGAATCGCACATAGAATTGCGCGACGATTTTTTTTTTTTATCTCGGTGCCCAGGCAGAGATATTCCGTTTAATACCACCTTCTGCACGCGTTCAGCCCAATGTTTTCAGATCAGGTGGAATTGGGTAGGGAATTACCTTAAGACATCTGATACATACGTACACGGGAATTGAGTTTGTGGGATTCTCCTTAATTCTTATCCACAATGAACGGACTAGGTATGTGCCTAATTTGTTACAGTTAAACTGAACGAACGTCTGCAGATGATCTGTCCAAGGAATAAATCGCGTATGACTGATTATACACGTATATAATCTCTGTACATCGGCATGTGCCTGTATAATACAGACGCAAGGAAAATAGGCTGTAATTTATGGATAATACAGTAATGTTAAGGTTGGATGAGTGCACTTGATCGTAATTCACTATATCTGCAGCATCGCGATCAGAGATTTATATACACTCTCTATGGCTTATGCTTTATGCATAGCCAATGCTTCCTGGGTGGTTAAAAGCCGTAGGAAAAGAGACGAGACTCGCCTTTCGCGCCGGAGGGATTCCCACAGGAGGGGAATTATATTATCATGGATAGAATCTGCGTTTTATGCTATTTATTTTTTCTCTTACGGATTAGAATCCCGCCTTTCAGTCCATACCTAAGTGAGATCACCATTACGATTACGAGTCTGAATCCTGCACAGTATTCACATTAAATTTCCCAGTATCATACTTTCAGACCTCGGGAAAACCGCCGTTGGTTTTTCAGAAAGAAGCATAAGAAAAAATTCTCACGTTTATTCGCAAATAAGAATTTCAATTCGTGCACAAATCTAGCCCTAAACTTTCAGTCCGTACATCTGGAATCTTGGATGAGATTTTGTACAATAAAACCAGAATCTCTATTACGACTCGGTAAGATATAGAGTAGAATTTTTTGTCCCGATGCTCGATGATCGTGAGGTAAAAAAGACGTCTGTTCATTGATGACAAACGAAAATTTAGCCGGGTACAAAGCAAGTCATTCATAGTGTCGCGTCGCTGCTATACCGATTACGTCTCGAGGCAATAAGGAATAACCGCTTTAACGAGATTTCGCGAAAGCGATAACCGCGAATTAAATAGCTGCATATATCTTATCGCAGTTCGTATACACTGTCGTTCACAATTTCTAAGAATTAAGAGTAGAGATGAGTGTTCAATCATTCGACTTTTTACTCGTCCCTGCGGTTAGGCGCACCTAATAAGCTAAGGGCAAATTGCAGTGGCGACCAAGACCGGCTCGGTCGCTTAACTTGGTGAAGATTAGATTGGGTTTGGTTTTCCACGTCGTTCCACGATTCCAATTAACCAACTCTCAGTTAAGTAACGTATACCTGTACTAGGTACAGTAATTGCCGAGTAATTGAAATCGGCCAGATTACTGGTTACATGTATAGGTATATATATATTATTATTATACATAAACCATGTGCAGCTTTCGCTAGTGTACAATACATAATATCATATGTATATGGCGTAATTTTTCTGAAAAAGTTTGATAAAGGACGAAAAAATGAAAAGGGTCTCCGCGACGATTCATTCGAAGGACCACCCCGTGCGGGAAAGTAGGTGCGTATGGAATATCTGCCTCTACACTGCATTCCAGGACTTTTGCAACGATGTGTAAGACATAACCATAGGACGAATAAGGACGAGTCGTGGTCAGACAGGCTTGGGTTAAGAAATTGCCAGGCGGTAAGGTATAACTGCACACTGCGCAGTATCTCGCGGCATCGTTGGCCTTAGACCTTTTTATGCATAACGGTGAGTTGCAGCTACAACTCACGCTCATTATGCCAATTTTAAGAAACCTTTCTCTGACACCATGGAATAACACGGGTTACAGTCGGAATATTTCGTTTGATAGTTCCTATCACGAGGATATCCTGTAGAAATCAATGTAGAAATAGCGAACGATAATAATTCTGGATCATCGTGCATTCAGGAGCATCCGATCCTCTCTAAACGGGCGTATTTCCTGGAGCTCGAAGGCTGCAGAGACAGAGGATAAGTCTTCCGGCAAACGGTTGTGGTTTACAGCTGGTGCCCGATGACGCGGCTACAGGTAATGATAAAAATATATAAGACGGTGTCTCAGCAGCCCTTTGTGATTTGTCGTCAGCCATAAATTAACGCGAACATGACTGTGTCTGGCGTATTTAAAATGCAGAACACGTCGCCCCACGGAACGGCAGAGATTCTAAAGATTCCAGGAGATCCGGTGACTCGGAAAACTATCGGGACTTGGAGCCACCGTGATATGAAAGGCAGGGAATTCAATATTCTTCATCAGTTTTCTGTCAGTTTTATTTTTCCCATTTATCCCAGGATGCGTCTAAGGGATCGGAGTCTGTTTTGAGCAGCATACTCTCCCTCAGCGACAGGGGAAAATAATGAGACGAATACCTCAGATTTTAATTCTTTTTCCGCGCTAGCGAAGAATTAGGTAATTAAAGACAATTAGTTAGCAGTAATAGAGCCTGCGGGGTTCTGCGCAGGCATCGGGTGACTAAAATGAATCGTAAGATTTTCCCTCGAGGGAAGATGGGCTTTTTTATTCTTCCCGTCAAGGCTCTCTCACTCTCTAACTCAACGAAGCTGAAACCAACGCTCTACGCTTATGTCTTACTACTTCTGCGGTGGTCCATCAGAGACCAAGAAAGTGTCAGCGATCTGCGGGCGGTCATTAGACGAGGCATCGTACCGACGTTCCGCAGCATCTTTAGTACTACGACAGTAAACTCCAGACTTTCGACCACGTCAATTATTTCTTTACTTCCGAAAAGGAGACACCCGCTCCTAATTTACCTCTCAGACAAACTTAGGAGAAAAAATCTGGTCTCTACCACTGTATGCAAAAAAAACTCATTTTAGACATTCAATGGCTCGTCGATTTCGACCAGATCATAGTTTCGCAGATATCAAGATATTTCATAATTTACTAGTTTTCTAGTATTTTTTCGATCGGAAAGAAGCAAAGAGCCAATTGAAGTATCTGCAGAAAAAATTGCATCACTTTTTTATTCAAACGTTGACGAAGTACTGCGAATTCTCAGTTTTTGAAAAACTTGAAACGACGTCTAAGATATTTCAAATTTGCCATTTTTATTTATATTTCTTTTCTTTTCTTTTTCTTTCACTTTTTGAACGTGTTCGTAGTTGCGAATTATGCTGCGGTGAGAGTGACTTATCGATCTGCAGTGTGAAACCGAGGAAGGAGGCTGTGTGCACGGCAAGACTGGAATCGAAATAATTAATTAAGATGTCTTGACGCGTACATCGTCCGCTCTACTCGGTTCTCAGAAAATCTCCCGCATCGTTGCACCGGAGAGAGAAATGGAGAATATTGCTAGCCTCGACTATATACGAGTTGTTCGACAGCAGACCTGTTCGACTCTGTACTTATTGAACAGATAATCAATAACAGAGTTTAATAAAAATGTCTTTCAAGCGTTAAGAGTGAGTTTTTTTTTTTTTTTTTCTTTAGTTATCGCTCGGGAATCCAGGAATTCAGATTTTTATAAACAAAAAGTCACGCCTCTCCTCATCTCAGGACTCAGGAGACGGCGATGGCACGATGGACGTCTTTTTAAATTTAGGAAATTCTTTTTATGGTGTGATTTTTCTTTTCGGTACATTAATTTGCCGATAAGGGCAGTTTTCTTTTTTCCTTTTTTTTTATAAAGCCCTTATATCCGACCCCTCTATAAACCAGAAAAGGGATAAGGGAGAACAAGAAAAGCATCTACAGAGACACGCGACCGAATATATTTCGCCCCGCATTTCCCGCAGCACGGTTTTGGGTTCAAAGCAAATTTCCCCGCATACAACCCCCGAAATTTGTAGCGAAAATTTTTGCGGTTTATTCGACGTGACCGATCTACTTAATCCCCTCGCCCTATGAGGGATCGGGTACACACTATCTCTGAAACTGAAAAAAAAAAAGAAAAATAACTGGAAAAGATTGGATTCTTGCTTATAAAAAAAAAAAAAAAAAAAAAACAACCACAAAGATTTATTACCACCAAATCGAGAACCTGACCAGCCTAGTAACCCCCCGTGTAGAAAAATGAGGTAAACTACTTCCGCGTTTTGGGGGTTGAATTATTTTGTTAACCTAATAATTCAGAGAAATTTCATCTTTCAGACCTCCCGTAAAGTTTTTCAGAATTACGATGCTGTTATTCTCATCACTCGCCTTTCTTGTTTAAAACAAAAAGGTGGGTATAATATAAGGATGAAAGGGAGAGCGTAGTAGCATTCAGTACTCTCCGCCTCTTTAGCCATTATTCTCTAAAATAAAGAGACTTATATATACAGGGGCTTCAATTGCTTTTGAAATAAACGTGCTAGTAGCACTATAGAAGATTTTTCTATACGAAGATCGTCAGATATGATAATTATTCCGAAAACCGTGAATATAAAGAGAAAAAATGAAGAAAGAAAAATAAAATTGGAAAAATGAGACTTTTTGGTGACTATATCAGTATTTACGTTGTTTCTTTTCTTCGAATTTCGAAACCCATCAACCCCTCACCTACCCACCTAACGCACTATAGAAATGCACTTGACCCCGGCGTTATATACCGCAGCTAACGAAAGTTTTTCTCTCTTTTGTTCAATCTCCTCTTTTTCCTTTCTTTCTTTTTCTAGTTACTTGTTTTTTTTTTTTTCCTTTTTTTTTTTTAACCCCCCCATAGCAGCGTGTATAGAAGTCCTTCACCCCGTAGGGAATCCATGACTAACACACTAGACACCCAGACCGGGTATAAGTCGGCGTGTGCTGTCGCTGTTGCTGCTGCTGCTACAGGAACACCCGATCACCGAGGCGCACGCGAGGGTGTCTTCACAACGCGCCACGTCACGCGAAAGACGCGTAAAAAATAGAGAAAAAAAAAAATACGTAAATTTTCTCTATTACTCTACACAATCTTCAAAGAATTTTGAAAATATGATTGCCTTTTTTTTTTTTTTTTTTTTTTTTAATTTTCTTTTTGTTCGTTTTGAAAAAAATAGAAAATTTTTTCAAAAATCCTTGACTTTTATTACTTTACCTAGAATAAAGACCAAATATCGTAAACTTATAGAAAAACGAGGGAATAAATGGACTGTATACTCAAGTTTGGAAAAGAAATAAAAAAAAAAGACAGTGGTGCTCAAACGACTTCTGGTCAGGAATTTTACAACCATTTTACACACTGATGATGCAGTATTGCAGTTTACTCATTGGGAGGAGCGAAATATTTAGCTACTTGATTAACAGCTTCCGGTTTAATCGACGAAATTTTATATGACGTGGGATATCTCGGTCTTCGGGATTTTCGGGAGCGCGTAATGTGCCGTTCAGGAATCGGATAAAACGATTGCTATTCTATACCGATTCATAAACTGCGACGGGTAGTTTGAATTTTCAAAAATTTCAACAAAATTTTTATCAAAAAATTGGCGAGTCGATTATCACAGAATAATAAATCGTGACATTTTTCGAAATTCATTTCTTAGAGTTGAGCACTACGGGATTCCCTGGAAGAAAGGTATTGAAGGGACTAGGGCCGACCATCGACGGACACAAGTCATTCCTTGATTGGTTAATCGGTATTTCCACGGGCTAAAGAGCCGAGATTGTGGATTATGCCTTTCTATGCTTTTGACTAACAGATCGTTTGGAAACCGAAGAGGATGAATTGCCCGTGCAGCGTAGGCCGAACAGGTGTTTTCAGCGTTTTTAATAAACGGTTAAAAACTGACGATACGTCCGCAGCGATTTTTTCATTCGACCTTTTTCCGTTCAGATTTTGGTCTCCCTTCATTTTTTCACTCGTTATTTAATCCCAGTCGATATCTCGGTGTGATCGAAGCCTACGGTTAACGGCGCGCGCATGTTAGCGCGTGGGCGACCCCTCAACCAAAGCACGTTAAATCCCTGGGCTGAAAAATGCACAGCGCTAATATTTGCACTTGAAATAAACGCTACTCGACTCAGAACTATACCGATGTAGTATACCTATATGGGGATATGAGTGGTTCCCTAAGAATTCCTTTCCCCTATTACAAAGTTTGATTTTCCTACCCTCAACCCCGCACGAGAGTTTGCTATACCCAATACCCTATTTGGCAAATAGACTAGCACTGGGTTCTAAAAAGGACCTTCATGCCAACAGAGATTACAAGAATACTTAGTAAACATGAAAAACTAGTCTAGGTCATACCTAATTACAGTTTCGCTACAAGAACAATGGGGCAATTAACGCGATGAACTAATTTGCCCCTCTCCAATGAAAATGAAATAGATTCAACGATTGAGATCATGTCAGGAACGATTTCCACCAGGAAATAGTAAAACGGTGAATTTCATTATCGGATATGGGAAAGAGTGCAAAAACGGTTTTTTTTTTTTCATTTGTATCGAACAAATTGAATTGATCAATCATTGATGATAAATTGAATTTAAGAGTATGAAAATAGTGAACATTGATCAGTTTTTGATAGAAAAAAAAATATATATAATTCAACCTGCGAGGTGTGCACAATATATAGTTTATAATATAAAAAGGTATAAATCCTCGATTCCTGAACCATATTTTCGACTGGTCTGCACAAAATAATATAAGCTGCAGTGTGTGCCTACCAATAAACTTTTCGAGCAAATATTTGCTCGCTCGTTTCGAGCTTATTTTCATAGAATTTTACGCAATGATGGCTCGTAAGTAAATATTTGACTGAAACAGAACCGTCTAGTTCTCGTACTAAGATGCTTATTAGGTATGTACAGTGTATATACGTTCATCAAGCTTTAACTATTCAAGGAGGAAAGTTTCGTGTTGAAAATTGTACTCGACTCCTGCGTGACTCTTGAAGACATTTTTAAAGCAAATAATAAAAAAAAAAAAAGAATATTCAGCCATTCTAGAGGATTCAAATTTTTTCTTTTCTTTTTCAATTCAAATTTATTATACAGTCTTCTATGCAATTCCCATTTCTTCGACTATGTTAAACGAATATCTTTACGACGGTGTCTTAAGATCCTCAGGCGATCAACATCATAGGAGTTGAAGCATCTCGTGTATATCAATTTTCAAATATCCGATCATCTGCCTAACCGATCAATGGATAATAAAATCGAATCACGTTATTTAGAATTGAAGCAATAACTAATCATTATATTATCAACACCGTAGGCATGTGCATGTGATTAATTTCAAAACCATTACGTGTGTATAAGCTTTCGAAATAAAAAAAAATAAAAAAAAAAAAACGTTCAAGATATTGAATCTATATAATACCTATTCGATAAAAACGCACCTTTGATCGATTCCAGATAAATTCCTCCGCGATATTATACATTATAAATAAAAAAAATCATTAATAATTTGAAGGTATAATTATAGCCACTCAGTTCTGCTACAGGTAGTATTCATATAATATATTGAATTCTACTCAAAGTACAACCCTTAAAAGAAGAAAAAAAAATAAGTAAAAAATATTTCTGACTAGATACACCCAGACAGAAAAAAAATCGAAAACTTGTACATCGAAGGTCTTAAAAATTCGAAATCCGTCAATTTTGTTGTCTCAGAAAGCAGATTTTTTTTTTCACAAGAAAAAAACTTGCAACGTCGCAAAATGGACATCTGCAGTACAGTTTATAATTTTTTACTACCCGGTGCGGTTCATTCAATACATTTTTGCAAAAACGAATGAAAGGCCTCGGGAAATTATCGAATTAAAAAATTATAAAATTCTCAGTTTGTGAACGTGTATGCCTAACGTATACCAAGACACAATTATTTGCGCTGCAAGAATACGTATACGTATAAGCATATTCATTATAGATACGATTATCGAATATCGAGGGAGGAGATGGTATTATTTTTCTATATTATTCCTGCCATAGCTTCTTCGAAGTTTGGCTCAGTACCTCGCTGCAAGATCGATATATACCGTGCTCGTATGTATATTTTTATTTTTCACGTAAAGGTGTATGAAAAAAAAAAAACCAAAAAAAATTAGATCAAAATTCTGATATACTTAGATTCGATAAAATAATATGAGAAGTGTTTTTCAATTATATATAATAATGTAATAATTATTTGAAAAATAAAATGAAAGAAGATGAAAAAAAAATTTAATTATTTCTTGTATGCTTTTTGTATATTTTGTATATATTTTTTTTTTTTTTTTTTCCCGACCTTATACTCCTGCACATCCTGTCGATCCGTCTTCTAACAGTGATAGTATGTATGATTATTTTACTTCGAATTCACTTTTTCTATTTATATATTTAATATAATTGTCGGTATATAAGAACGAAGACTGCGTTGAACTTGCGTCCAATCTGAACTAACGCGCGCTAAAGACTGACCCCCTGCGTCACGGACCTATTAGGCGCAAACGGAAGGAACCGATTCTCCCCGAAGTTATCCGAACCTGTAAGTTCAAATCAGATTGTTGTACGCCGGCGGCATTCGCACTTGCCCTGTGTCGGTCGTTTCCGGTTATAGAAGAAAAAAAAAAAGAAAAAAAAGGGGGAAAAACTTGTTGAAAAAAAATAAGATAAATACCTGATTTTATTATAGTTTATAATAATAGAAAAAAAAAGAATCATTTGTTTTCCTTAAAACTGTTCTCTAAACGCGTATATGAAAATATATATGTATACATAAAATAATTATCGAGTAACTGTGCATATATATCGTACAGACTTAGGTATTTAAAAATGAGTTATGATAGAGAGAAAAGAACCGATCGATCGATATCATATCTTATGTATAGGTACATATATACGCAGCAGCTTTGTCTATCGAATATAATTAAAATTTTTTCGTCGAAGAATAAGCTAGAGCATCGGGAACCTTTTTTTATATTTTTTTTTTATTAACAATACTATCACCGTTTCTATATTGGCGCCGCCGCGCCCCAGGCGTTTTGAACGTTTATCTCAGCAAACAACGATTCACGGGGTACACAGACCCACAGCTTATAATAAGTTGCATTTTTCTCATTTTTTACTTCTCTGCTCGATTCGGGCTTATATATATATATATATATAGGCACGTGACTTTGTACCTCGCACGTGCACATATGCGGATATTATACGTACATAAGTCAGTGTGGTATATATATATACAGCACGATTCTCTGGAAGGTAACGCGCCTGAAGGTAGGCAAGCGCAAGACGCCTGTATTGAGCAGCTCAAACATCGACAATGCAGTGTCTCGCGCTTGCCTACCTCTGAGGCGCATTACTTCCCAGAGAATCGCTCTGTATATACTATATGTATAAAATACGAATGTTGAAAGAGGGTTCGAAGGGTGATATAGGTACCGATCGTACTGGGAATTCAGAAGCCCGAGTTTCTATACGAAGCCAATTTATACATACGTATAATACATATATATATATATATGTATGTGTACATACTATATATAAAGCTATATGTATTCACGATATCAAACGCGCGCGCGTGAATGCGTCGCGAGATTGCGTGACGAGATTTGTAACGAGCATTGCACGTTGTGCATATCTACCATGGCTAATATTAGTCGATATGTGAAATTACTACACTTTTTTTCTTAATAGATAATTAAGTAATCTTCTTGTATTATATCGTAGTTATTATTATTACACATCGTTCGAACCTCCAACAGTTTTTATAGCGATAAAGCCGAGGTTCTATTCACTCAGGAAACCATTTAACCATATTGTAAAAATTTTATTAAAAAATGATTTTCATGTTATCCAAGCGAATACAATCAATGAAGAAAAAATTAAAAGTGAGACTATGACTGTATCGTAATGTCTAAGTGCCTAAATGATTATTTTTTAACGTTTCTATAAAATTTCAGCATAACATTTTTTACCAACAATATAAATAGCTGATTGAGTTTCTCGAACTATTTCACCGTCTCAGATTTTATTGTCGGGTAATTGTATTCTTAATTATATCTGCGGTCTGAAAAGGAGAAAAAGTAGCGAAAAAATGGTCTCAAATTCGAACGAAGTAATGAGTTTATACGGACTTTTGTGGCCAAAAATTAAACACAATTAGGAAATAGTTTATACTTGATTATTAGAGCGTAGGGTCCGCACTAATTGAATTTATAAATGTACAATGGGAGTGTATAATAATTTTATTCTTGACCACCTCATCAATGCGCGTATTGGAATACAATGGAACGGTACTTGCAACCCACGAATGAGTTTTACCTGGTTTCATTTTATTAGATTTTTTAAGATCATTTCTATACTGTCGAATTTGAAGCTCTGTGCAATTTTTTTTTTTTTTCGTTTTAACGAATCAAGATCGAAGTAGAAGAATGAAAAAGGAGAAAATTGAACAGTTTTGCGATCAATGAAGACAAAAGAATCGCCAGAAATCATGGATAGTAACCTTTAAATTCGCAAAACGTTTGGGACGGATTAAATTTCAAATTAAGTGAAGACGAGGAAACCATCGTGATCTATTTTGCCTTTAGAAAAATCGCTTCGTGCAAAACTCTACGGGATTGAAATAATTTCCAATAATTCATAAAATAATTTCCAATATTTGTAAATATTTCTGAAGTGTATTTCGCTCTGTGTGGTTTGTCGGTAAAATGCAAGGACTGAGAAAAAGCAATTTGAAAAAAGTTCGAAATCTCGATCGCAAGCACAGCAGGAAATCAGTTAAGTCAGACAATCTTCACGTTCCTCTGACACCGTCTACATTCCGAAAAATAAAAACTTCAGCATCGAGGTATTTCCCTCTGACATGCACCATAGATCGAGTCTCTGTACCCATAGCTACACTAGTTTATTTTTGAGCTAAGAAATTTTCGCTTCTTATTCATCTCCCAAGGGCTACAGCGCCAAATTCAAGATCGGCTATGATCAAGCAGCGAAAATCTGTCGGAGAAGGTGAGCCTGGTTCGATTCTCCGATTATCTCACACGCGGTCATCCGAACTCCCGGAGAACGTGGCCGTGCATTTTTCAAGTTTTTATCAAAACGAGTATCGGACACTGCCGCATAGCGCTGAAGAAAAACCACCGGTAGTTGAGCCGAAGACGTTGAGGGACTTTCCAAAAATGGAATTCACCAGACAGATGGTTCACAAGTGAGCCTGGTGGTTCTCCTCATTTTATTTCTACCATACTGAATTGCACTCGGAAGTATACACCTATAATACGTCCGAAGAAATCTTTCACAGTCGTCACAGCCATCCGTTACAAATCGCTGCAGCAAGGAGGACGAGATCCACTTTTTTTCACCATTTATTTATTTATTTATCTCCCTTTTTTCATCATTTTTTATACGTCTTCTTATTGCGAATTGCGGACACGGTATTGCCTAGCATCGCGTCCCCGTAATTAGTGCAAGGATAATTAAGACGTTACGCTGAAATACCTCGTAATGAACGATCAAGTCGACGACGTACTTAACTCGACAGTAATGCGATGATTACTGGCATCTAAATGCCTTAAGAAACCTAATAAACTCCTAATCATCTGATTGATGTTTTTACCTAATCGGTCCTATTTTAACGGAGAAATTACACGGTGTGAAAATTTTCTTTCAATAATGAAGGCAAAGAATCGCGGGTCTTTTCAGGCTCCAACATTTCGCTGGGACCCAAAACTACGGCCGACAAGTATCTGCGGTTTTGGAAGACACCGTAGAGGCCCCAGGATTCGATTTGAAACTACCTCCTGTTGATAACTGCGCGCCTTCTATTAGAAACAACGGTCATTATCCCCTTTGGTATAAAGACCCGAATAAAATGCCGTGAGTTTGTGATTAATAGAGTAAAAAATGCATGTAATTAGGTGTAATAAACTCTGAACGAGCTTATGATTACAAATTTTAGACAAATATCAGGAGACAAATTCCAAGAGCTGAAAGAAAAGTATAATCGTAATACAGCCAGGAAAAAATCTCGCGGTGAAGGAGATAGCGAGTCCTCAGAAACGGAAATCGAATCTGAAGAAGATGTAACTGGTTGGAAAGACCACAGTAGTTTTTCCGGAACTGAAGCACGTCGTGTGTTTAGAAAAAGCTCGAAATCAAGCAGCTCGAAAGAAGATAAAAATTCGCTGTTCAATATCGACCTGAAATCAATTTCAAAAAATTCTTGGGATAACTGTAGCTGGTCCTCAAAGACTTCCGGCGAGTTTGGGACGAAGGATGCGGAGGAAGAGTCTCTCGACTGGGAAACGGAAGACGAAGAAGAGATTGAAGTAGAGATCGTCCATAATTTCGAAAAAAAATTCGTTCTCGATCAGGTCTAGGAGTTTTGTTGTTCATTTATTTTTTTCTACATAAACGTTGGTACTCTGGTTGAAGCACATGCTTTATATGATGGTTTTATTTTTCTAAAAAGTGTTAAGGTAGCGGAAAAAAAATTTTCAAATAAGATAATAAATAAATAAAACCGCTTCGTGTACCTACTCGTGTATATTGACACGTGGTAGGTAATCTCGCAGAAGTTTCAACCTTCCACGCCTCTCTTCAACGGGGCAATTATTTTTTTGCCATTACTTGGTTCTACGCTGTACAACAGCCCCATGAAAGCATAAAAGCAGTCCAACTACTCGACTCGGACAACCGGACGTGGACGAGTTTAATCTGATGTAACAGATATTTTAAATCTTTACTAGTGATAATAATACAGTTAAGTACGGTGGGTATACCCTTGGGCTTATAACCGTCAATTAATTCACCTCGGCAAAATTATAATTGAAAAAACCAACGCTTGGTCATTTCGCATTAATTACATTTCACTCTTGTTAAATCTATTTGATAGATACACACAGCCCATAACATTACATATCATTTGGTCAATTCATCAGAGCATGAAACGAACGGCGTATAAGTTGGTCGATTTTTTATTCATTTATGTTTTTCATTTTTCGAATCAATTTATCCTATTTTTATTTCAAATTAATGAAAATTTAGGAAAATAGTTTGAGTTTCTCTGAGGTAATAAAACGCAGATATAGGTATATAGGGAAACTGCGCCAATTCCCGGAGTGTGAGAGCTGGCAATAATAATTTTATACCTTATACCAAGTGTTCAAGGATGCGTTCAGACCAAGACCGTAATCTAATTAATTTCACGACTAGCACGAAGAGTAATTAAACAACCATACGTTAATTCTTCGTTAGCTCGTATCCCTCGAACAGATTTTTTATTTTATTTATTTTTTAATTATAACGAAACTTAAGTATATAAACTGGAACTAATTTTTTTCTCTTAAGGATGTCATGTCCTTCTGAGAATACATTAGTTATTCATAAATCGTGCGTCCGACCGAGTGATTTCGTCACAAAATTGATCGATTCACGTTCGCAGTATCAAAAAGTTATCCGTTCATCATGGACAGAGGACTTTGCAAAGACTGGACAATTAGAGACCCGAATGATCCTTGCAGTAGGTGATTTTACTTCGAGTGCATAGCTTACTTTGAGACCCGATATTGCTCTGCACAATTCCTAAATAGTGAATGTCGTAAATCAGGAGAATGGTTTTTTTCCAAATTTATGTTTGTTTAGCATATTAGAAAGCGAAATAATCCCACAGTGTTGTCATAGGATATAATGGAGAAAAATTTAAATGGTATGCAAGCTTTGCCCTGCAAACGCCTGCGGGTCCCGGGGGTCGAACTCGTCGAGTTTACTATTATATCTGAAAATTGATGCCTTACAAAAGAAGCTGGGTCGGTTGATGTATCGATTACCGGTATTACGAGAATACGAAGAAGTTATATACCGCGATGCTAAAGCATCGTAAAAAATATTCATACTTTAATGTAACGGCTTCAACGCCACGCAAAACGTGCAGAGCTTAATATATTACCGCAAGATCCGGTCGGTCCGCTGGCACGGCTTAAAAAATAAGAAAAAAAAAGGAAAGAAAAATATATACTTTTGGCAAAATTTGTCACGATATTAACTTCCGTCTTTTCAGTTATACGATGCATCAGATGGTACCGTTTTTTACCTTATCTATTCTGTTCATCATCTCGACTAAGTGAAAAATATTAATATATATTATTTTTCGCAATATATCAAAGAAAAACGGGAAGTTTGAGGTGTAATTAAAATTTATTGCTAATATAATATAGCACGAAATTTCGGGCATATTTTTTTACAAATAATCAATAAACCCAGAAATAAATATTGCAATGAAATACATATACCGGGAGTATTCGTGGAAACGCTTCACAGGGAAGTGAAAACGCCTGCATACAGGCAGCTCAGGAGTCAAGCGTTGGGACTTATCTCGCATATCGCGTGCCCATTGGCTGCGTCGGAACATAACCTAATCGCTTGATGTTTGAGTTGCCTGTATGCAGGCGTCGTATGAAGCGTTGCCACGAATACTCCCGGTATATGTACAGCTGCACTTATGATACAGGATTGATTATGGTTGAACGGAATATATCCCATATATAAATATAAAAATTACTTTTATATTAAAAATGAAAATTAGGTATACAATTATTACAGAAACAATATAGTACGTGTAAATTAAATCGAAATTACGTGTCGCAGGGATATTTTAGCGAATTTTACTCGGTATATGACAAACACACTTCTATCCCACTGGAAGTTTTGAATCGGCTCGTGATTGACGGAATTAATAATATCAAATATGCATTGCAATTGCCGTTGACCACGTACAGACAGAAAAAAATAAAATCCGATGTTCAAATTATTGATAACTCAATATAGTCACGCTATCCGCGAACCATACCACACTCTTCATCGATCCCTACTTTACTTATATACTTTATGTATTATATTATATTAATGATGCTCGTTACTTGGAATTTGAACGAATTTTTATCCCCCTTCCCCCCTCCCCAATCGACTCCAAATAAATAAAAAGGAACCCTGTACTTGATTCTGATTTTTATTTTGATATTTAAACAGGGCCTACAACTAGGGATGAACTTTTATATTCGAAATACCTACGTTTTTGCCATATTTTAATTAAATATTTTTTGAGCGGGAGGACTGATTATTTGCAATAAAAAAAATCAGCAATAATTGTGAAAGCTTATAGCGAGTATCGGTGCTTTATTTGGGGCGAAACGTTAGAATCATCTATGGGGCACTCTACTATATCAATTATTGTACACCATTCGAAATAAATTCGCTGAATAATCTCAAAAACTCACTTACTGTAAATATAGAGCCGATTTGGCTATAGTTTCTAATTCATCAGCATATGGATTGAAAAATTGTTGATTTGTTATAAAAATGAATAAGAAAGTACTAATAATTTGATATCATTTATAGTATATACACTCGTTTATTTTTCAGATTCAGATAACATATAAAATATATGTATACATACAGTTATATATATATAATATATTACAATTCGGATTTACGAAAGCGTACGTCGCGGTTTGTCGCCAATTGTGTAATAAGCAATTAGTACATATCACAAACTGTTAACTACGCCTAGCTACCAGGCAACTTACATATTATTTAATTACCTAATATCTAACTATTTAATATCGTATCACGTATGTTGTCATCATATATAAAAAAAAAAAGAAAAAGAAAAAAAATATATATATATATATTCATCTATATATAATATCTCTACAACTTAATAAGGATATGAATTTATATTAAATTCACGATATTCATTCAACTTATTTCTATTGCCATATATTATACATTTTTTACATCCCTTGATAATTCCTCAACTCATTATACGCTCAGTTCCCACGTTTCTATTACTTCCCCTCAGTTTTTATCATTTTAGAAATCTAAAATCGGTTGATCAGAATTTAGAATGATTTTCAGATGATCGAATATGCGAAGCATTCTTTTTTACCACAGTAACAGCTATTTTTTAAAAATTTTTTCTTTATTCCCCATTTTTCGCTGCTGGAAAACGAGGTTTACCTATTTCTCATCCAACTGAGACTTGTTCGGTCTTCCCTAGGTCTTTTTCCAAGAATAATACATCTCTAATGGTCGATTTACGCGCCAGAACTTATCATTTACTTGTCTCAAGGTCTGAGAACCACTGAGAACTACTAGCTGACCAGGTGACGGCGCTATGTAGATACAGAAATTCAAATGCCTATGAGATTCTGACAATTCTGTATCCAGATCCAGTGTCAAACGCATTGCTAGATATTTGCTGAGATGATCAACTGCGAATGAATAAAAAGATTATTCAATTTACTCATTTTCTTATATCGGTCAGATCACGATGAAAAATAAATCCTCCGTTCCCCACCTGTGGCATTCGCCGTAGTTTTGATATATCGAATGCTGTTTTCCTTCAGGGCTTTTATCAGAGAATTATCTCCCGCCATTTCGGTTGGATGTGGTTTAAAAACGAGCTCAATTTCGTTGATCATAAGTGGTTCGCTGAGGCCTTCTCCCTCCGTATCGACCATAGAGTCTCCACCTCCTGTTTCAGCTTCTGCGCTAGATCCGGCAGAGTCGTTCTCGGAGTTTTGTAAACTTTTCTGTCGCTTAGGAGGCTTTGGGATTTGATTCACTGGATTCGGTGAAGGTGTGGTCGAATTTCTTGACGTTGTTCCTGTAAAAAATCGCACAATAACTTACGTAGATTGATTTGTGGGGGGATTTGAAATCTGCGGAAGTTTAACTCAGCAAAAAAAGATGTTATGAAGAATCAGGGCTTATGATTTCAGTCAAGGTTGAATCTATAAATCCGTGTATTCAGAATGAAAAATTTAACAAACTGATGCATAACACAGGGCCGAAGCAACATCGGAACAAAGATTTGGCTAAAAAAAACGTGTTGGTTGGTCAAATTTCGAATTTTCAATACCTAATTTTGTGGATAAGACCTGAATTGAGGGACTAGTGTATCTCAAATCAATTTTCAAAGGCCCTAATTTTGATACAGGGGTTTTATAGACTCTTGAAGTATGATTAAGGCACGAATCAAATTCTGTAAGACCTTGGCTCAACCTATGTCTAAACCATACTTCGAAGTCCAAAAAAAAATGCCAAAGCGTACAGTTCGATAAAAATTGAGGACTTTCAAAAGCATAAAAAGTAAAGTAAACAGAAATATGAGACTTTGTCTAATTGAAAAACGACTTTGAGTTAAATTGAAAGAAATTTGGCGATACAATGATGAAAAATTTGTGCCTTCTTGAAAATCTCGATACCTCAGCTAGTTAAAGAAAAGAAAATAACTGTTCGACTATCTCTACAGCCGCAGGTATTCAAAGTACCTGAAACGGCAGGGCTACTAGCTGGCTGAGATACGTTGTTGTTAAAATTTTGTTGATTCTGATTACAAATAGAATTCCCCATTCCATTACTGTTATTAATATTCCCAGTAGTATTCAGGGCTGAATTAGCTCCTTGAGAAGAGTCGCTTTGAATAGCCGGATTGATCTGATTAATCGGAGTATTTCTCCCGCCAGTATTAGCCGGATTATTTTGATTCTGGGTAGTAGTTGTCGTTGTAGTTGTATTAGTTGGATTTTCCGACTCGTTTGCGTTCTTCCTGGACCTCTGAGGCCGGTTTTGACTCTGTAATTTTATCCCCTCTGTTATAGAGTTCACCAAGGCTGTATGAGAGTGGGAATTGTTCAATTTTGCCAAGACTCGTTCCTGGTGCGCCTCGTACTCATCTCTGCTCGGATATATCTTGGATATCAATAAATCGAAGTTAGGATCTGGGCGCAGGGATCTTTTGGACACCAATTTCTTGCGGCACGTAGGGCATTCCTGAAGGAAGAAAAAGCAACTAACTAATAACGGGAATTTTTAAATCTTCGGAATATAACATTCGCGCGAAATGCGGTTATGTGTCATTCGATAAGCCTCGATTTTACCTTGTTGCCACTGCGTAGCGCGGTGATGATACAATCGGAGCAAAACCTGTGGAGACATTCTTTGGTTGTCATTGTCTTCTTTAACATGTCGAGACATATCGGGCACATCAATTCACTGTGTAGACTCCGCGGACTTACTGCTATTTCTGTACTATCTGTTATCGCGTCTTGGGGTGTTCGGTGCAATTCGTAGAGCGACAATTCCCACGTTTTGTTTAAACCCACTTGCTCCGTTGACGCCATTGTTCCATTTATTTTAGGATAGTGTATAGAGCGCGTTGCGAATTGACAACATATAACATGCACCAAACACACCCACCCACCTAGCACGCAACACGACGCACAGTGCGTCTGGTTATGCGACAATGCGACCGTAAACTAACCCTGTTATTTATTTCTTATAATATAAAACAACGAGTGACGGCGAACTCGGTGTTGAATTATCAGTTTACTGAGTCAATGCCATCTTAAGGTTCGCATAGAGACTAACATGAGGATCGCTCTTAGTAGAGCGCTGTCTTACCATCTGTGATTAAAGATATCGCGTGTCTAATAGAGCATATTAAAGTCGTTTATTTAGTTAATTTATACTTGGAAAAGTCGTAGAATTTATTTCTCGATTTGTTTGAATGTGACGATGTTTGATAAGAAAAAGCTGTGAAGTTTTGGACCAAACTAAACGGAACATAACAGCGCCGACTAATTCTAGAAAGTCGTAAGCGGCGTTATACGACTTTCTGTCATTCGTAAATACGGTAATAGTAAAAACATAAAAATTTTGGAAAATAATTGAAAAATTACTGATTTAACATTCGGAAACATAAAGTCGTATCTGCCCGCAAATATTAAACAACAAAAAATGAAGTTCAAAGATCTTTATTTTAGATTTTCAAATTCTTAATTTCGAATTATTTATGCATTTTCATAATTTTTTAATCGAATCACAGCACATAAAAAAATATATGCCCTTAAGTCACCAAGATAGTTTTTTGATGCCTACGATCTTACGCAATTAGACACGCGATATCATCTTGATTGCAATTTATTATTACCTCCTATCCAATTTCAACTCACTAATATACTATCTTGTGATAATTTTTTCCCGTAAAGAATGAGACGGTGAGGAGTAAATTAGAATCATAATATACATTGGTCGCTGTTGAATTATCCGATATCATCCTTATTGCTTTGAAATTATACTTATATTAAGTCGAATAATATACCATTTTTATGATTATATGTACTATCGATTCCTCTATATCTTGTAAAGCGCCGGTTATATGATTGATGAATGAGTGCTTCATAATTCACGGATGGATTGCAATGGATGCCGAGTAAGTCGACCAAGTTATATTATACGGTTACATTGCGTGCAATAATTATAGCTATGTAAACTTCAATAAAATATTAAAATAGATAGATGTGTATTTGATTTTTGAAATAATCCAAGTCCCATTTCAAAAGAACGATTATCTTTGTTATCTGTGTATCAGTTCAGAGCAATTTATCATTATGAAATTCCCAGACAGTGCAAAATTGAAATATGTCCATGAGACACCCTACAAATTTTCTATACACAGCAGCTTTTGCTATCTTAAAGTTGACTTCCGTTTAAAGATTGTCTTTCTGACAAAAATTCACTTTCAGACATTCATAAGACGTATGAGATTACATGACAATCAGCAATCACACTTGATACTGAAAACCGGACGATTAAAGATCACAAATTTAACCGTTATAATCGAATTGACCACTGGCCACTAAATTATACACCTTATTAAAATATTATTGCTAATCGATTGCTGATTATTGCCTACCAACGCTGGGAATCAACATAAGCTGTGAGAACCGTTATCAATTATAAAATTGAATATATTTCGAAGGTGAGAGATAGGAAAAATGGAAAAATACCAAACTTGAAGTATATTGTATGGATCTTTTCAGATCTCCTTTCTTCGTTATATCCACCGGACCGTATATAAACTATTACTTAATAATCATACGCATGCAGCGAGACGTAGCAAGGCGATGAAAGAAGATTAAATTCCGTTTTCAAGAATCCGCCTGTATCAGATGCATCTGAATTAACACGAGCATCTTTACTGATTATAAAGGAGAAAATATGCATTTCAATTTCAATATCCACTATATTTATACAGCTGCAGCGAAGGGAATGCGTTAATCTCAACATTTCCATCAGGTTGGTTTCTCGGAGATATCTAGCTCTCTCGCGATTGCAATAATAATATCCATATGTAACGGAATCTCACGATCTTTAAATTCCTCCTCACAATCCGAGGAATAATTAAGGTAGCTCATAGCGGCACGCGTAATTATGTCACCAATTTATTGCGAATATACCTACATGATATAAATTCATAGCAATAATAATTCAATTGGTTTTTTTTATCATCCTGAGACTTCAATGCCCGTTGAAATCCGGTTTTTGGAACTTATCCGATGACACTTGTGAGTCAAGGATCATATCGTAATACAATACAAAAAAGTTTGAGGTGACCTGGGTCTTATAAAAGACATAGATACCACTGTTCCAGTTTTGAATAGTTCAACCGTTATTAAAAATATATAACACTTATAAATAGCTATTAGCTTCTTATGCGAACTGGTAAAGATTTGTACATAGCTGTCTAATGTCCATAGGTCGAATTATGGGCCTCTAAATCGCGTATACATAATCAAGTAGCAATTTATTATTCCACTCTGATGTGAACCGATTATCGTCTCAAACCCACGTATGAGTATGCAACGGTTTTTTTTTTTCCAATATTCGGAAAGTTACACAAAATCAAAATTTTTGTAAAAATACTAAAAATCGGTAGCACATCGCTCTATTTATAACGTTCATATTTACGGTTCTATTTATGTTACATACTTCGAAAGGCGATCTCACTTCGAATACTTTGAAATATATTTTCATTTGATATCTGATAAATTTGAAAATAACTGAAGTTTCTATTTGTCGTAAACAATTGAATCTTCAAATGAGATTTTCAATATCATCCGATGATTAAAAAATTCTGAAAAAACACCGAAGACACGCTGAATTTTTTTCAAATTTTTTGTTTTAAGAAATTTGTTAAGATAATTTTTTTTTTTCAATCAAAATTATACTCTGATCCACCCGCCAAAATTTCTGATATAAAATGCCGGATCTCAGAGAAATTGTTCAGATTTTTAAATTGTGGCCTTCGATGTGTTTTTTTCTCTTAAGCGATTCTATTTTCTGATTTGAACGAATTTACTCAAAAAATTTTGGAAAAAATCCAGCGCGCCTTCGAAAGATAAGAACAAACATATTAAAAATTAGGGTTCGAATCCAAAGAGCCGAGGGTCAAGCCCAGGTTGAATCAGTGTGGAATACCTGATACATTAAAAATTTGCATAACAGTTAAGGATAATTAATGGCTTTGGAGATCGTTGAATGGCTCTAAAAATCAGTAATGAACATAAAAAATCTTTCGGAATAAAAATGTGACGAAATTTATAACGACGGGTATTAAACGTATCTGTAAATTCGGTAAACTGTATACCGTATTATGAGAAACACTACGAGTCCTGCAGATGAGACAACAATTAGTTGCAGTCAGTTAATTGTAAAAACAGAGGCCGATAAACTCATGATTTCAAGACCAGATCTGAACGGCTACACGGTTCGTGGTGCCTAATACGCAGAGAAGTTACACGGACTAAAGACTGGATATATACAGTAACAAGTAGTGCAAATATATTAGATCATACTGGGTGAGTAGAAAATTGTTCAAGTAAGTATCTTCTAGTTATAAATCCCGGAGATAATGTTTGCCGCGATTTGCGTAAGAAGTTTTCAGGATCCTCTACAGTCGGTACCCACACGGAGATCTAGAAGCCAGGAAAAAGGCAGAATAAGGCAATGAGGGAATAGGCCTTCGGGCAGCAAACACTGACTGCGAGAGAACTATCTGTGGTCGACCGGATTGCGTTCGCGGTCAGACGGACAGAGTGTTCAGTCCGTAGCCCGTCTCTTACGCCAATAAACTTGGCTTTAAATGTGTGGGTATGTGTAACATGTATACGAACGCATATATAGAGTGTAAAAATGTTCGAACTGCACGTATATGTACGAGGAACTGGAGCCAGAATACATTCGGACATACATACATTCACATTTCGCTTACTGAAACGCAATCCGCAAATACGCCCTTCTTACACAAGCTTTACCGTTATGTTATTTATATACTATAGATTAATACATTTATGTATACCTATATGTATGTACACATGATTTACACTATCATAAAACATATAACGACGACGTGTATAACATGATTAGACATTACATTGATGTATGTGATTATACAATTTTTATTCTCGTTTATACGAAAAGGAGATATTCTTGTTTTATATTTTTTTTAATTTTTTTTTTTTTTTTCGCTTGGGATTGTGGAAAGTTCTAGTTTCATATTTGTTCAACACATAATTATTGTTGGTTGTTGGCTGCAGCCTTTACGCAGAAGCTTCGTGCATGACACCAAGCAATGCAGAAACACAATGTATGTTATGACCACGAGTCAGGCACAATACGTACATGTTTTACCTGAGTACGTTATATCTGTGAAAGGTGACACGCTTTCTTTGTTATAGATGTTATGAGAAAAAGTAAAACTGTAATATATTTTAATACGTAAACATATTTACTCCACTTTAACATGCAAGTACAAGGTTAAAAAACGCAACGATAATTCTTCCTTTCTTTTGTACCTATATAAGATATTTCATGATAAAATTCATTACATCATTCCCAAAATCATGAATAATTGCAGAATAGTGCCAACTTATAATAATGCGATACTTAGATACGCGTCTGAAATATACAGGGTGAATATTCTCCGGGGTCTGATCTGGGAGGAGCTTCGACATGCCGAAGCTCCGCCTTCTTCTATTCATACTCGTTCGTTTCAGAATAATAATGTGTGATTATCAAGCAGATAACCTCATCTCCAAATTCGTTTACATCCACACGTGTATAGCACACGAATAGAAGAAGGCGGAGCTTCCGCACGTCGGAGCTCCTCCCAGATCAGACCCCGGAGAATATTCACCCTGTATATTTCAGCAATCGGTGTCTCTCTGAGACTATAAAAACGGTTTCACGATGCTTTTAAAATCGAAAAAAGTGTATTTTCTTGATGAAGCAACAGTTTCCGATTCCATTTTCGGAAGAAATCCACAAGCCAAACAAATCACTGAATTTTTGAATACCTTAGTATAGTTTTAAATGCAGTTAACTAACTCCGGAGATAGCTTAAAATTTTCTTAAAATCTACTCATCAGACGGATCTTCGGGATCGCTGATATTCCTGCGGATGTGATAACGCGTTTGAAATTTCTTTGACACATTGAACGTCTTTCCCGTAATGACCTTAAGTGCTCCAGGTTGTCGTAGGTCGCGACTTGACCTACAGTCTACCGCGAAAGAGGACTACCTGCACACCATCTCTGTACATACGAGTACCGAGTGGCGAGAACACCTTGAGACAACCGTGCAAGACACGCGTACTTGAAAAGGTAAACCAATACCTTCTTAAGTCCGCGGGAGCATTCACTAGCAGTTCGTGTCGAATGCTCGACTCTGCTGCAACGTGTATTTCGACTTATATTATCATGTAGCCAAAGGCTTAAGGCTGTAGATATGGTGCTGTGCGGTGTGGTCATCAGAGCGACAAATTTAACAAATTGACTTGAGAAAACCTGATTGGGATTCTCTCGGAAGATTGTTTCGAATAAAATAACAGTAAAAATAGTCGAGTATAGTAGCGATCGCAGAGTCACCAAAACTTATTAACTTCATTCGGTGAAACGTTGGTATAACTCTGTCGAACATTTCTCTGTAAAAATATAAACAGCCAATATAACAACCGTGAGACATTGGTCTAATCATTTTTTTCATCACGCAGAGTTCTCAGTGTTTCACAATCACAGGAGACGTAAAAACTTTCGCGAATTTAACACGATTTTAAATACATATTTACAACATCGAGGTAGTCGAACTAAAGATCATAATACGGCCTTATAGTGAATTTATTTGGTGTTGTAAAAATTCTGGACATTTTATTAAACCCGTACATGTGACTAAAGGTAATAACTGTGTGTAAATCTATGGACTATAGACTGAATGACAAATGTTAAAAGTTTGATACATATATTTATATATGTTATGGGAAAAAGACTGCATATTTTTTATTTTTTACCATTTTTGACTATTTTTTTTTTTCTAATTAGTCGGAAAGCAGATGTGAGTGAATTTTTAAATGATATTCCGGGATGTTATAATATCACAGATATTGTTGTGTCAAAGCTTGATATTACAGTTATAACTTTACCGCGTTTACCTGAAGTCGAGTTTTACATTATATTCCATTAAGTTTCTTCGACCCGTATAATAATTACGGGTTGCCTTACCAGTATGCGGAAATTGTGGTCCAGAATCTCGCATGGGTCGTAAATGACCTGTCGGTCATGCGATGATACGTAACAAATTGTAAAAGCTGTATATTATGAACATATACTGTACGTTCTATGCGTACCCGGAGGGAATTGAGTACAAGATAATAATCATCGCCCGCGTTTTTGTGTTTGAATTATCATTTTATGACTACGACATTTTTTTTCACACATTTATGTTATCAAAGTAGCAGCTGAAACGCATTTTTTTTTTATTACATTCTTTTTTGCTTTTGTTGTCTTCGTTTCTTTTCTTTTTTCTTTTCTTTTTTTTTACATTTATATTGAATTTCACACATTTGTTGCCATGGGAAATTCTAAATCTCAACCATGTCGGTCTCGGAGACCGTTGTACCTGTTTTATCTAATTCATCGAACCTGGAGCGTCGTGGTAGAACATCGAAGTACCAGGAAAGATGAACCCTACGAAGATACCGACCGTGATACCGATCTCACATCTAGATGCAGCGGCTGCGCAGACTGCGGTTACCATCAGGAGAGTTTATACTTCGACAGGTAACGTAGAAAATATCGGATCATTTTTACGTCGATAAGTTAGTTCGTTATCGGCAGTTGGTTAAGCAGAATAAAAGATCGATAGATCATTGGATTATTTTTATTACGCTGAAAGGTGAAAGAAAAATAATAATTTCACCTTCTTTTTTTTTGTTAACTATTATTTCACACCTGTTTTATATATATGTATATATATATATATATATAAATGTATTCATATAGCAAGCAATTTCAGTTTTGATTATCTTGCGGTAAATAATTAGCTGAACGAATAAATATGATATTGCATAATATAGTTTGTAATTCACATGTATGTGAATGTAGGCTTTGTAATTATCATTACCGAGTCATATAACATCATGTAGTACCTAGTCGAGAGACTTGGTTATCGTATAGTAATTAACTTATTGCTAACGGCTGGTTTTTTTGAACACCTTATTATACACTCTCGATAAGAGCGATTGCAATTAACGGTCTTATTTTATGTTATACAATCGTACATTGTATATACAAACATTGAATATCGAAACAAAAAAAAGAAGAGTTTAATTCATAAAGTAAGATCTTTTTGGTTCTCACTTCCGTCATAATTAGTTAAAAAAAAAAAATTAGCGAGCAAATTTTTTGTCCGAATCTTTTGCCAAGATTTTTTCTTCGTACGCGCATTTATTGGTCAGAATTAATGTCGTGAATTTTATTAGCATACCTAAACGTTGAGCTCTGCTATATCCGCGTAATTCAATACTCTCGTTTACCTTTCCGACTCCCGTATAGGATATATAATGATGATTTACTGCGGCCACATTTCTGTATAAAAATAATAAGCTGTGAACAAAGAGAGACCGAAGACTATCAACAACTTTGGCTCAATAGTAATATGCCAATGATATTTTAAACTGTAATGTAATCCGATCGGCGATCGATATCGTATTCGAAAAATTTATTCTATAATATCCGACCACGCGGTCATTGCCAGATAATTTCTCATTACATCAAACATCGCCGATAGCGTATACGAGATTAAAAAAGATACCTGTATTCTTTATGGCTGCAAAAACCACACATTACTATCTCGGGAGTTGATCGAATCGGAAAAAGTTATTCATTTTTATAAACGGTTCAACATTTTTATTTTTTCTACAAATATCTCGATGCAGATTTTTCTGCTCTATTTTATATTCTCAAATTCATATCACAGGCTTACGCGTAATAGCCATTTGTCTTTGGACTCGGAATGTAAAAAAGACATTTGCAGGTGAGTAATCAGTTTATTGTATAAACGTGAATTATCTATCCTTCCGTTTAACATGAACAAAACTGTATATTACACACCTGCTGCTGCTGCTGCTGCACTTGCAGATAGTTCGTTTATAACGGCCTACACAGAGGTTTGCAGTGCCGTTTCTGCGTTAATTTCTCATAAAACATCGCGATAATCGTTTGATGTTGATTGCCATAAACTGATATTATTTTTCACGATATTAAATTGCCATAAATTTTGAAAACCATGCATGTGGATATCTAGGACATACGAGTATGGAATCTCTCTCTCTCTCATTTAAGTTCTCTCTCTATCTGATCTTGTCGGTGTAAATTTCGTGACTGGATATAATAATTAGGTGCCAATTGTGAGAAATGAAAAAGTTCGAAACTTGATGCACGCGATTTTACCGTAACGTGAAGAATAGAGGATTTGAGAAAATTATAACTACATGGTTGAACGTAATTGGGTTGAAATTTATCTTTACCTAAAGCCTGCACACGCATAGATATGGGCCATTCCACGTCAAATTAGCAGCAAGAATGGTCTCAGTATTTTTTCAGATTTTTTCAACCAGCCGTGAAATTTGAAAAAAAAGAAAATGACAACCAATTCCGAAAACGGCATTTTTTAGAATCTGAAACAATTCACACCTAGTATATGATTTTTAAGCGCCACTCACCATGATGGGATCTCAATACTTGCTAATTTCTTTGGGTGGGGGTGGCGATTTAAAAAACCTGAAAAAAAAAAAAAAATACCGAGACCCTTTTAAAAATAAATGAAGTCAGTGTCAATTTTCAAAAATCCTCAACACTATTTTCGAAATTATATTTCTCAAAAAATTAATCCAGGCAAAATGTTCAGTCGAAATATTTCTCCGAAAGCCTCTACAGGTGATTTTGAAATAATAAATAAATAGATAAATGAATGAAAAATGGAATAAAAAAGTATGAAAAAAAAAAAAAGAAAAAAAAATAAACGAATGCGTGGGCGTGTGGGTGTGGGTATGCATTGTAGGTATATACCTAAAGTTAAACAGGTGTATGTGAACCTTGGTATCTTATACATATGTATAAGATATCCCCCACTCCCTAAAGGGGAGAATGATGATAGTCCAAAGCGAGTCTATACGGCAGGTGCCGCCCTGGCGAAGCCCACGTTGTCAGTAAAACGGCGTCTGTCAGTGTCTACAGTCAGTGTCTACCTGAGATCCGCGAAGCGACTAATACCGATGTAGGAAAAAATGAAAATAGAATAAAAGATAAATAAAGAGAGAGAAAAGAAACTAAGGATAAACGTTCAAATTATTGGGTCAAAGCCGATAAAATGAATCTCTTAATTAATCATATGTGTTTTTGTTAATTTTAATCCGGGGAATCAGGTTCAAAGAAAGTCGGTAACGGACCACCTCGCGATATTAGTGACAGAATTCTCATACATGTGATTCTTGGTATGGATGGGCCAGTTTAAAGCAGCCGGTTCAATCGTGACCAACAAAAATTACAGGTAAATTTAGGGTAGACACAGAAGCTTCGAAAATATATGAAAAGAATTTCTATCCCATTGAAACCTTCGATTTATTATTTATTACAGGTACGTAAAGGCGCGCGCACGATAAATCGCGATTAATCATCGATCGAAGTATTGGGTTAATAATATATCCAAACTTCTATAGCTTCTGACTGATAATAAATAAACATCTTTTTTCCTAATTGGCGAGAAAGATGTATGAGAGAGAGAGAGAAAACGATTTATTGAAAACCTGAGGGTATAATTAAACCAAATTGTGTTCGGTGTTACATGTAATTATGATAAATATCTTACGCGTTTTTTATCGGAAGTAATTTCGACTACGAAGTAGTATGATGGATTAATTAATCTATATCCTCTATATCCATGCTATAATTATTACCAGCGTAATTATATCAATTATAATGTACTGTTGAGGTGTATATGTATGGAGTGGTATAAATCGTGAAAATTATCATCTGTTATATATTTATATTTATTTTTACTGTATAATATTATGCGTTGATCACGTGAGTGTGAGAAAGACTTAACAACATTGATGCATTCCAATGGTACTATGTGCATATCCAAAGTACGTGCCATTGTTACATCGAATTATAAGGCTTGTAGTTTCTGCACCGAGATATTTACCCTGCACCTTTATACTGTGAGAAAGTATAATTAGGAAAAAGTGTAAATTACACTTGATTACTACAAGCTTTTTCGCAGAAATAATCAAAGCTAAAATACGGAGCCTAGGAAAAGAAACCTAATCGAAACAATTACTATTATAACCCATAACCGCAGCAGCGAATTTATTTCACTTAGAACTTACTTTGCAATTTCATATTTAGTCGCTCTATATGTTCGAAAATTCTTAATATAAGAGACGGAGAAAATAGTTTGGAACATTTTTAAACCGACGAAAATCGGCTCTTAGACAAATCAGATCTGCGCGATATATAGTCTAGAATATTTCGCTCCGGTTTAATCCGTCCGTCTATATATCGCATCGCATCGCGGGCGATTTCACTCCCGTAGTAGTAAAACCATATGAAGACTGACAGTCATTTTTCTAACAATTAATGAATTTAATTGTCGGATGTAAGTACAGTAGTACGTCGGTCTAACCCACGCGATCTGTTTCTAATTCGTGTCAACGATTTCTCAAGGTTGGAGGTTGCATTTTGTACATAAGTATACATCGGGAACCCAGTTCTGATATTTTTATTTTTCGTACAGTAAATATCTGGAATTTTTATCACATGTGTCAAACGCATTTTCTCAATCGTGTTACCCAGCAATTGGCCGGAAAAAACCTCTAGCGATTTTTTTTTTAGGGGAGAAAAATGTGAAAATAAAAAAACAAATTACGCCCGAAATTATAGACCTGTTTTAATCTCCGGAATAAGGAAACTATGAAATGTTTGATTAGCTAGTACCGTTACCCATAGACATCTAATTATCTCAATCACAATAAACTGGCGTCATAGCATCATCCGGAATGAGATTAACAGTACAAGATAAGCTCTCGTTTATTGTACGTCAGAAACGGTACCTCATAGATCCCAATACTCGAATAAGTACTCGCCATGAATTCGACGAGACAATAAAACCGTTTGGTTCTGAAATTATTTTAGCAAGAAAAAAAAAAAAAAAATTTTTTTAGAAACAAGAACGCGAGCTATGTGACGATTTACCTCGTCTTTATTCATCGCTCTTTCGACCTTATGTATGTATCTAGTACATGGTGTGGTATCTACGGTCTCCGTCATCCGGTGTTAGTGTGGGCTGACAATTTTTCGAGATTTATCATTATAAGTCTTGACAATGCCGAGTAACAATACGCGGTGTACAAGGAACGTTTAATTGTTGCATAACAGGTAGATATACGCAATGGGTAACAATGGGGTCCTGGCAGTTACGTGGCGATATCTCCAGATCCTAAGTTCCCACATATACAATATACAATATACAATATTCATATACCTACACGTATAGTTAATTCATGAAATTTCTACTCGGTGAGTTGATATAGGTGAAAGATCTGTCCAATATAATAATGACAATAATATAATTATTCTATGAAATTGCAGTATACTCTAATTAGCTCACTGAAGTGGTACACGAGATCGTGTATATTATATATAATATGTTTACCAGAATGACAAGATAACTAGACTTTCTTTTCTAATTATTATATTTAACAGAGTCCGAATGGTGTCGTTATATACATATGTATAACGCTTCAGACATAGCGATTAACGATTTCAATCTAGCCTAAGAGTGTGAAGAATCATTAACATGTATGTAGATTTTTACAGGAATCGAATTTCCTTTGGCAGATACACACTTTTGCTTATGTGCGTAAAATTCACACGTATGAGTATTGGAGTTCTGAAAATCTGTCATTAAGGTCTAAGTGGCTGTAATTTTATACCTCAAACTATAATGGCATTCAAATTCAAATCATTCAAATCTCAATATTGGATTCGCGATTTTCAATTTTTAATTTTAGACCTCAGATTCGGAAGCATCGATCCAGAAACCTCCGCGTGTTGATCAAATGCAGAATCTTATCGTCGACTGAGTCACTACTTAGTGAACAGCGCAGTTATCTTACTTAGTATTATATGTGAAAATTTGAAAAACAGTAACGTTTAGATGAAGCTTATTACGATGTAGCCTCTGCATTCCAGACGCGCATCATTCGTTCCGTTTAGTCCCATACCATAGATAAGGGGTTCAGAACGTCTATCGTGTATCTCTCTACGTATAACGTAAAATAGGCACTCGGATGCAGCATCTTCGGATCATAATTTAGAATCAAAGTCGTTAAATCCTTCGTGCGTGACGCTCGCGCTACTCTCGGCAAGATTACCTCGTTTCGTTTTTTTAAGTATTTTATTCAGTTTTTGTCTTTTTTTACATTTTTTTTGTCTATTTTTCTCACCTATGTATATTTCAACCAGAATCGTGCATACAGATCATTTGAAATGAAACTATTCAAATTCTAATCAAGTGACGTACACATATCATTATTCGCTAGGTCGATTCAGGTGGAGCAGTTTATATGTTGAGACTATAGATTCCTTGTCAAATTCTAAGACTAAATTTCCTCTACCAAAAATTCTAAGTCCCAATAGTTTCCGAGATACGGAGGATCTTAGTTGACCAATCACAGAACGCATGGGTTACATAGACAGGTCACCGCGCAACTTCCGCTCAAGACCGGCGCCGTCTGCGTCACCTACAAACTCTGCGATTGGGCAACAAAGATCTTACGTAGCTCCGGAAGTATTGGTGCCTCGAATTTCTGGTAAAGGAAATTTGGTCTAAAAATTTCACGAGGAATCCACCCTCAAAATATGTCCCGCACAACTTCAATCACCCGGTATATATTCAGATTGTAGAATACAAAGTTAACAACCCATGGTGTCGTATTATAAGGAATTGTGACGACAGGTGACGAACGAATGGTTTCTACCAGTTAATCATCATCTCTAAAGACATGCGACTGGGTTTGTGATCTCCTCGTTCTTTTCACCTGGATGCAGGCCTAACAAGTCCCTATACACACGTATATATAATTCTCCGTGTATAACTGATTGTGAGTAACGTTATACACCAAGGTACGAAATTTGCCCCGTAATGCTTGCATGTGTACATACACACATACATCTATACGTACGGAAAAGTTACAGTTATATCCTCGAGTGTCCGTATGTTACATCGAGATGGTACAAACGTACGTATGTTACATACCAATATACGTATAGGTAACTCTTCGGAAGGACCCGTTTTATAACCAGAGAGATTCATAACGGAATCCGTCTGCACAATGCGGTTACATCACGTTTTATCTGCAATCGAATCATCGTGGTAGCTACTGCTGCAGATCACTGCGAACGACGTATGTAGTTTTTTTATTTATTTAATTTTTTCTCAATCCGTGATCGAAGCGAGAAATATAAAAGAGATTATGAGAAGACAAGATTAGGTACAATTCTTGTTATGGGTGATGGACATCGCACCTACTTTCGATAGACACATACGTGTACCGTTATTCTCGTTAACTATTTGTCGAAAAATTTTACTGGGCTTGAAACAAGCACGTTTTTGATCGGCTGTCATTCCGAAATGATATATATTCCACGTTCGAACTATTCGAAGCATTTATTGGTCGAACTTTTCTTTGTCTCTCTCTCGATATCTTTGAACCAGAATGGATGACGCGAATGAATGAACGGTTTTCGTTGCAGGGCAAATAATGTGAGATATTCCATTGCTCCAACAATTCATCGAGACTGAATGGTAGGTAATTATTGGAATTGAGATTCGCGTGTCGTAGAATAAATCGGTATGAATGTCGTGCGGGGGGAACGACTTTAAAATTTCTCCATTTAAATCCACGTTCACTTTCCGCGAAGGCACGTATATTAAACGCATTCCACTGGTATAATATGGCTTTTGGTGTTCTTTGGGCTGCTTCGTGCGCTGCTTTTTCAATTATAGTATCATACACCGGTCAGAAGACAGCTTTGCGTGCTAAGTTTGTAACACCTACCTATTTACACGAATATTTCAACTCACGCGATCCTGTTCAACAGAGTATGTAATTTAGGTATCTCTGTGACTGATTCGTTCATCAAAATCGATCCGATCAAATAAAATCAGGACACGAGTGCCGATCGCGAAAATCTCGATCAATCCACCGATCATGGAAACACGAAGCTTAGGGTGGTCGTCCTTAGTTCGGTCATACTCAAATTTCATACCGTGAAAAAATGGTATCTTGTATGTAATTTTCAATTAGCAACGCTTCGTCCATTAATTCTGGTATTTTGAAAATCTGCATTCAAAAAAATGAATCAAATCGATTCTCTACGGCAGATAAAATTTCGTAAGAAGAAGACCGATTGTGATTAGTGTTTTACGCGTAGTTCGCCACGCTTTGCCCATATACATGCCTAGTGAAGAACGTTGGTACATATCCCGTATAATTCTCTGCACGAAGGAATAGGCGGCTCTAAGAAAGCGTTTAAATGATAGTGGATGGTACGTTAACGCGTAAAGGCTGCTGTGCCATAACTTATAACTCGTGTAAATTTAAGTGCAGACCTAGCAGCGAATATTTATTGTACATTTATATCTGTGTAGGTATATGCGGCTACAGCATTGAATTTATCCATCCGCAACGAGGGCAGACATGAAATTTTCACGAAGCTTATTACTGTTTATGTTTAGTTCTAAAAATTTGACAATTTATATATTCCTTTGGAATAGTTATCGATGAAAATATTTCGGAGTTTATTAGCGTGAAGACGGGGTGGTGATCAAGGATAACTTTCTTATTCTTAAAAGACCCCTGCGCAGTCGCACATATAAGCGTAAAGATGCGGTTCTAATATTTACGCAATTCGGTTTAAGACGTCGTCACTTTCCTTAAACGAAAATGAAAATCACATCGATAAATCGACAGACCACCGTGGCAAATGCCAGAACTCAAAGTGGGTGGAAACAGATGTAATGCACTTCGTATGCTAATGTAACTGATCGACGCTGAACGTCTCTTGCATTCTTGATTCGGAGCCAAGAAACGCACCGACATTTAACATACTCCTGCATATAATATACGATACTGCAGTCCCAAGACGATCGCCGATGCGGAAGAGAACGAAGTGTGAATACCTTCCATAGAGTCCGATTAGAAGTTATCTAAAATCAGGAAAAATTAAAAGATTCGGCGATCTTCGGTCCGGACTTTTCGCTACTTCGCATAACGTGACCGGAAGAAGTAGTACGAAGGAGTTTTCTGGGTCATTGATTCCGAGTCTGAGGTCTAGAATTCCAAATTCCAAACATTTATGCAACTAATATCTTGAACATTTGAATAATTTTGAATTTTTTTAATTTGAATTTCAAGTTATACGAAAATTATTAACACGGTGTAAGGTGCTGGGTGGTAATCAAGTGGAAAACCTTATATCATCGATTGAGGAAGCGCTTGGACTTCAATAACAGCGTTGCCCTTTTCGGAGGTTCATTATCAAAAGTAATACCCGAGGTATTTGCGGTGGTGATTAAACAAAAAAAAAAATAAATAAATGAAATTCGATTTATTTCGGCACACCCTGACACACATGATTCATGAATAGGACTTCGTGCTGCGTATACATTATATGCATTTGGAATTTGCATCGAATACCGATCAGAGCTACGCCCTGCACACAGGTATTATAAGTTAATCGATTTTCTTTGTTGTAATCGTGTGTGGAAAAAATCGGTTTTAGTTTGTCGGACTCATTTATTTAACCACAATAAAAGTTTACCGCGTTTTACCGTTTCTCTATACTATCTACGCATGTTGCATACGAATAGGCGAACATTTAGAGGTGCACGAGTGCAGCAATTTCCGGTTTCTTAAATACCGGTTTCCTGACTCGCGTGCGCCCCGCGTGGTCATGCTCATGATGTATAGGCACGACGAGCTTTACCGGAAATTGTAGGTACAGTATAAATCCGACAAAGTAGGCGTTTAAGCTAATAATCGACGTTACTCGAAGCAAACTACATACTCTGGCTATTACCTACCTACCTACCTACCTTATACCTACCTCTACCTCTTGGCTTGGCGTTACACCGCGAACCAGTCTGCTATAAACTGCGATATTTCGCGCGATAAAACAGCGCCTATTCTATTGTGTGTTATACCATATATATAATAATAAGTATATTAATTTTACAAATGTGAGAAAATTCACACGACAACGTTATGTTATATAGAGTTGCAAAACTGTCCACCACGCCTCCTCAAATTCATAAAGATCCCCGATCAACACTTCGAACCCAAAGAAATACTCTGAAACAGTTTGTGAAAGATCCCGTTTCCGAAACTCTTATGAAAATATGATAAGAATTGGAAAATTTTCTTCGGGAGTTATCGGACTTTTTTTTTTCTAATTAAAACAAAAAAAAAAAAAATCAATTTTGTCAATTTTTTGGAGAAAAAATTTCAAAAATCAGATATGAGATGAAATTTCAAAAGGATTTATAAGACCTCTGAAAATTAGCGGTATAAGGATAGAAAATACTGTGAGGAAAATTCCGTTGTGAAATATACATGCGTATATACTCATATATATAGTGTATCTCGAATCTGGTTGAAGATAGCTGTTTTTCCGTTATATAGGATAAGATTCGAACTGGGGGTTTTCTTGCCGTGTCAAAGTCACGCATGGTTGAATAATATTCTGAATAAATTGCAGCCCATCCTTTACGTTTACGGGTATATGTATCTAGGTATATAAGTATAAGTTATATCCGTCGAATCTCGACCGTTTCTTAAGGTATTTTTTTTATTCTCAACTTACCGATCGCAACGCACTGCAATTACGCTATTTTCAACCTCGTTCTCGAATCTATGTCTATCCATTCAAAAGTAGTACAGCCCAGTGAAACTTTATTACTTAGGTACTATTCTACTATGCGCGGATATATCGATTTCCACATATGTGTGCACATGCAGATATATCATAACAAGTTATAGACACGTACAGAACACGTATAACATATACCTATATACCAACATGCAATTACTTTTAATTACGCGATTAGATATGCACATTACGTATATTAAATTAAAAAATAAATACGAATTAGAATCACCGACTCCATCATAGAGTAGAAACACGCGAGGCGATGCATCCTTTGATACGATAGAGTAATAAGAATTGAATATAATTATTTCAATTATAACTAGGTACGTCTGAATTAAAGCAAGTAAAAAATGAATTTAAAATTTTCTAATCAGAGCTGGTGCAATTTACAAGAGTTTGTTGTTTCTTTTTTTTTTTTCTTTTCTTTTTTTCTTTTCATTAAGTTGAAATTAGTCGTTACATCGTTAACGATAGAATTAAAGCCAGTTATATACTTTCTCGAACTAATTAAATACCGTGACGTGACACGAACGATTACAATTTGTCATCAGTTTGTACAATTAATTATACTATTATAACGCACGCCAGACTTGTTGAGATTTTTCGAGCATCACCGACGCCTAGGTATTTTCAAAAAACAATCTTAGACACTAAAAATATTTAAAAATATACATTTTTATTTCATTTTTCTGCCTGCCATAATCTTACAGATTTTTTTGACACAGTTTTTGGTATTTTTTTTTTTATGGATATTATTACCTACTCATTCCAATTCCCGCATATATGGGGATATGATGCGAATAATCTGATCGGAGATCTCATACGATATAATATTTTTTTTGTATAACCACAGCTTCTAAATTAACAGTATAATCCGATCGTTTTACGATGTGCATAAATATCACGATTCTGAATAACCTGTAATATAAAATGGCATTCAAAAAAAATTATATGCCAAACTTTCACGGTTGGGATATAAATCTTCAGCTATGAGCTAGTGTTCAAGGACGAGTCTAAGATTATAGGACACTACAACTTTGAGTAGGTGTAGGTACGGCATATGTTGGCAAAAAGTCGATCCAAACATGAACTTAATAGGTAAAACGACTTTTGGAAGAATGAAAAATAATAAATAACAAATTTAGTCGTATACTTTTTACACCTTGAGCGCAAAGGAGATCATTTGAGAATGATATATGTATCAGATTGGAGAAGAAAAAAAAAATCCATTTACTAAAAATGAAATTATTGGACTTGGAATCCCTTTCTGAAATAAGTACCAAAATCCTGATTTTCCGTTGACAATTTTAATTGCCAATGAAAAATTATAAGTCGAATTTTCTTTCTCGTATAAACAAACGCCAAAATTGAACGAGATATGAAAATTTTTCGTGCCCATCATCGGGATAACAAAAGACCCTGTGAATTTCTGAATTTTTTATCCACCCGTTTCCGGATCATGAGGCGAACTTGGATTTATAAATTTTTCTAACTCGGTAAAAAATGATTTTTCATTTAGAAAAAGAAAAATTCAAATTGCCGTTGAAAAATTGAAAGTAGAATTTTTTTTCCCCACTAGAAGCGAACGTTCGGATTAAACGAGACATGGCAGGTTTTCTTGCCCATAATTTGGATCTAAAATCCTGTGAACTTCTGATCATTTTCTCCGATCTCACATCCGTCGAGTTTATCAGACTGACTGAAATCTTTTGAAAAATCTCTTTTCTCGATCCTCAAGGCGTAAAGATTCTCCGAAATGATAAAAATTCACTTTCTTATCACCAAGGTGCGGACGAAGATTATAATAATAATAAAAGCTAAGCCTATAGGATCTACCTAGTCCTTTCATAAAATCGCCGTAAGGCCTTAAGCAATGCTGCTCACAGCCACCTTGGCCGTCACAATCCCGCCTACTAGGTATACGCGTTGAACGAACGACTTGTGCGTCTCGTTCGGTCGCGTTTACCACACATGCATATGCATTATACATTTATAAGAGTACCTATATGTATGTACAGGGTGATTCAGGTTGAGTGGGCCATATTCCGACGGTGGATTCCTCGTGAAATTACACGACTAAATTTCTTTTACCAAAAATTCGAGGGACGAATAGTTCCCGAGCTACGGAACATCCTAGTTGACCAATCACAGGACTTATAGGTGACGCAGACGGCGCTGGTTATGAGCGGAAGTTGCGCTGTGGTCTGTCTATGTGATCCATGCGCTTTGTGATTTGTCTACTAAGATCTTATGCAGCTTGGAAACTATTAGGACCTCGAATTTTTGGCAAAGGAAATTTATCCTTAGAATTTTACGGGGAATTCACTCTTAAAATATAGTCAGCTCGACCTGAATCACCCTGTATATACTATATAGGTATATAATGCAGCGGGATTTATAGTCGGGCGTTGCGTTACGTTGGTTCCCTTAACGTACGTATAGTGAAACTATAACTAGCAGAAGGTATCTTAGAGAGAAAGAGAGACGGGAGAAGACCTATGAAACCACGAAGTAGAGCTAAGCATGTATAAGTACTATATATGTATATTATATGGGGAAAAATCTCTGGCTAGCCAGGTAGGCCTGCTGTCTTATATCTACCTGGCTGACTGGCTGACTGCGTGTTACCTGCGTGCGACTGCGTACGCGCGGCTATCCGCGCGCGGGTCAACGGCTTCCATGTCCTCGAGGCTCGAGCAAGCCTGAAGCAGTACATATATACGTATAGTACATGTATTGTATCATATATATATATATGTGTGTGTGTGTGTGTGTGTGTGAGCACACATACGATGAACATGCACGTCGTTATCCACCGCTTCGAACTTATTCGTGTTCGTTGACCAAGAAGACCGCCTTGCCGTACCGCGGGACGAGGATGAGGATGAGGATGAGAATGAGGATGGGGATGAGGAAAAAACTAACCGAATCACTTTTATTCTTTTTTAGATTAATCTCATACCTCTCTCTCTCTTCCTCTCTCTCTCTCTCTCTTTATCTCTCTCAGAGACAACGTCGTTTACCTATGTTGCATAAGATACGTTTTTTTCGTTAGCAAAAATTCAAGAATTTATATCCCATCGAACCCTCAATGGAAGATCATGATATCGCAAATCATGGTAGAAAACTATCATGGTGTATCGAATTCTGGTCGAAGAACATGAATTTCAAATTTTTGTAGGAGAATATGATATCTCTAATTTTGGTAGAAAAGCACATCGCTATATCCGATACCTTCAACGTAGCAGATATCATGATTTTCAGGCGGAATTTGAGATGTCATGATTTTTTACCAGAATTTGAGGGATCCCTCTTTTCGTTATAATGGATATAAAAAGTGATAGGCTTTATCCCCGCTTTGACGCTTTATTTATTTCGAATTTTGAGCTTCCGAAATTTATCTAAAATTCATTGTTTTCTGTTTCAGTGAGTCGGAAATGGCTCCCAATGCAGAGGAGGAACTGCTAGCTGTTAAACCATGGGGGCCACAGCCGGACAAGGTAAGAAACAGTGCATCTAGCATCCGCACCATCCAGCGTCCCATATTCTATAGTTATAGCACCGTTGAGGTGAAAACATTTAACGAGATGTCAAAAAATTTGGATTTCATGCTCTAAGAGATATTGAAGGCGCGATTACAGATGCGGTGACGGTTCTTTATGATGTTTTACGATGCGATCATTCTTCAAAAATCATACACTAAATATCATGGAAAAGTTTCCTTATTTCGATCAAGCTTCGATTTTCAATTATTCTTAGGATAATCATGATCGAAATTCTCACGATGTGAAGTCGATGTTATAATTATATCACGATAAGAGAAGTGAAATCGTCGCGATATGTAAAATTAGACTAAATATAATTTAAGTGAAAAAAAAAGAACAAAAAAAAATGCGTAGTATCTAGTTGCGAATTTTCTAATTTGCGGTCATCCACATATACCTGCACCATACACATGCACACAACTGTGAATAAAATTTTAATGGTAACACCGATCGTGCGTAAAAATATTCATTCTTGCACAGATATAAGGGTGTATATGTATACACAGGCATATGTATACATATAATGGACATTTATGTATAATATCTGTTCATGTATTTATGTGTGCGGTACCCGGAAGGACATTTGATCATCATCATCATCATCATCGGCATATCGCGGGAAGAATATGGTTGCGGTTTAGAAAACTAGATCCTGTAATATCGATGCCTCAAGTTCATGGATTTGTAAAGTATTCAGAAACCAGTTTCGATTATAAAAATTCTTACGATATATTATGGTGTTTATGTAGTGCATACATATCAGAACATCAGTAAATTGATAATTATTCACTTACGATATAATTCGATCGATTGGCAGAATTTGTCGACTAAAAATCTATTCCATGCGTATCTACTCTTCACAAGGTATAGTAAAATCTCGCGACATTTTTTTCAAATTTTTTTTTATTCATTTTCGCGGCGAAAATAATTTCGGAAGAAATAATAACGATTTAAGGATTTCGGAGTTTTGTTCATAGGAGGGAAAGAATAAAAAGAAAAATGACGTGGGTGATACTCACGTTGTAAAAAAAAAAATAAAAAACACTTTTGCTGAGATCAAAAAAATGATATAGAGACATCGGGATTGTGATGGATTCGTAAAGTAGCCGTACGTACTTGGTCTTACTTTTTATTAAGGTTTCGAAACCTCTGCCTACGCCACGGTGCGATGTTTGATATATGTAAATCAGGACATTGACCAGTCAGAGTCCTTGAGATCGTTGATTCGAAGTATATGTGTTCAGGTAGGTAGACATACATGTGCGAGTATCTAGAAAGATAAATAGGATGCTAATTGCGAACATTTTACATCCTGCGATAACTTTCGGCGATATAAAGCCACCAGCTTTTAATTATATCGAACGACGTAAAACGAGGGACTTATTGTCCTGCCGAAAGCGACAAGACGGTTTTTGGTATCCAGTGGAATAGAAGAAGACGAAGAAGAAAAAATTGCTTTATTCGAAGAATTTCGTTGATCGTTTCCTATTTTTTTACGCATAAATCATACCATCTCTCAATTGTGTAATATAATCGCGAGTATACGGTTCATCTCGAAAAAAAAAAAAAAAAAACTGTATCTAGACTCTTTCCCACGTTATTGAAATAATAATTATCAAAAAAAATAAAATTATTCGAGTATACCGTTGAAATATTCCATTTTTATTTTTACATAATAAATATAGTACATTCATATCGTATCGCATATATCATATTGTAGATTTACATCAGAGCGGAAGTCCGCATGATTCGAATAGTGCTAATTATGGTCCATCAGATTTGATCAATCTGTTACGCCGCTTATCGGAGTTGATAAAAAATGTTTAATCTATGTATATATATATACTAATCGTCAGTAATCTTCCAATCATTGATTCATCGATTTTTCTCTTATTTTTTTCTTCTTTCTTTTCCTGATTGCTGTGGTAGCACGTCTCCCGAGTGGACCTCGCGATTGTTTAATGGTATTATAATTACCAGGTTCGAATTGCCGAGGCCAATAATTACATCACATCGTTTATCTGGCCATAAATCAGAACAAGGTATACGTGTACCTATACCTATGTATTTTTATATTGTGCAATGTTCCATCGATGTCGAACCGTAAAAATCTGTCAATTATAAACCAGCTCAATCTGTCGATAGACAGATAGTACGCTTAGACAAAAATAAAATATACAAATGTGTAAAAACCTTTTTTGTCCTCAAATAAATTATTTTTCTAATTTTATTACAGCAAGAACGCCTCAGGCCCCCGACCTACAACGCCGAAGATTATGCAGCTGCCCTTCGACGATGGGGAAGACGTCCGGTTCCCTCACCCCCAGAAACTCAAAACGGTACTTTACTGTCCACTACGAGCTCGAGCTCTGGGTATGCTTCCGGAAGCGGGGAAATGACCCTGAGACAGTTTACTTCCGTCAGTGAACTCCTCAACAAACTTAGGGCTGATCTCAGACTCGCCTTCCCTAGGTAAGCATATGAGAAAAAAAAACTTGGCGAACTAATTATTGGACATTTTTTTCTTAACGGTTTTTCAAATTTTTAGAAACTGTATATACAGGGTGAATATTCTCCGGGGTCTGACCTGGGAGGAGCTTCGACGTGCCGAAGCTCCGCCCAGATCAGACCCCGGGGAATACTCACCCTGTATAAACTTATTTTCATTAGTAATCGGCGTTCAAAAAAGAGTTTCATATCGATGATGAATTAAAATGAATTTGTTTCTCGCCCTGTCAGACTTTTTCTTACACGTATGTGTAGCATGCATACATACACCGCAGTGAAATAGCTATACGGAATAGGAGATGACTTGTTGTAATGTTTTATTAATGAACCTGTAGCCATACGCCGTATACGATGATAAATAAATTTAAACTGTTTAATATTCACCTGCTACTATCCAATTCGGCATAAACTGAGATAAATTGACTAATCGACGGCAAACTAGATTCCAATACCTAAACGCGATATTTTCTGGCTGTAATATCGAAAAGTAATAGATTTCGATTTATATGCATATGCATAGGTATGTAGTGCCTATATACAATTTTAGAGAAGATATATTCACCCGGCCTTTATTAATCAAACAGAATTTTTCACCACAACCATATAGGTCCATACTAACGATCAGTAGGCTTAAAGGTATGAAGAATTTTTATTATCGTCACACTGATTGTGGCGTCTGAAAAGACGTAAAAAGTAACTGTATAACGTGTATATGATACGTTCTACGGTGGCACTAATAGGTAACTATTATTATTATATGGGGCATTCAGCGTCAATTCAGCCACTAAAAGATAGAAAAAACATCCGCATGAAAATTACAACAAATCGGGTTATATGATACGAACAAATTCGCAAGATTTTTGATTTGTTGACATGAACGTTTACTTATACGAGACCAAAAAGTCGACTTCTAATTTCAAGCTAACAGTGAAAATCCTTCACATACTCAATACCGTTTCCAGTAATTACATGATTTTCAAGGCGATGTAATCCGCCATAAAAAATCCTGATCTTACATCTCGTTTCATTTCCATTGACCAATTACATCACGTTTTTCATTTTTCTGAAACTTTTTATACCAAGAGTCCGCAATTAACACCACCTCGAACAATTCGAGCCAATCCAAGTTTATGGTACTCAAATTTAAGACAGTATGAAATTCTCACTGGTGTAAAATACAACGTATGTGTGCATTTGATATACGATCATGTAGAAACATATGCGAACGGTTATAAAGTTAACCGTTTTGAATTTTTTCATTATTTTTTATTTCTTTCTTTTTTTTTTCTTTCATATGTCCTATATATTATCTTGCTATATTACAACGGTTCTAGTATAACACTAAAACGGGGATCAGATATGCACAAAATTTCCGTAATAAAATTAAGAGCATCGCCGTTTACCTGGATACCCGATGTGCCAGATGGTATCGAAGAGGCCTGCAGGCTTATCGTATGGGAATTACTTTACCCCATACGTTCTACCCGTAGAATAGCATATGGTTATCGTATAACTATATATAAAATATATATCGAATTTTTACGCTATTTTTTTAACCGATAAAATCTCGAGGGGGGAAATCAGAGTCCTGCATCAGGATTGAGAAAATAAAATTAGGTTTAAAATTCCCGTAACTGAGCCGTGCTGTATGCCTATATACCTACATAAATCGATAACTGTTTCTCTATCCCATCATCGTGGACAATGATGCGTCGAATTTATTCATTACGATATAATAAAACCGTTAACCAATTCATGAATCTTCTTTGTAAACTGAGATTATCTTACATACCTATACTTTACTCCGAATCGTTTGATCCAAAGGCACTTTATATGGAGAACTATCCACCGATGTAAGGCTTACATACTCATAGAATAAAATTTTCGTCAAAACTAGTAGATATAAGATAAAAATCGATTCATGTTGGAAAATCCTTTCTTTTTTTTTTTTTTTTTTTCTTATGAAAAGTCAAGAGATCGTCCTCCAGCACCCCTGGATTTAAATTTTTCTCAAAAATTAAAATAAACTATGATATAGCTTACCTTTACAGTGTACCCAGTTATTGCATCGTAACAATAATTAATTACACGGCTAACGAGGTAACCCCGTAATTAAAACGGTGATAAGTGTGGCTGATTTCATGTCATGTTATCTACCGACTTATACATAGGTGCATATACTGTATATAAAGTGCGGTAATCAAGCCTCACTTTATTACATTACATATATATGAATACATGTATCACAGCGTATGAATGTGTGTGTATAGTGATCCCACGGGCGCGGTGATCCGTTTTATAATCTGACTCTGTACGTAGTGTTCTATTTACGTAAGTACTACTACCTGAGATAACCGAGAACCAAGAGCTAATCTGTTAAGTTAATAAAAAGTATAGGGAGTAAGAATATGGATCGTAAAATCGACACGGAGTTGCGTTTACAGGCAACAGCGAGCGCAACTTGTAATGCGTTAGAATTGGGTGAGAAAAACGAACTCAAGAAACTGTGTTTTCGATTTTCATTCAGTCATTAATTTTCGTTTATTTTTGCTTATAGAAACTAAAAGAGAATTAAAGAAAAGAAGATAAAATCGTTTTAGATCTAATCAAAAGTTTGGATAACATTTTTAATGGGGGAAAGAATTTTCTGTTTACAGCAATCGCGGGTAATTGGAATCGCAATCGCGCAATCCATACGGTTGTGGTTTTGCTGTATAATCATTTCTTTTGATGAGAATTTAAAACGCGTGTAAATGTTCACCTGACCTCAGTTTGCAGCAACGGGGCGAGTAGTATGATACGTTTTAATTAACGATTAACGAGGTGAAGAGTGTAATTAAAAACATGTAGGTATATACGTATGTTGGATCGGATATAACAATATATTACATACCTAGAGGTGTACTTTTAGCAATATACATATAATATACGGTATATAATACATATCTATCTACGTTACTGGAGTACATATACTTTAAAAGTGCGAAACACAGAAGTAACAATTGTGAGAAAATATTTTCCGAAGGCGAGTACTCCGTTCTTATCTAAGTATACATTCATTATATACACAGGGTGTCCGAGAACTAAATGCAGAAAATGAAGAGGGTAACGGAGGGGGTCAAGCTGAGTAAAGTGATCTATAGAACATGTGGTCCCCGAAGTACCGGTCGCGAGATACGGCCGCTTAAAAAAATCGCGCTAGGCGCCGGCATGTAGGCAACTGACTACACAGCTGGCATCGGTTAGCGCTCCACTCGTAACGCTTCAGAAGTCAAGAATTTGAATCTGAACACTTTCGACATTGAATTTTCGCCAAACACAACAACATTACTTCTTTCCATAATAACATTTTATATCAAAAGTATTTTTGTTTCAATTTTTCGAATTCAAAAGCGTTATGACTCGCACCGAAAGTCGAGCGCGCTTATCGATTAGACGGCTGACGGATATCTGGCGTGTAGTCGGTTGCCCACATGCCGGCGCCTCGCGCGATTTTTTAAGTGGCCGTACCTCGCGACCAGTACTTCGGAGACCACATGTTCTATAGGTCATTTTACTCAGCTTGACCCCCTGCATTACCATCTTCATTTTCTGCATTTAGTTCTGAGACACTCTGTATAGTATCTTTATATGTATATGTATAGGTGATGATGATATAGATGTAGTTTAAACTAGTAGCGACCGGCCACCGAACCCGTAAGTTGCGAAGACAACTTCCGGTAAGAGTAATCCGCACTTGACGACTTCCTTCAAAATTGCGATTTTTCAACCTGTGATTACTATCGCGTCAAAACTATTATCATCTAAGTATATACAGAGTCTGCTAATACACTCATTATATCCTACGCTTCGGTTGCTCAATTCTCCAAGTAGTATGTCCAGTCTATAAACCACGATGTAATTCTCAAACGAGCTATTGCATACACGTTGGAAATCATTTTTTTCTTTTATTTTATTTTTTTTTCTTCTTTGTTTCACATCACCGGTACACCTCAAAGAAATATTTTATCCACTCGGTTTATTCGCAGCTAATTATTGGTTTCACAAGACATAATTCAAAATCATTTCACATTTTATCGACTTCCATATAAACACAATTGCACATACATAGGTCGATTCTATCGGAGAAAATGTTATGTATATAGTACACGTGTCGTAACGTTTATAGAAAATTTTGTCAAATTTTGAGAAATCATTTTTTAACTTTATCACTAGAATTTTTTATTTGTTTGGCTCAAAACTAAATCAATTTAGTGTATCAGATCCAAAATTGAGATGACTGAATCGCGCAATTTTCTGTCTTGGCTTATTAAGAGGAAAAAAAATCGATCCGTTTTTTCATAATCCGCAAAATTAGTCATTCAATTCGTCTTTCGTTTTATTGTTGTATTTTGGGCGTGTCACATTACACGCGTGCATACCTGCTATACATATGCTATACAACATATTATTATATCCGATGTTCCTACGGGGATGATAAATATATAAAGAAGTGTTTAGAAATTCGTGAGATGACATCGTTCGCGTACGATATAGGTATATGTATACGATGTGTATAAATGAATATACATACTGATATATGACATGAATAGTGCATAGAACAGCAAGACAGGGTCTCTTGCATGCTGCATAATATACGATCCAACGCACAATGCAGTCGTTATTATAAAGGAGGATAATATATGTTTTTCTCTTCAGCTAGTTACAACACAAAATATGACTCATGGAGTGTTAAATTTTCATTCTCATAAATTCAAAGGACACCGTATAAGCCTCTCTCTTTCTCTCCACACAGATTGGAGACACGTTGTTTCAGCCCATATTTCATCGCACATCGTACGCCTCATAGTTAAAATTTAAATACCTCCTAGGACCTGGACTAGTCCGGAGAACAAAAAACTTGAAAATCTGTCTTATGGAGGTGTTACGGATGTCTTTCCAAGTTCTTTGTTGTCTGGAAGGAAGGTTGCGATTAGAACATAAACCACGAGTCAGTCTACTGGTTCGATTGAACAGCTCACACTTTCTATGGCTTGTATGTTGTACGGCTTATTCTCGGCCAGTTAGGTCGATGAACTTTTGATTGAAATTACCCATATAACTTTGTGTTACGTATTAGGAAATATCAACTATCGATTCTCATCGGTGAAATTTTTCTCCCAAATTTTCATCATTCTCATTTTATCGCAGTAAAACGACGCCAAAAAATACGAGATGTACAAAAAACGGGTACTGTATATTCGAGTGTAGCAAGAAAACCGTATTTATCTCCAGTCGTGACATTCGATTCGCTTTTTATGCCAGTCATCTGCTTAGGCGGCTCGTCTATTCAATTCTATCAACTAGTTGGTCAACATTCTCTCCGAATTAATCATTGCTCAATAATGATCTATGCAGTCGATTAAAAGTAGAGATAATTGGATTTGGGAAGCCGGAGATCGCGAGGATATATCTCGCGGCAAACCCTTGCCTCGGAAAGCTCATCTCTATAAAATTTAGTGGGGTATGTCGATATTTCACTCTTTGAGAGTGAAAAATTTGATTCCAAGAAGATTTAGCCCGTTTGTAAAAATCTCGGCGTTTATAATATACTGCGAATTGCGATAACCGTCACTCAATTATCTTGGTCTTATGTTTTTTTATATTTTAATCGAAAGCCATACCGAGTTTGAAGAACAGAATAAGATCGAGTAACGGTCAAGGTTTCAACATGGCCGACGATCATCCCGGAAGATTTTCGACCCATTATTATACAGTGCATGGGTCTGAAATAAGTGAAACAACGCTGATCGCTCGATCAAGGAAATACATTGTCGAATGAACTTAGTGAAACATATGTACTCCAAACTTTCGGGATAAGTCCGTAACGTGTTTTACAATTCTGACGATAACTCTGATCGACGGAATTCCAAACGCGGGTATTTTTTCCCAAATACGAAAAGTCGTAATCATCTTAATACATGAACAGCGAAACTGCATAAGAATATAAACGCAACATTCCTTGATGGTTTGTCACGTGACCTGCAACAGATCCGAGTATCATACGTACAGATACATATACATATACATCGCATAATGTGGCTGCAGCCTTTGAAAGTACCGCTTTGAGATCTTTTTATGAGAGAAGAGCAGCTCTTGCGCTGCGTAGGTACCGACATACAACTCGAGAGTATAATTGACGAGTGACGTTGCGGACTGGTTCCCGATGTAGAAACCAACAGCTGACCAATAGCGGCGTATTTATCTAGCTACGACCTCCAGGAAGAAATCTCAAGATCATTAGCCTTTGGATACGAGCAATCTTGGTCACGTTCAAGTCCTTATCAACAGTTAAACGCCATTTGCACAGATTCTTCTTTACTGTTCTTTACTTTTTTTTTCCAAACTTCCCGTTTCAAGAATAAAGAAGTTATTGCATTCATCCCCAAAATGAAAAGTCGAGTTTTCACGAGATCTCCATGGTTAGTATTCCAGAGCATCACCTCTGACCATTTTCAGGTGGACGTGCCTGGATGTGTTTGTGTGTTATCAATTTTTTACCCGATTATATCTCGAGAACGAATCAGCGGATTTCATCCTTTCTTGTATCAATCGATGCAGTTCTTCCTAACTTAGAACCGATTCGATTTTGGATTTTATCGATCGAGTATCTTTCGAGTTATTCGAAAAACAACATTTTTCAAACAATATTTCAATCGGTCACACGTCGATAACTGATCGACGGATTTTCAGGATTTTTTGTTTCAATCGATAGGATTTTCTCCGTCCTAAACCTGTCATAATTTCGGAATCAATAAATTCGGAAAATCAGCTTCACACTCCCAATATGTCTCTTTGTATTTCAGTCAAACCTTATGCTCATACAGGATGTGCTATTTTTTGAGTTTGAAGAATCTGAACGCAGGAAGTTCTAGGGATGTTTCAGCCGACTTATCTGCTGGTTTATCTTTCTCTCTATTATTTATTTCTTTTTAATGAGATTCTGAAACACTACCAATTTGAGCTTGGCAATACAGCGGGGCCTTAAATTGCGTAATGCCGTTATGCCTCGAACTTTTGGTAGCCAGAAAAGAATCTATAAATCAATGTGAGCTGTCGAGAGGTTGCTGCCGACCAATTCTGTCTTCCTCTCAGATGCGTGTATGTATCTATACGTATATGTACTACATATACACATGTCTGAAGGTAGGTAGAGGCATATAAGAGAAGAAATGAAAAACAAGATGAGAAGAGCTGGGCGATCGTGCAGGGTCCAATTATTCCAGAATTCGCTTGACACATTTTTCTTGCCAATCGACAATGCAATGTGGCTCCAATTTTGGCACGCATTGCAAAAGAGACGATATGTACACTATATACCTTCTTCTTATACCTCGTTATATATGAAACGTGAATCGTAACTTCTCTTGATACCCGCACCAGCATAAAGCAGCTTGTGGGGATTCCTGAGTGAGTCACTGGCATACACTAGGCTCTTTCTTTTTTTCTTCGTTCACAAAGAAAGGAGTGACGAAAAAAAAAATTTTAAATTCGTTTTTTTTTTGGCACAAAAATCAACGAGGTAATTTTCGGGCCTGGATGAAACTGCAAATATCAAATCTAGCAGAGGGAATGAAATGTGGAACAGGTGAAAAATTCATTCAGTTAGGTTGAAATAATTGTGACAGTGATAGGTAGATGCTCGTGAATAGATTATTGCGAATACCAACTTACATGCAGGTATAATGGCTGCGATGATTAACGATGCGCGACTGTAAGTAATTATTTCAATGGCTGATACCAGACCCTGGTAAGAGTGTAATAAAGGTGAATGAAGGCACAGGATCTTGAACGCGATGGTTAATTAATTGACTGATTATTAATTTATGGCTATCATAAGTTGCAGTCTCATTTATAATTAATCTAGTCAAATCGAAATGCCTTCGATTATTCGCTCACTCCTGTTCTTTTCAATCACATAATTCTAAATCATAAACTGGACCGTAAATTTTCTTTTATAGGTACAGAAGATAAGTCACGTACCAGATTAACCTGAGACATTGAATTCTCAACAAAAAAAAAAAGCACATTTCTTTTATTTTTCAGTTTCGTTCAAGAATTCGCCTCTTCGCCAGCCGATGGCATCACTTTGCTTCTAGAAACACTGAGGGGTGTTCAATTGGCCCAAAATTCTCCACCATCTGGGCAAACCGGGCCAAGAATTGGCACCCGAAGAGCAGCACTAGACGAGTTGGGTTGCGTAGAGTGTCTAGCTGCTTGCGGAGAAAGATGTGCCGATGCACCAAGACTCCTAATCGAAGCACAACCAGGACTTTTGGCACTTGCAGTCTGCCTTACGAGTAGCTTAAATCGTTCGAGAGTTTTGGCTTTACAGGTAAGAAAAAAATAATAATAAAATAATGAAGGAAAAAATTATTCAGAGTTTTCACTGAAATATTTTTCATACATTTTTCAGAATTTTTTAACAACTATTCGGAAAATTTTTTAAACCCTGAAAAATCTGCAAGGTTGATTTCCTTTTTTTGAAACTTTGTTCAAACTCTCTGAAAGTGTCCGAAAATCCTTTCGGACTTGTTCCAGAGATGATCAGAGATTGTACGGTTGGGACTTTTGACAGAGTTTTTTTATTTTTGAAGTTTCTTAGAGCTATTCAGAAATGCTCAAGGAAATTTAATTACAACTCATAATCATGATCATATATTATACCACTATGTTGGACTCGTTTTCGTCTCACTCATCCGGTTAGGTTTACCAGTTCAGCGTCTAGATTTTAAATGACGATATATTTCTTGTAAGGCCCGTTACTTCGAGGGCCCTTGAGTCAACTTTGTAACCAGTTTTCATGCCCATCATTGAATTCATTCAATGGTTAAGAATTCTTAAGTAAAGTTACAATTTTGGTGATCAGCTAGTTCATCCCAATTTCCGTTTATTTCACGAAGTTCATCGACTCTGAGTTTATTTGCTTTACCAAATTCAAGTATACTGTTTACTTTGAACACGTCGAGTACGAGTATATACCGTATTTGCAAATTTTTTGTAAACAAGGATTTTGGCAAGAATTCAAATTTTAGTGTCGCGAATTTTATTTCTAATAAATATTTAATGTTCGTGTAACAAATACGGCGAAAAATAAAATTCCTATGTATGTAGTACTAAGACTCGAGAATAAATATTATTTTTTATTACCCAGAAGACGAATGGCTACGCCAACTTGATTTATACACGAATTAATTATATCTACAGCTACTAACAAGAGTCTGTCAAGCACCTGATGGTCACGCGGCTGTTTCTGAAGCCGTTTCTACTTTAAGATTAAGATACGGCGAAGGTGGAAGATTCCGATTCCTTGCTGGAGCTTTACTCGCACCTAGTGCCGCCATTGTTCTTCGAGTCGCAGGAGTTTCTTTCCTAAATGCCTTTATAAGGTCTGCTCCTCGGGCTCAAACTAAACTCTACATCCAGGTAATCAAGAATTCATAATTATTAAAAAAAAAAAAACTGTTATGCATGTCGTTTTTTTGTTTTTGTTTTCATCAAGGAGAATTATTCTGTAATTTCTAGGCCGAGGCCTGCGAGGCTGGACTTGAGCCAAAAATTCTTCAGGAATGGTTGATGGACATCGACACAACGGTGGAAGAATCGTTAACAGATTTATTGAGGAAAGAAGTGAATCGTTGGACTCGTAATTGCGTCGATGTTGAGGCCCTCCAAAAGCGAGCATCTCGAGCTGAAGAGACTTGCCGAATGTTGGGGAAGAAGATTTTGTCTTTACAAAGTCAGATAGAAAATCTACAGGTGGAAAATATGAACGGTTACAACACCTCGCGTGACGTTAACAACAAACACGTTAATCTCTCGGGTTTGAGAGGGCAGATTAAGACATCGAAGAAAATCTCTTCGAATATCGACGATGAGGGAATAAGCTCGTCCGAGCGATCCAGCACCCCGGAAGATCTTAAGCGAGAAGAAAACGAGGAAAATAACATCCTAAAAATATCGGCTCTTGATAACGACCAGGAAACAACTATCGACGATGTCATAGAGGAGCTTAGAATAATCGTTAAGGACGCGGAAGAGGAATACGAGGACAAAAATACACCGAAAACAAAAACTGATTCAAAGTTATCGCAGAGTTCAACAGCTAACACTTGCGATAATTTCGATGATAAGAAGGCCAAGAGTAACTCAAAAATTTCTAAATACTCGCAGGCTTCTAACGCGACGACAACTTCTTGCAGTGAATCGTTACAAAGGTGCGATCAGACCCCGGTGACGTATTTTGGCAACCGTATTAACGCTGACGATTACAATTACTCCGATTCTTCGGCGACGCGAAAATTGAGCTCGAATCATTCAAGCATTAGCAAATCATCGACCGATGGTAGTTTGAAGATATTAGTCAAGGGACCAGAGTTAGAAGAAGCGATTGTGCCCGCCATCCTACATCCACAACCTCCGAAAAGAAGCCCTCCTTGTCTGACAGCAATTATGGCAGCGAGAAATTGCGCCTTCACCGATACCGAAGAGGCTTACAACTCCCCGGGCGAAGAAGTCGAGGAAGAAACCCTCGGCGATGGTAGTGACTCGCTTTTGAGTGCTTCGAGGTTGAAGTATACCCCGAACGAGGCACCGGCTCAATTAAACGGGCGAATATTAGGCAGCTTTTCGAACCAGGGAGACAACAAAGGGCTGGCTAAAAGCTGCGAGAATTTATGCGACTACAAGATTAACGCCAAAGGAGATAAGAAAACCATCCGAAACTACGACAGCAGTTTAGCGATGAGCGGCATCTCGGCGACGAAGAGTTTCGAAACTGGGGTTAACAACGCTACGAGAATTATTGGCAATACTAATTTTCAAAAAGCTTACAGCCAGAACAGCGAACAGTCGCACAAACACGCCAGTCTAAAATACAGAAGCGAAATTGAGAAGAGAAAAATGCTGCGTAGAACTTCGAGCCAAGACTGTCTAGACCCTAAATCTGGACATCAGAAGCTGAAGAGATCAGAAAGCGGCATCGAAAGTCGTATACGAAAATTTGAGAGCTTAAATTCGTTCGAAAATTTGAGTCTGCAAAGTTTTTCGAGACCCGGAAGCATCGACAGTGTTAACAGGCATTTTTTATTCGAGGATAACGGGAAAGGGAAGATAATGCGGAGGTCGGAATCATTCCATCACGTTTCTATAGAGAAAAAGGAATCCTCTAAGCGCGGGGGCAGTGACAGCGGACTTTTTTATGTCACTAATTTTGACCTGGAACCGGTAGTCACGCAACAGATTAAACTGGATAATTCGAAGTCACCCAGTCTGCTGACCAAGTCGTTGGATCGTATAGACGAGGGGCTCGATTCCATGGTCGACATTGTTTTGACCGAAGAAAAGCACTGGGTTGGAAATGAGACTCGTTTAAAAATGGAAAAACAGTTAAAACATGAAAAGGAAAAAGAGAAGCGGTCCAAAAGTGGTAAAAATAAGAGCGAAAAACGGTCATCTAAAAACGACAAACTGCTTAAGAATGACGAGTTTTATAACAGCTTTTCTCAAACCGGTATAAAACAGCTTAGAAACGATGAACTTTACTCCGAAAAAGAACTGGTTAAAAAACAGTGGAGTTACGAGAGCGAATTAAACAATGCCCGGAAGTCGTCTTCTCCAGTGACAGACCATAACACCTTGGGAATTTTATCAAGGTCTGGTTCTAACCAGGATTCATTTTGCCATCTGGACAAAAATATCGGTAGTAAATTTTCAAAGGGATCAAACGAGTCGGGTATTTATCTGCCCGGTAGATCCTACGACGCTTTTGGATTGAGTAAGAGCAGATTTAACGCCGGTAAATACTCCGGTAATAGCTTGATTAACGGTAGAGATAATCTCAGTGGTAGTGGTAGAAACGCCATTATTTTGCCTACCGGAAACCACGGAAAGGTAACCGACGTGCTTTCCGGACTTTACTGAAATTAAAGGTGAGAATATTATACCGATTTTGGTGTGAAAATTTTGTACCCTTAATTTTGACATGGGATCGTTTATCGTTATAGTATAATAATAAGGTGTGACTAATATAGTAATAGTTCGTTAAGTATTTGGTACCTTATGAATAACAACCACTCTGTGCAATATTTTCAGTATGATAATTATAGTGTGCGTATATTATTTTGAGTCGTAAACTTATACAAATGTTTCTCATCGTCCATGATGAGATACTCTATTTGTTTCTTATACATGTCGTTTGAAAGTAGGAAAATTTGCAAAGCAACGGAAATGTATACATAAGTATGTGGTACGTGTGCATGGGTATCGAAAATTTTTGAATAGAAACTATTTTACAAATTATAAATGCATGGGATCGTCTGAAACATCATACTTTTCACTTTTTGACAAAATACGTATTAGCTTGAGTCATACGTAATGACTTTCGATATTTATTGCCAGATAATCGTCCTGCAGTCTACTATAAATCGCTGTTGTTTTCATTCTCGTTCAGTTTTGGAATGCGAAATGGTACCTCGCATTGTACACATGCATACACACAAACCTATCCCAACAGCATCTCGTATCATGATTATAGTCACGTTTCTCTACCGCTTGTAAAAATGTCAACGATGTATTCGTGATTCGAATATATTGAATGACGTATGTAGTACACCTACTACGCTATTGTGGATTATGAAAAATGCTCACTATTTGTTTACGTTGGAATTCTTATTTTACAAGAAAGAAACGTTGTGTCATTATATTTCGGTGACATTTACCTAGAGTAGAAAATTTTTCATTCAAGAATAACGCGTGGATCACTGAAACACATCGTGAGCGGAATTTGGTGAATTGGTTCTGGTTTTTCAGGGATAAAAGTATACCGATGTGTTTTCGCAGGCATGATGATACATCCTGTATCATTTATTTTCGTTATGTATCAATGAATGAACAAATTTTATTTGTAAATATATATTTGAACTTTTTGGGAAACGAGCTATACGAAAAAATAATCATTATTCAGTAGGTATACTGAATGATTTTAATATAATTTTACAAAATGATTCGGTTTCAGCAGCTCTATACAAAAATAGAGTTGCAGGTAACGGTTCACACGATAGATAAATATTTCTTCTCTATCCTGTCGACACACATACATAACAATTATATTTAAGTTTTAATTTATTATACCTACACGTATAGTTATTTAAATGATTTATGATTAGATATACGTTGATAACTGTTTGTAATTCGAATAATAATTATGTATCTTCATTATACACTCATACTCATTTGTATATTATATTTGTTTGAATAAAAGCAATCGAGATCCGAAGAATATATCACCTCATTTTATACAGGGTGGTTCAGTTCGACTGAGCCATATTTTTAGGGTGAATTATTCATGAAATTCTAAAACTAAAAGTCCTTCGCCACAAAATGCTGATAGTCTCCGAGTTTTCAAACTTCTAACAATAAGTTGCCTGTATGCAGGCGTCCAATAAAGCGTTACCACGAATACTCCCGGTATAACGGTATTTATACACCAGAAAAATATCTTCTTGATAATAAGTAGAACATCGTCTATTTAGTGACAATTCATCTGCGTTCATAATTTTTCCATCGAGATACAGAATCGTATTCCGATTACACCACCCCTATCCGAATCCTCTGACGCCACCAGACACCACGCAAAATGTGTACGCCTTGCGATACGCAATTTTTCGTACGTACAAGAATGACACGGTAGCATACAATAAGACGCGCCTATATCCGCGGCAAAAGTAGTCAGTCAGTCAGACCGCGAGATGGCGACACCATTTGTCACCCCGTTGGCTAGCACCGTTGAGGATGCGAGCACCTATCGCAGGGTCAATAACCCTGTAGGCGTCAAAAGGTTCGCATAAGGGTTGCGTTAACCGAATATGACTTACAGGCGCCTCTGAGTTGAAATACGAATAAAGAGATCTGTATGCAATGAATGGCTGAATATTTATTTTTCCTGTTTATTTATTAATCCAAATCAAAAAATTATTTTCAATCAGGTGTAAAATAAACTTTTTAGACATACGAAAAGTTTTTATAAAATATATTATCGGTAATGAGTAGGCAGGTATATAATTACATAATACATTACAATACATGATACATGCGAGATGTGTAATTTAATTTTATCTGGTAACTAATCATTATAGTTCGCTATAACTTCTGCTATAAAGTCTGCAGCTAAAATTGTACTACCTATTTATTATTATCTAAGGAGACTTGATTTCTATTAGACCTATAATATAGCAATCCATCTACTGTATCTATATTTTTGTTAAGTAGATGAAAAATTGGATGGACAACATATAGAAACGTTTTATTTAGTGAATAAAACGTCCTTATAAGTATAACTTGGCAATAAATGAGTGATTTACATCTAGTCAGCATCTTAGTAGCTCATTCAAAATACTTTCAGGTCTATAATAAGCTATTGGGGTTGCTTGTTCATTATTAATTTTTTTTTTTTTTTTCTTGAGATGTGAGATTCAGCTAAGTCACATGTTACCTTCAAGCATATTTATGTTGGTACATATTATTAATTAGTAAAAAATGCTGATTAAAAATTGTCATATCAAAAAGAGTACGAAAACTCACACTTCAAAATCCGAATAATAATACTATACTTAAGTACCTATGTGTCAAAATTGTCTGCTTCAAGTAGAGAAGATCGTATCAAGGTGTATTGTATATTATCAATACACAATACTACACGAAATAATATCAGCGATCGTTTAATAAAATTTTCAGTATTATACTGTGTTCATACTTCGTATTATTAAAGTCTTAATTCTCATCTTGAACAAAATACCAAGAAAGAAGAAACAAATGCTTTGAGCACAAGGACAAGATATTTCCGATGAATTTTACGATCAAATGGCTTAATCAGATTTGTTTTACATTCGCTTGTAGGATTTCATCCTAATTATTATATTCCAAGAAACAATTAAGAGTCATTTTAGATCTCATGGACTTCACCATATCATAGATTGATTTTACTAAAGAAATATAGGGTCGCTGGTATAGGTTCCTGAATATAGGAATATAGGTTCATAAAAACTTCTTCAAATTTTGAGAGAATATTCTAGATTCATGTAGTTTCGAACTAAACTAATGATATTTGATGAATTTAATGCATCAAGCCCGGTCCACAAGATCTCAAATAATTCTAAATTACATCTAAAAAAACTAGTGGTCAGCTGTGGAAAGACTGATTCAATGAAATATTTCCTAACAGCGAACCAGTGAATAAAAAAAAATGGTTTCCAAGGTGTATATTACTCCTTGAATTCTTCGGGCACAAACACTGCATTAAAACAGGTGTGAAATAAATAAGAAATGACACAAACAGATCATCGACTCTAACTCAAGCCACACTAGCGTTGAGCAGAGTTGTTGTCACTTCGCTAAGATCATGAGAAGACTGACCTCTGTGAACAAGTTCTGGATTAAGGGTGGCCAATGGTTGAGATTCCTCGTGTTTTACTTCCAAAAGTTGTCTTGATTTGTCTGTAAAATAATCACAAGGATTTTATTTATCGTTATCTAAGAAAAAGCACTCGACAAATCATCATAAAACACATTTCACAGCAAATAAATTCATGAGTCAGTAATAAAAGAGAAAATTATACCCGGATTAGAGTACAGCAAATAAGCCAATTCCTCCTGTGTTGAAACATGCTGGAAATCTTCACCACAAGCTCCTCGAAGAACCGCAACAACGTCAGCTCGTGGATTGTAGAAGTATAATCCTTGCTTTCGGTTGTTAAGCTCATTTATAAGCGCAGCTATTCCCTGTGAAACAAGTAATGAGACTGAATCTTTGTTGATTTATTTTCATCCTTCTAAATAGTTTATTGTGTTTTTCATTGATTGACCAGTTGCGAATTCCGTTCAAGGGTCAAGAAATAATGTCTCGAATAAAATCCTGAGTGATTCTTACGTCTACTGATTCATGAAATAACGTTGAAAAGAAAATTCGATCAAAACTGAAAGCCAGATATTTAATTATTCATCAAAATGAGTAGAAGATGTAGGAATTTCTTCGTATTTACCTTCGCCGCAGTAAAATCAGCTCCTAAAACGAACCTGCAGTCTACAACGACCGGCAATTGACTACAACCTTCTCTTCTGGCTGCTCGACCAACAGATTGTCTGATGAAATCCACCGCGGGAAAGTATAGACTGTTTCCCGGCGTTACAAGAAGATATTCGGCACCTGAGTCCGTCTGGAAATAATTCAAGTTAGATAGAGCAGCTCTGGATTCAGCGGAGAATAGATTGAAACAAAATTCTCTAGGTTTTAAACTTACGACACATTTCTCAACGTGGATAGTCGGCCGTGCCGAAGGATAAAGCAAGAATATAATGTTTATTCCAACTCCGACAAGGATTCCATATTCCACTCCAATAATGAGGCAAAGTAAGAAGGTAACGAATGTTGGTATAAGATCTTTCCTGCTTGATTTCCACATGGGTTTAACTACCTCATATTCTATCATAAATATCACAGCGCAAATAATGACTGCAGCTAAAGATGCTGTGAAGAGAAAAAAACGGAGTGAAACAAAGCAGAGAAAATGAGTTTCTGTTCGCAGAACATGTCCTCAAAGAATTCCCACCTTTTGGTATGAAGTAAAAATACGGAGTGAGCAAACTGAGAGCTAAAAGTATTAGAATTCCTGTGTAAAGTCCGCCCATTGGAGTCTTAACGCCGCTAGCATGGTTGACTGCGGATCGACTGAAAGACCCTGTTACTGGCATGGAGCTGGCGAAAGATCCTAAAACGTTGCATATACCTAGAGTGAACAGTTCTTGAGTAGCATCTATGCTTTCACCACTAGCAAAGGCTTTGGCAATGGCGACGTTGCCAAGAACAGCGATTATCGGTACTAGGATGATCCCAGATCCTAGCTCTGAACACATCTCTAATAATGTTAAAGTCTGGTTGTTGACCTGAGTCGAAAAAGGAGGCAGAGAAAAGGCTGGAAGACCGGAACGGACTGGACCAGTTAATACAAACGGAGAACCGGAACCTGACGTCTCCATTTTATATGCTACTATCGAGCAGCCTATTACTACAATCGCATTACGTGATGTAGAAACTAGCCACATTATCTTCATTCCTAACTGCTGACGTTTCGTAGGTTTCTCACTACCGTTTGTCAGCTTTACGTCTTTCAGTTTCTGCAAAAAGAAAACTAAAAGGTGGATTTTTGTTGGTTTAATTTTTAGTCGGTTTATCTTTTTCACTAGGGTCCAAATTTTAGAAATAAAAATTGTTCAAAAATAATACCGATTTTTATTTATTCAAAAATACTAGTACTACTTAATCAACAAGAGCACGATTATTTCGTTTCGCAATTTATCGAGTTTTTCAATTTTCTGACAACGGAAAACGCCTATCTGATTTTTTATAAACGAATACCGATTTTCTTTCTCTCAAAAGTTCTGATCGAATAATTTATTTTAAAAGGACGTTCTCAAATAAACACATAACGATTTAAATCGACGAATGACTGTCGTTATAAAAAAAGGCCGATTCTTACCCTTAGCAAAAGCAGAACTGCTATGCAGGAGAGACTCATTCCGGCATCCCAGGGTCTCGTATTACCAACATTTTGATAGAATTTAACGATACTATCCAAAAATTGTGAAGATTTAAATTTCAGACCAAGTAAACCTGGTAATTGCGAGGTAGCGATTATCACTGAGGTAGCTGATGTGAAGCCAACGGTTACGGGCACCGATATGAAATCGATAAGGACACCTATACGCGTAGAAAGAAGGAGTTTATATCTATTCCTCATAATTACACATATTTTTTATTTTATCGGTATGATTTTCTTCTTTTCATCTTCACACTCACCTAGACGCAGACAAGCCATTAGCAGCTGTAAACAACCGCTTAAAAATGCCAGTAGAACTGCGAAATCAACGCTTCGACCTTGCACATACTGATTTGTCATTAAAGCCATCAGAGCCGTTGGACCAATTGTGATGTCTTTGCATGAGCCAAACACCACGTATACTATCGCTCCCATGAAAGCTGAGTAAAGTCCGTACTGCAGGAATTGAACAATTTTTTCAATGCATACATCCAGTTTTTAAGATATTTTTTTTTTTCGGGATTTAATACGATTTTGAGGATCCGAAAAAAATTTCACATTATTTCTGTGATCGTTTATAGTAATTTTGAGAATTTCATAACCATTTCAGATTACTTTGTCAAATGATTTTACCCGGTCTCAAAGGATTTCGAATGACTTTGAATATGCAGTAATTACGTTGGATCTGAAAGGATTTCATATAGAAATTCGATAGATTTTATGGGATTTGGAATGATTTCACACAAAACCATGGGATTTCGGATGATTTGGAAGGTTTTTGAAAAACTTCATGAGATCTCGAAAGAATTCATGGAATTTCGTAAGACCTGTAACGATTTCGAAAGATTCCAAATTACCCCACATAAGATTCCAAAAGGACTCTGTGCCCTGGGATAATTCGAGGAAGTTTACCTGAACAGAATTGTCAGAAAAACTCGGTTTATTTTTACTTTTATCAAAGTTTCGAGCATGAAGAATAACGCGTGTAGTTTTTAGTTATAAGTTACGAGTGATTTGCCAAAAAGCGGCTAAGTAGAGTAAGCGGTGCGGCATCAGACCGATAAGATAATATCAACAATAAATTGAAATCAAATGACATCAACACATTAACAGCCAATATATAAAGGTTAATATTCTACCTGTGGTTCAAGACCCGCTAAAGTGGCATAAGCAAGCCCCTGGGGCATAACAGTTAAACCGACTGTTATCCCAGCGATAGCATCGCTGATAAATTTGTCCGAGTTGTACTTTGGGAGCCATTCCAAAATCGGTATTCTTTTTTTTACAAATTTCTTCAGGCATGCTTTACCACTACGATCTCGCCAGCGATCCTCTTCTTTCCCTGACATTTTTTATATATATTTTTATTTTTTACTTCCCTTTCCTATATCTTCTATATCTTCTCTCTCTCCCTCTCTTTCTCTCTTTCCTCGCGTTTATCACCTGCGGATTACCAGAAATTGCATAAATATTACCTCGTTAAAAATAAACGATATTTAATTATACGATACGCATATCGATTATCAAAGTCAATGAATAATAATTCCCCGATTATATTCGAAATGATGATATTTAACGCAGTTTTGAATCGAAATGATCAGATTTTCTCTGGTACAGGTTCCGAAGTCAGCTCATTTTTATTTTCTTGAAAATTATCACTCAAAGCCATTCCGGGGTTCCATAAATTTACCATAAAATAAAAAAGAAGAATCAGCGATTTCGGAATATATTTTTATTTTTATTTTTTTTTTTTTTCATTTCCATTGCGTTTCATGAACCAGGATATGCTTCGGAAATTTTACGTAGAACAGATATAATCTATTGAATCCATAAAAATTATAAATGTAGAAATTAGTTCGTTTCGCACCTATAGAACCGTGAATGATATGAATTATAAAATTTTCGCTTCGATGTCCTACTTTTGTGTACAAAATATCTATAATATGGTTCTTCCAGATAATTTGTCAAGGCCAAAAAAAGGAGAAAAAAATTGATGAACTCAATTCTGAAAGGGATATAATAATGACAAAAAAGTAGATAAATTCACGTCGCGAAATATTAGAAACATAAGTTTACAAAACTATATAAACACGCGAATGAGTTACGTAACAAACTATCTAGGATAGGTTTTTTTTTTTTTTTTTTCTCTATATTCAATTTTTATGAGAATTATACGTTCACGTTGAGTTTCAGGTGAAAAATAAAAGCGACGAAGAAAAAACTGTGTACTCCAATTCATGTTAATTGCGTAAACAAGAATAATACATCGTGACCGATGAACCAAGGTTCCAAGGTTCTTATATTCAATTCTATATAAAGTTATGTAAGATATTTTTTTATATTTATGTGAAAAATACTGCATTGTTAAACACGTGCGATTAATAACTCGTGCGGAAAGTACTGAGTTTTTATTAAATTTATAAAAATACGTGTATACACCAAGGTTGTAGTTTTTTTTCCTTTTCAGTTTTCATTCGTATTCATTAGGGTGACATTCAATCGTTAAAATACTAAGAAACTACGGAATTTTGGGGTGAGACCGAAAATTTAGAATTTGAGGTAAAAAGGTTATCACCCCATCATTCATACGCCCAAAAATTTATTGAGAAACTTAGATTTACCGGTGAATCGGTGATAACGAACAGCGCGATTATAACAGCCGGCCAGTCAATAAAAATAAAGAGATTGAATGAAGAGAGAAAAAGTAATGAGAAATAATTAGAATAAAAGAAAGAGAAATTCATAATTTCACATGAATATGGCTATTTTAACTTCCTTCTTAACTTTACCGCGAGTTTTCAACCGAAAACTGCGATTATCGTATCGAGTCTGGCGACAAGACGTTCAAATACGTCACACTTTTAGAAATTTTTAAATAGAAAGTACAAGAATGATTTCACTATCAGAACAAGCTTCAGAGATGCAGAGTAAATATTAGTTTACTAGTCATTGATTTTAATGAAATAATATAAAAGTGTCAATTAATTCGTTAGTAACATACACACGGAGAACTACACATACTAGTATAACATTCAAACCACATGATATAACTCCGTTTAAAAATCATTTAACTAATAATTTAAACAGCATTCCTGAACCTAAATCTAAACAACCATAGCGACGATGAGCAGAAGCTATAAACCAGCTACGGCACACGCCGCGAATCGCGATCAGATGGAGTGACGATTTATTACGGTAAATAGCAGGGATCGCAAAATCAATTTGTATTAATTATCGTATGTATAAAAATACGTACGATATGTCCCGAGAATTTGGACATAGACAGAGTATATAATCACAAGACTAAGTATAACCGGGTTTTTTCTATTCCTTAATACGTTTTATTCACACTATTCACAGCGATCATCAAACTGTATAGACGAACATTATTGTGCAACTTTACATCAATAGAATATCGCGAACCTTATGATAGACGACACCGCATACGTGTTACACTCATAAAATATCCGCGAATATTTATTTCGTACTGTTATAGTGATTGCGAAATCACGAGTCTCGAGTAAGAAAAAATTGCTTTTGATGTATCAATTAAAAAATAAATAATCATATAAGTACTTGAATCGATTTCGTTTGTGTAAAGTTCTCCGCTCCATGCCGTGCACTGAATTAAACCTACATCAATGCCCACCCTCTCTTATATAGCGAATTACCAATCTATATGTATAATATGTACTCGATATAAGAGTAATATAGTGTGCATTATGCCCAACACTTTACGATACTAAGATCGAGTAATCGGCAGAAAGTTAAGCTGCAGGATACAGATGGGGAATAGATACTAAAATGATAAATAATCGTGAGCAGCTACTGCACGAGTAAATGAGATAATAAATTGAGAACGGAATATAGCCTTCACGCTTTTTACATATTATGTTTTACGAGATGTTATGTTAGGTGCAATAAACTATCGATCAATTTATCCAATGAAAATTTGTCTTTCGTCAATATATGCGAATATAGAATTCGCCGCTTCATATGCGTAACGATATTCGATACAGTTTCTGCAAGACGATAATTGAATAGCTGGCTGTATCGGATTACATATATTCGATAGCACCACACCGAGGTAGAGGTATTGAAACAATCATATCGCAAGCATGAATCAATAATTTTTATTTTTTTTCTCCAAGTATATATTGAGTTCTACAATGTAATAATCCAGATATAATAATAATAATGCGGTAACGATTATTGTTCCTGCATATTTTTGAATTGCAACTGTCGTAAATATTGATGTGCCATTAAAAAATAACACTCATCTGTTTATCTGTAATACATCAAATTACGAACAGCGGCATTATATTTGATACTGGAAAAAATTTGAAAGCTGCGGTTACCTTATTATAACGTTAGTTTCTAAAACTAGCTAAGCTTCTAACTCGAACGCCTAACACAAACGTTGCCTAAACATAGTTTTTTTTTTTTTTTTTTTTCCACCTCCCCCGCATGCACCGTGATATAAAGGAAGACTTATTGATTAGAACATATAAAGCACGATGCAAAGTTTTCGCCCGTTCATCGATCTCGCAGCATCAATAAACACGGATATTATGTCTAACAATAAATGTCAATTCAGTCTTACCGCTAATATTTTATCCAGCAAGTGTTAAGAACCTCTGATCGCTTTAATTTCACACATATTCATTCTCACATAAAACAAGAGCCGAGTTGGGAAGCTACAAACAAACTACAACCTCGACCGCTCGTCCGAGCTCGGTCATCGTCGACCACTGCTAGATTCACATCTCGTATACATATAGTATATTGGATTTGATGGTATTACAGCGTTTCGTGGCTCAGCAAAAGCATCACATTAATATAAGCATCTTACACTAGATGGCGAGAGTTGTCAAACCCCTAGCGCAAGGGTGAAGCCTTGAATGATGTATAACATAGCGATACCTTCTTTACCGACAGATTATATCCTGAACTTGCTACAAGCACGCATTCAAATCCAAGGCCTTTGATTGGTGTTCAGAGATTCTTCCCTGATTTATCCTGCGCACTAGAAACGACCGGCAAAAAGGTCTCGGAATTTTTCAATGTTACGATACCACGTGTGACGCTTCGTACAGCTTCGTAGTGGGTTAGTATCCCTTTGTGTTCGTTTATGTTTATAGTGAATTTACGCTGACGTGTGACATTGCTATCGTCTTATCGCAACTTTCAACTGCTAGCTGGAGATCACGTTATGGATGCCATGGTACGTATGATTAATTAATTGTGCATATTCATACGCTGGCGTCTACGTGATTCAGTGGGGGCTATCATTCGGCGAGTGTATTCATACATAGTTTCTAGTAGTAAAGAATAGTAAACAAAGTCACACCTTTCATCATTTCTTTACTAACAGAAACGAAGAAAAACAAATCGCTCTAAAATACGTTGTTCGTCTTTTCGTAGCTTTATTCTTTCACCTTTATTTTACTAAAGTAATTTTAACCATTATAATTATCATTATTATTAAAACAAAGACGAACGCTTATCATATAAAAGGCTGATTATATACTTCCGAATTTTTTCTCTCAGTTTATTTTCTGCTCAAATGACTAACCGCCAACATGAATTCATCATCAAAAATCAACTCGCCTCCCAAGAGTAGATCGACGTCAAATATCATCAATAATATTCACACTATGTCGTGGCTAAAGCAAGATTTGCCCTCATTAGATAACAGGTGAGTTTGCTCATCCTTAATTTTTATTTCTTTATATCTTGATTTTGTTTTGCTTTTTGTTTTTTTGTTTTTTTTCCCCAAGCAAACCAAGGAATCTCACCGTCGGAAAAGACGGGGAGATTCTATCGATAAAAAAAACCAACGAGGACTATTTCGCTGGTACTAGAAGAGAAGAAAAAAAAAATAAAAAAAAGAAAGAAAAGAAGGGAAAATCTGGCGTCGTTATTGCAAATCTACAAGATTTGGTCAGTCTTACTCAACAGAACGAAAAGAGATCGACGTCGGTTGAAGATTCTAAAGAAATATTGATACACAATCAACCGATTGTAGAAAAAGAGGTGGAAATTGAATCTGAAATAAATACAACTGCGGATAACGGCACGGTTTGGTCTAATACCTACAGTACTGCGGACAAATTATTTCACAATGTTGAGTCAGTTAGGATAGACAGATTTGAAGAGGAGGAAATGCTGAGTAGAGCGATCGCTGAAAGCATCGCCACTGTGCAGCTAGAGCAGTTCAAAAGACCTTCGCCGGATAAGGAAAACAGATGGGAAGCTTTATATGGGGATTTTGAGGACGAAGGAAGTTGGTAAGTTTGGGAAAACGGACTTAGAGTATAGAAACTTGTTGCTGTTGAGTATCTGGCTATTAAGTACATTCTGAATTCAATTTCACAGCAGAATTGGACCTTTAAAATGTCGAAAAAGTAGCATTGGCAAATTTTTTAAACTTCAGTCACATAGATTTTGGGAATTTTTGATTCATTTACAGCTATATTTTATTGCTTTATGATACTTCTGGTTGAAGGAACTTATGAGAATGTTATCTATTTTCAAAATACAGGGACAACGTGAAGAGGAATTTGCCAACAGAACCGGAAACAACGAATTCTGGAGGCGAAGCATCCGGTCAAAGAAAGAGTCGTGATGATAATAACAATAGTCCTAGATCTGGTATTTTGAGGAATAAGCAAACAAACCTAAACCGTTATTCGATAGCACCTGAAGAGCACGATTTTTGCTTCAAAACATCTTCAGAGAGTTCGAAAGACGATTTGGAAAGAGCTCAATCTATGAAATCAGTTTCATTCAACGAATCTGTTGTAGTAAAGGTTCGCTCTAGCGAGTCGAGCGAAAGTGATGTATCTGACATGATTATAATCGGAAATAAGAAAGGCCCTAATATTGATAAATACGGAAGGGTGGACGGGTATTCAGAGCGCAGACTTTTCATGGGAAAAGGTGCCAGGATTAGAGAACAAGAATATATACAAAATCAGTGCAGTCTAGGGGTCAAAGACCTCGATTCAGAGTCGAATTCAAAAGCGACTACAATTAACAAAACCCAAGAACTTTATCTCACTGCTCCCCAATGTACCAAAAATGTACAATTACAGCAACCTTGTCCCAATCTTGAAAATCCGAAGTCTGAAAAGGCAATCGCTGTGAATAATAATCTCCACAAGACATCTGAGACCCGAATTCAGAAGTCAGAATCGAATCCACAAGCAACTGCAATTGTTAGGACTCACAAACCTGCTTTGAAATCTGTCCCGAATTTTAAGAATCCTAAGTCTGCACAGGCAATCGCTGTGAATAATTTCCACAAGACACCTGAAACCAAATTAAAGACTGAAAAACCTGCTCTGAATACTGCACACTCTCCTAGAAATCTACAATCGCAGAAGTCTATACCACATTTTAAGAATCATAAGACAGAGAAAGCAATTGCTGTGAAAAATATTCACAGAACCCCAGAAACTTCAAAAGATATTAAACGCGATGAAAGGGGTGAACGTAATGTTGAGATACCGAATGAATCTGTTAAAAAATCACCTGGAAATAGACCAGTATCAGATATAGCTTCGAACACTATGGACGTTGGATCTTCGAGTGATCAGAAACTCGATTCTCACGAAGAGGAGCAAAGAGGAAAAACCGCTGAAATAAAAGATGTGAAAGATTTGCGCGAAGAAATTCTGAGCGAAGATATGATATCGAAGAAGTTTACCACCGTCCTTGAAACTCCAGACGATGAATCAGATTCTGGAGGACCCTGCTTGGTGCCTACTTTAGTTAGACAAGACGGATACACGCCAAACTTATTCACATCAAACTTCCAGTACACAGAATCAATGTCAGCTATCTCTGAAGTGGAATCTCAGAGTCCAGCTTGCCAGAATTTACTCCTTGCAGGAGTTTCATGTCAGGATGCAAAGCGTGATGCTCAGAGTTTCATGCCGCACTATTCTGACCCTAAAGATTTTCAGCGCCAAAATTATTGCATTTTCGATTCGGTCTCTTCACTGCAATCTCAATGTGGGAATCAGATTTATCAGAATCCTCTGATCTATCGTGACGCTTATTCTACGATACCGAATTACGCTAAGATGAATGAGACAGATTCCACTTATTTCATGCATCGTCTTACTGCGGGGAATTTCCCTTATCAAAACGCCTGCCTTAGACCAGATCCGGACCATCGTAGCGATTCAAATTTCACCGAAAGGGGAGAAACTGGCTTGCCAAGTACCAATACGGAGTATTTAGAGCCGATAACTGATCTTCACAAAGCCCCGGCTCATGAGAAAACCGATAATGACAGAAGACTATTTTCAACTGCACAAGCACCGCCTGGTTTCATAAAAAACTTACGACCTTTGTCTGGCTTGATAAAAAACTTACAACTTCCCTCTGGTTTTACGAGAAAAGAATCTACCCAAAGATGTGGTACAGAGGAAAAGAATTCGGCCATAAACTCGCCTGCGGTATCTCAAAAAGCGCGAGTTGCTAAGTCTGAGAAAGTACAATCCAATGATAAACAATCGCTGGGACAAAACAGGCCTGGATATTACGAAAAAAATTCGAGAGCTGTTCAAACCAATAGCGAACCTTCGAAGAAACATCAGAATTTCCATAAACCGCAGACGGCAGATTCTGACCGAGAAAAATCACCGCTTACCGAAAATCGAAAGGTACCGTACCCGATTTTAGGGGCGAATCAACACTCGGATGAAAAGAACAGCGATTCACAGAGAGTTGAGTCTAAGACTAGTCAAAGTTCTAAGTCGCGTAGAGACGCTGTTAATAATCGATCACCAAATACGAGGGAAAATTCTAGGAGGCCGAACCCGAATAATAATAATTATTTGGTCAGGAGTACACAGAATACGAATTTGGATTTGAATCGTCAAGAGATGAACGATTCTTTGCAGAACTCTCAGTCAGGAGTCCCTGTTATGTACCAAATGCCTGATCGACTGTCCCCAGGGTCAAGCAACGTATCAAACTGGCAGTATAATGTTAATATTATGAACCTGCCACAAGTCCCAATGAATTTCTCACCCTATCACCAAATGCCAATGCCAAATGCGCACGATTTGCTGGAAAATAACTCGCCCGATTATCTCCATGCTGCGATACATCCGAATGGTGGATTCCACCAATTGCCAATGCATGTGTATCCCATTCCCTATTTGATGAACACAGGGGTAACTGATGCTCAAACTATGAGACTGGAGAACACCGGATCTCCTGAGATGAATTCTGTGGTAAATCGTGATTATTTAATGCAGAGATCAACCATTGGGGATAATTATAGCCCGGACGAAACTTCCGTGGGCCAATTTATGCCGAATTCTAATTTTTATGAGACTCAAACAATGCCGAGTATGGCAGACGCATGGAACATGCAAAACAATCAAACTGACAATAACGTGGGTCAAGTTTTTGACAATTTTAATGCAGGCAGAGGTCGTGGGAGATTGGGACAGAAGAATAATTTCTGAACCCAATGAAAAACGTCGAAAGGTTTCGTCATTTATCTTCAATGATTTATATTAGCCATATATCGCGTCTCTAATGCTAAAAAGGCATGTAGTTTCATCAAAGTTTGCCCATTAGTTTGGAAACATGAAAACAGCATGAAAAGTTGACAAAAAAACAATTAAATGCATCATTTTTCCTTTTTGGTTTTCATTATTTATTTTTTATTTTTTTTTTTTTTCATCAAAATATGCATTTCAACTTATTCCAATGCGGTTGGCTGACAAAAAAGAAATTTATGCCTTTTTGGCGTTAGAGACGCGATATAACGATAAGAACAGTTCCTTAAACGTAAAGAAAGTTATTAACCAGTTATAACGATTAAACGTTCTTCGTTATTTGTCTGCAGTATTATTTTATATCGCAAAAAAATTTTAAGAGCTTAATCATTTCGTGAAGTTCTATCGATTCGCTTTGGTTGAATTAGTTAACGCAAATATCTTTAAAGTCACGTGAATTTTTGTGAATATTATTATTTCGAAACGAAAAGAAAAGTTTTTCACGTTATTTGATTTGATTTGATTTGAATTTTTTTTTATACCAAAAGTATTCATCGGTGTTTTCCTTAAGTGAAAAAAATCGTGATAAACACACACAGAGCCTAAATTATCATTAATCAAAGCAATTGGCCAAAGCTAATCATAACTATAGAATAAAGATCATTCTTCTATCTAGTTGTATAAGGTTTAAATTTCGAATAGTGGCTGGACCATGATTTAACGATCTATCAGTGTATTTATAAAAACTGATAACCATCATCTCTTTAATACTGGCTTAATTAAAACCGTTTATTATATTAAATTTCTTCTTAAGATATTATAAAAATTAAACGAACAAACAAACAAAAAAATTACAATTGAATTAATTCCGTAACTCGTAGGACCCGATAAAAATACTCTCGTGCGAATTACTTGGGAGAGAAAAAAAACCTATCAAATATTTTTTAAATGTACTTAAAGTTGTTTCAGAACCATTCCTGACCTGTACCAACAGACAGGCTGGTTTTAAAAATGAATGAATACATTTATGTCATGTCGTTCACCTTTAGCCTTGGTATAAACCAGTTTTATATATCATATATATATGAATATAATCTGTCGTTTAAATTATATACGCAAATATAGTCTGACTAGAAGTAATTATGCTACAGACATGTCGAATCTCGGGGTAAAGGTCTGTTTTCGTTTTTGGTTTGTTTTTGTTTTTTTAAGAAGAAGGTCTCTAATAATAATACTTTTGATATTTCTTTTATTATAAATATAATATAGTTTATTTCATAGTCTTATAATATTCCTAACATATTATACAACACGTATGCGGGTTTATTAATTACAGTATAAATGTTATCATGCACGTAAATGACAGTATATTTCTATAGTTTTTATAAACATAAAAAAATGTGAAATTTATTACGTGCGTGAATAATTTACCAAGTCTCATTAATCAGGTAGTTTGACGTGAATACATATCGATTCTCTGAATCATTAAAAACTTTATATAACTGTATGAAAAAGAAAAAAAAAAAAAAAAATGGATACCAATAAAATGAACGTTATGAGATAATGATTTTTCTAATTAAATATTTCACCATACGTCACGCTTCTCCCTATGCATATATACCTTTCATCATTTTCATATAATTATCTAACGGTAAGTATATTTAATTATAAATAGGTTTTTGCAAAGTATATTTCACTGCAATTCTTTATATCATCAGATTCCTGCGAATACTACGCCGTCGATTTTCTTCCAGGGTAAAAACCCGTACTTTAAAAAATTAAAAAAAAACAAATTAGACATGTTTTCGAAAATTGTGGCGGCTAAGGTAACAGATATCCAGTCTTGAGTTAACTATAGACTTAATTTCGGAGTCAATTTTAGTCCAAACTAAATCCAGCTTCGTGAGTCCATTCAATACTAATGTGACTCTGGCGTAGACTAGAATTATCCAAAAATAGTTCATTTTTTATACATTTTCAAAGTCCGTATACTGAAAAATAAATTATTTTAATTTTCTCGATTTTTTTCAGACAAACGAACAAACAATTTTCAGAACTTCTAGTCTACGCCAGAACTACGTGTGAGATCTACATGTACGAAAAATAATAGATTGATCGAACTAATGATCAGTTAGTTATCGAGTCAACAGTAAACCTACGTCGTTTTTACAGAGCTTACTGCGATCTATGCTAGCGGCTACGCCATGTAAGATGCGAGGATATTCAACATCAAGATTTGAAGTTGACATTACGTAGAATGTAAGCCTAGAACAGGATATCTGTGTATTCCTTTACCTCACCTACCACAATCTCCGAAAATGTGTCTGATTTTGACATCCTGTCTCCGTTAATCGAAAATATGAAAGACCGCTCAAATATTCAATGACTAATCCGCATTGACGATCGGTTTATCATATAAGCTGTCATTTATACACACATATTTACATTGAGTATACATCTTACTTCCCAGCCGAATTTCAGCCCTTTTCATAAGTAAAAAAAGTTATAGCATATATGTATGAGATCACAGATTAGTGCTACCGATTTCGCTCTCCGGTGTCACAGTCTTTGAGATTGCATGGTGTACCGAATTGTTCATTTCCAATCTCGTTTCCTTAACGGCCTCATTAGCGGTTTCCAACTGTTTCAGGATCGAAATTAGCTCAGTTTCCGAATGAGCTGACAGAATTGGATCCTTAGCAAGGCTTTGTATACTCGCCAAAATCTCCTGTTTTGGGTGTAACATTATCAGGCGACAGTTTACACTCGCCAGATCTGATACGGCCGCGTTTATCCCCTGATAATGAGGAGGAGTAGAGAGATAAAAAAAAGTCTTGTGTTATACAGGATAATCCATTATCCTTTCAATCGTTTCGTTACTTTACCTGAGCTGCCGTGAAGTCGATTCTGTGAATATGTTTACAGTCCAGAACTATGTGCGGCAGTCGTTTCTTCGGCTTCAAATTCGTTCCTTTTTGAACCAAATTCTTGGTGAAGTATGCCCTCAAGTAGTCTATAGCAGGAAAGAAGAGTGATCCTCCAGGACGAATCGATACATAAGCCGGTTCACATTGCTGTTGAATATAATGATTGATTGATTATTCTTGGATCTTTTCCTCGTTAATCAGGTTCACAATTAGTATTCATTACTAACGTTTCTGTGTTCGACTTCAATGTGTGGTCTGGCCTTGAAGTAAATCAATATAGCAACATCGACTCCGACTCCAATTAGGATTCCTAAATCGACACCGACGAATAAGCAGGAAATAAAGGTGATAGACGCTGGAATCAAATCTCGTCCTGAAAGGGTGAATAATCATTATGGCATTTTTTTTCTCTCGTGAAAATACGAGTTGATGAGAAAAGTCGCAATACACTTACTGCTGCACTTCCAAATTGGCATGATTACACCAAAGTCGACCATGAATATCACAGCACAAATAATCACCGAACTCAAAGTCGCTTTGGGAATGTAATAGAAGTGCGGTGTTAACAAACTCAACGCCAGAATAACGAGAATTCCTAAAAAATTAATGGCAATCAGAGGCGTGATCTCTTGGCACCGCAATGAAATCCGACAATTGGCTTCTACTTGTAACGCCGTTACACCTATCACTCCTCTACATATAGATCTGATGTCTCACCTGAGTACAATCCGCCTAAAGGACGCCTCACACCGGAAGCATTGTTGACAGCACTTCGAGAAAATGATCCAGTTACCGGAATCGAACTGAAGAAGGAACCCACGATATTGCACACTCCTAGGGTGAACAACTCCTGCGTTGCATCCAAGGTCTTGCCATGAACTATGGGGTGAAATTAATAAAGTGTTTTTATAAATTTCTTATGGTGTCGAAGATTAAAAAGCGATTTTTACGGGTGATGACGCAGTAAATGTTCGTCCATCTTTAGGAAATTGCTTTGTTACTGAATGCACGATACACGTACCGAATGCTTTAGCGATGGCGATGTTACTGATGACCGAGACCAATGGTACCACGATTATACCGATCCTCAGTGTTTCACACATTTCGAAAAATCCAAGGGTGTGATTTCCGGACACAATTGAAAATTGGGGTAGACCAACAGGGGGTAAGCCGGCTTGGATCTTTCCGGTTAATCTGAAGGGTACCTTGGAGTATACTTCGAAAAGATAAGCTGCCACAGCGCAGAAAACTACTACCAATGCATTTCTCGCGGTACCAATAAACCAGAGACACTTTGTACCGTGTGGATTTGCCAGTTTTAATTCCTTGACTCTCTGGAATTGAAGAAAGAGATTTTAATGCACAAAATATTCTCGTCGTGTCTCCTAGAGAACCATGGAATTAAACGGTAATTTTGGTCTATGTCTGTACACGACCTACCTTGAGGGTGAGTAATACGATGATACAACAACAAGATAGGATCAAGTCAGGCATTCGCGCGTTGTGAGCAGACTCGTATAATCCTTTCCAAATCTCGACGAACCCTTCCCCGGGGGCTGTAACTCCTATTAAACCTTTTATCTGACTGCAAGCGATTATAAAACTCGCAGCTGACGTGAACCCGGATACTACAGGCGCAGATACAAGTTCTACCAGGAAACCAAGCCGCAGAATTCCAAGGGCCAAGGTTACACATCCTGAGAGGAAGCATAGAAGAACCGCGTACGCTGGCACTCCTCTGTAAACAGGGATCAACGAGGTCATCAACCTCTTCAAGACGTATTTTTAACATGCTTGATCATCTTTGACTAATCCAGGATTAATAAGATCAAGAAGAAGGAATTTCTGGATGATATGTTGGCGTTCCACCTCGTGGCTCGTGATGAAATATTCTTCTCGTGTTTTCAGCTCCGATCTTACCTTGGTACAGCTATTGTGTCATCGATGAATTGGTATATTCAACAAATCATCCAGGGGGAATCGCCTGGTCAGAATCAAGTGTTGACTACAAACCCACGTAGCGTTATTTCAAGTTAGAACTTCGTCACGGATTGTAACATACTCCTACTTCGGACTTTCCACATTACAAGTAGCAATAAAACTGACATGGAAGTCGTGTTATGACAACCGTGTAATCTCCCATCGATAAACTTGACGCTCTACAATCGTCTATTTCTCACTTACTTTGCATACGTAAAGGTCAGGAGAGATATCAGTGCTGTTGGTCCAATGTTTACTTCTCGACATGTACCCAGAGCGATGTAAACCAAGCTACCAGCAAACGCGCTGTACAGTCCAAATTGCGGTTCCAAACCGGCTAAAGCGGCATAGGCAATCGCCTGTTGGTCAAGAATCAGATATTCTCTATTAATTGTTCATATAAATATTTCGGACCTTGATAATGAACGGATTTATTATTGAGGACATTTTTCTTACCTGCGGAATCAGAGTGAGACCGACAGTGATACCGGCCACAAGGTCGCCCAAGGCATCGCCAGCCGTATAAGTCGGAAGCCAGACGATTATCGGTATCCTTCTTTTGGCCAATTTCGCGATATCGAATCTGACCATTTTCTGTACCGAATAAAGAACATTTTTTAGACGGGTACAAGCGGGAATTAAACTATCTTGTGGTCTCATTATCGCATCTTGTATAACTATAGAACCCTTCCGTCCTTGGCTAAACGTGTCTCGATTGCTTTTAGTAAATGTATGTATGTACGCGAATTAAAAAGCGCAATATATCCTGATTGTTGTCACGCTCCTGAAAAATTGTTATGATTATTTTCAAACTTACGAAACACGGATTGAGGTCGGTTTGATTATATAACTAAATGAGTCGGCAAAATATTTGACAAGTATAAAATGAATTTGACTAAGATTAATTCCCGCGAGTCCTTGTCGACTTATGACGTCTTAGTTATTACGTCCGTTATTCCTGGCTCCAAACAAATGTCCTGTCATTGAATAATCTCTTAAATCTGAACGTTTTCTTCTCAATAAAATAAAGTGGCTTTAATTCAAAGGCTGCAGGTACTCGGAACCACGAAACACTGGCAAAAAAATGAAAATGACAAGACGTAACCACAAGTAGCATCAACCCTGGCATTAATGACCTCTTAGGTCATCAGAGTAATAACACGTAACAGATAGGTCGGGCAAGTATATTACGTATTTGCTATGAAACAGTCTGACCCAAAATGATTTTTTATTCTATTTAAGTTTATCGAATTTACGCAAGAATATGACGTGCAATTTCTCCTTTGATCCAAGCACTGTCCTACGATTTATTTTTCTTTTATAATTTGGTGATTCCTAATGGTCACAAGTCACAATAACTGTCTAAGTTATGATGTTATCTATGTATTTCAGGTATTTATGACACGAAACTATACGCGTAGGTATGAGAATGGCTTATTTTTCATGCGCACAACTTTTACTAACAATGAGACAGTGCTTCAGCGTACGAGTATTAATTCATAAACAATTCATATCGTTTTCACTCCCACTGATAAATAACTTTGCTAGTGAAAACATGAGGAGGTATAGGTAGTACATACCAAAGAATGAAATGATCAATCACCAGCGGTTCTGGTTTTACGATTAAAATCGTACGATACCTAAACTACAGTATACGATGGTCTTTTTTCGCACACATCATAAGAGTATGCGTTAAGTTTTAACGAAGTATGAAATTGTTCACCTTGCACATTGTGAACAGTGGCATAATCAGGCATGGAAGTGAAGTAAAACATTTGTATTCCACTCGTATACATATTATCGCGGAACACAACTCCCTCACAATATTTTTTTTCTTTGAAAACAATTCGATGAAGATTTTCCTGAACAATACGTGAAATCATCGGCCGAGAAAAACAACAGCGTATCTATACGTGTTACCAAATTTTGGGATATGATGTTATCGAATCAAATCTAGAAGTATAAAACGTGCTTCTGCTCAGATACCGAATTGATCCTTGAGGTGGAAAGGAGGATCTCGTCAAAGCTTAGACGTGTGTATTAGCTAAAGTGATGTAATTCGAATCAGAACTCACTCAGTTTGAATCTTGTTAATTTATAGTCACGTGTGACCCACGTGAAACAATCTCTCCGCTAATGCAATTGGCCATATCGCGTAGATAGAGGACCTCGTATTATTATATAACTCGTCGGATATCTATACCAGCGAATTGTTATCACTAGAAATGACAAACCGTATGCATACGTATGTATAGTGCATCGAAGGTAAATCGAGCGTGAAGGTAAAGAGAGCCAGAGAAAAGAGGAAACTGACCAGAAGGAAACGGACGCTATCGCATCGCGACGCAGTTATCAGGTGTAACTTCCGGAATATCTAGTAATCGTTTAAAAATATGGCAAAGCATCGGCTCTGATACGACGAAGCGATCTGCTTTAAATCGCCGTCCAATATGACCTGATTCACATCGCGGGTACCACTTTGGAACACCATGAGCCAGGTGCATCACACTTGGACCAGTGTCCTCATTTGAGTAATTCTACATCTTACAGCATGCGGAAGACTTCTTTTCAGTTTTTACTTCATTATTTGTCAGGTGTAGCGAATGACGCTATAATATACCGAGAGAAATTCATACCAAAAAAACACCTTTAGTTAAAGTATGGAATTATCACGATAACTGGTCGTTACTCAATAGTAGTTGAGTTGTTTTTTTCATTTCCTTAACTGTTTTTCAAATTTAGATCTAGCTATTCGAAAAACGACGTTATACACATGCCATAGAAATGAATAAAACTTTCAACTATCGGACATGTCATCACGTACACATAGGTATATGTACTGTTGTAAATAAAATACTTACAGGTATAGTAATTATCACCTAGAGCGTCAGAAGGACTCGTGATTCTCAACAGACTATGTTATAGATCACAAGGTCAGCGGCTGTCTCAATATAACAGTAAAAATCTATTAGTTATGCAGTCCCGAAGTCGAAATATTTAATAATATTCTCGACATTTCGTACTCATTTAAACAGCCCTGGGGTATTTCGCCGTCAATTTCACCGCGCGATTATCTTATCTCTTTCGCCAATTGGTCGACCCGCCTTTAAAGAAAGGGCTTTTAAAGTGGTACTGCAATTTTGATAAGTGGGGTTGATTTGTCAAAATCACTGAGCTTCGTACTGGTAACAAAGTAATTATTAATTCATTGGACTGATATATCGGGATCAAAATGAAATAAATTATTTAAAAAATAGGATACCAGTGATCGGCAATCCCGAGTTCAAAATCGATCTATTCTTGACGTTATAATCACTTTTTGAAGTTTCGTGTAGAAGAGTGGAAAGGGAACAGTGGCATAGATAAATCGGGAATTATTATCCATGAAGAAGAGTTTTTTTGATGGTTTCGACTTTGATAACAGGTCAGATCGGTATGAATGAGGACTAAGTAGGTAATACTCACCATTTGAAAAGTGATATTATTTCGGCCAGCGTCGATTTATTGAAAATTTAACCGCATGGAATAAATTGTTTGTTAAATATTGTCGAAAATTTGTTCTTATTATCGTACGTGTTATAATGATGAATCGCACAGCCACCAAGGAAATGAAGAAAAAATAAAAGAAACTTTTTAAGTAGAGAGAATACAGAACGGAGACACACTCGTTTTATGACCGCGTTACAGGAAGTCTACTTATGAACGATCAAATTGAGGAAAGTACTGGTAAAGAAAATGCTAGAGGCTACTAAGAAGTACTTGTTCATTCGTTGCCGTTCACCTGTTTAACATAGGCCGGCAAACTTGCCGGACTGCTTCTTGAATCTTTGTGCGATAAATGAACGCATGCGCTGTTCTCCCTGTACCCTGTCAACATAACTTACGCTCAATTGGTCCAGCAAATTGATCTTTTCAATAGCACTTGGCCAAAACTTGGGTCCTTGGTATTCGGTGGTGCCCTAACAACCGGATGCCTAATTTTTGCATCGTGATGACTCAGCGACGTGTCGTAGGTGCCCTGAACCAAGTGATTTTTAATTATCATGGTTTTAATTTTTTGTTTTCATTTTATTTATGACTTATTCAAGTACGTCAATTCGAAGAACACGTGCTCCTTAGTGCTTCAGAAATTCTTAACGATTTCTAAAACGCAAATCACACGAGTATGTTTTGGTCCAGGTATTATCATATGTTAATTGATTTGAATATCGACTCATATAATTCTCGTAGTAGTATATGGGTGCAAAATGGTCAGAAATATCAAACCCACGTGTGATTGGAAGTCTTTATGCTACTACCTCGCGACTTATCCAATACCACAGATAATCATCTTACCTCCAGCGGTGGAAATTTTTTTTTCCCAATATTAACAACGTGGTACATGCCAGATGAATTTTGGATATAAGAAAATGTGGTTGCTACGAACTTCTCAACTATTAAAACTTTGAAAATTTTAAAAGCTCGGACTTTTCTGCCGTATTATATGGATTAGATAAAAAAATATCACTCTTTTCAACCGATTGGGAAATTTTTGACAAAATTTCAATTCTACTGTAAAAAATTGTCGATTTATCGATCTGGAGCATTAAATCAAATCCCACCGATTCCATGATCTCAATTATCATGCTTGGTCGTAGGTAGGTAGTTATTAACAATAAGTTGGCCAGTACCTGACTTGGCAGATTAGACCGGCTCGCTACTTCGCGTGGTCAATAGCACGTGAAGGTTATGATAATTACAGGTCACAGTACAGCTTCTTACACAGCGATAAAAATCGTTGCATAACTCGTTTGGTGAAGCCTTGAATCTAACGGTGTTCGGTTATTCATCAATTTTACTATTGCACTATTTCTCTTCATAGCTGTGTACCACCGTGATGATAAAGATCAAATTGCAAATGTATCCGTGCCAAAAGAAATTAACTCTTTCTTTTAAATCCCTGCGACAAGGTTTTCCGATTGATTAACACCCAAAACCCCACATCCTGTTGTTTGTATTTCATGTTAGACCTCAGATTCGGAATTGCCGATCCAAAAGACCCTCAAGCACCAAGGCAGACAAGTTATACGAAAATTAATAACACGATGTAAAGTTTTGCGTGTTGATGATGAAGTGGGGAATCTCATCGTGGATCGAGGCACCGTTTAAAATTTCATGATTTTTAGAAATTTTTTTTTTTCTTTTTTTAATCGAGACGTGCATCATTTTAAGAATACAATTCCGAATCATTAGCTTCTAGATTATATCTAATATATTCACACTTGTAGAATTTGAACGTTGACTCATCGTTGCTGGAATAGTATAACGCCGTGAATTTATTATCGCACGTTTAAATCACCGACAAATCGTGGGTGGTTCGTGAAAATTATATCCTACCGGCTAGAGTCGGATTCAGCTTGATTCATATATGAGAATTAAGTTATGTATAAAGATATTTATTCCGAGTGATATTTATCGATTGATTAGAAGGTCTACACTGATATGGATATTTTTTAGGAAAACATACTCGAACGACGACCCTTTTACAAACACGTTTTATTAAATTATATACAGTTATCGTAATCCAAGATATTTATTAAACAAATACTACTTTCATTGGTTTTTTTTTCTTTTCTTTTTTTTCTTTCTTTTTCCTTACGATCTAAACAGGTACGAAATATTGACATTCAGTTTAGTTTGGGTATATCTATATATATACACATTACACAGGTTTACAAATCATCGAGTAAACATCGTGACGAGATTTGAACGCCTCTTGTTTATCGATCATTAATAATTGGTCATCATATCTGTCAAAGTAATTGCAGGCGCCGATCTGTGCGAGCGACCAGTTCCACTGTAGTAAATCAATTCCTGGAATTGAACGTATGTACAACGATAAATAAAATCTGTAAAAATTCATGCGAATATATTCAACTCAAGAACAATTTGATAATAAAGAAATTCAACACTTTTAATCAACTCAATATTCACCTGACTGTTCTGATGCGAACAAGCTCGTACCGCTCGCAAGTGAAGCTCTTTTCTTGCGAACCGAAAACCGCCGAGACCGGTCGAATCAGCGTCCAAAAATTCACCGCCTGTTGTTCTCCGCAGGAGATCTGGCGTTTCCGTTAATCTATCCGACGATAATGAACACAACGATCCGTAGTGGGAGTGATAAAAGTGCGAATTTGATTCGAATATGCGATTCTGTCTGCACAAAGGATCTTCGCCCACTAGCCAGTACGTTTTCATTTCACCTTTACCCTGAAAGAATGGAATTTTCGAAGATATCTATGAGCAGAAAAATCTGATTGTTTTTGCAAATTATTACCCGGGATTGACCAATGCGAGTTTTCGTATGCACAGAGAGTTGCATACAAGAGAAATCGACGAAATAACTGTAACTATTGCCAACTTTGCTCCGAAGCCTTGCCAGTGAACTAAATCCATACCTTGATGTCCACTAGGCCTCTTTCTTCGGCGTAATAACCACCCAGCTTTTGCAACAACCTCCATGTGTCTTCCGACATGTGAACTCTCAGCGGTGCCCCTGATGATTCCATCCTCGATGCCGTGTTAACAGTGTCTCCGAAGAGACAGTATCTCGGCATTTTTAGTCCAACTACTCCGGCGACGCAGTGGCCTTTTCGATAGAGATTTGAAAGAAGGTCATTTGGGCATTGTCGTTGACTTTCGACGATTTTTACTAACCTGAATGAATTCCTATGCGAATCTTGAGACTTTCACCCGGTTTGTGAGGCAATTCAAATCTGTTTATACGACGCAGAAGGTGCAATGCCATCGACGCGATTTCCCCGGCATGTTTATCGCCGTTTCTTACCGGAAGTCCGGAAACCACCATGTAAGCATCTCCTATGGTCTCCACCTGGATTTAAACCGATTTTATTTTATTAATTTGTTAAATCCTGTTCATTCAGGACGTTAGGGATTCTTGCCCGGAAACACACCTTGTAGACGTCGTAATGCGATATGATATAATCGCAGCAGGTATACAACTCGTTCAAAAGTGTTACAACCTGTAATTATGTAAATTTCTGTATGAATCCTGCGTCAGTAATCTCATACGAAGTCCTCATACATATATGTTTTTAAAAAAATGGTTTCGCGCTGTTGAATAATGAGGGATAGGGCATTACGACGCCAAAATCGCACGTGCTACGTATAAATAGGACGAAAAAAGCAGAAAATTATGATACGACAGGTTTTTTCAATCGTATAGGACTAAAAGTACATGAATTAGAAAATTAACATTTTTTCTATAATATGATCTCTACGGTGATCGCGGTTTTATGAATTATGAATGAGTATACGGGGCGGTAAAAGAGCGAAAATAAGCTTCGTGGATCGACAACTTCTTTTGTGAAATACCAATTATATGCGTACATAATTAATTCCAGGGAATAAAACGGTATTCCATATTAAAGACGACGTTCTATCGCATTATTATACGCCAAGGCTACATCTTTATCGCAAATCTCAGGCCATTATTCGCAGTAAGAGTCTATACCTACCTATGTGTATGTATTTCATTCAGTTGGGTCAACAAATTCTATTCTAATCCGCGTCTAACAGCTAATGAATGAATTTGAGATTGTAAGATATTTCGTACCTGTAAAGGAGTACTTTCAGCCGATAATTCTGTGAACCCAACGATATCGCTAAAGTATATTGTCACGGTATCGAAACTCTCGGCTTCGACCGGATCTCCTCTCTTCAAAGCCTCGGCAACAGTTCTGTAAGTTTGAAGATAAAACCAAAAAAAGAAAAAATAATGCAAGCATGAAATCGGTACGAAATAAAATGATCATAGTTTGTTTATTACTTTGGCAACATTCGATGCAGCAAAGCATCCGTCTTCTTCTTCTCTTCGACCAATTCGTTGGTTCTTTGCTGTACCAGACCCTCAAGATTACACGCATATTTTTCCATTATGGCAAGCATGTTGTCAAATATGTTTGACTTCCTGTAAAATTTCTTTGGTCATTGACAAATACCGAAATGAGGATTCGTCGGCACTCACAGTCCAGCCTGCATCGGCTTCAGGATCACAGATACGAGCTTAATGTCCGGTCTTATATCTGGTTCCTCGTGCCAACAGGATTCTATGCATTTTAGAATGTAGTCAGAGACTCCTTTGACACAACTCAGCGCCGGACGTAGCCTTTCACCTTCTCTTATATTTTTAACTATCTCCGATGGAGTCAGAAGCGTGTCGTCCCAGGGCAATCGACGAGCCATTATTTCGTAAAGGACTAGAGAAAAACTGACGAAAAGGTAATTTCACCTCCTGCTGATGGGAATGAATAATTATTCTTTACTTTACCTGTAGACATCCCCTTTCTGAGATCCTCTGGCCAAAGGAGCAGGAGTTCGAACCAATTCTGGAGCGCGGTAGAGCATACGTTGAAGCTCCTTTTTATCGTGGTCCGGCTCTTCCTGGCCAGACTTGAACTCGTGAAGTCCAAAATCCGAGATTTGTAGTACCCAACGACTGTCAACAAGGCAATTACTGCTCCTTAGATTACCGTGAGAAATGATGTCGCTGTCGTGAAGGTAGATCATACCCTGGAATGAAATTCAGGAGTAGGTGAAGAGGCTGGCAGAAGTTACCAGCGAGTGGAAAGTGCAGTAAAGAGGTCTTGCGAATATCGGTTGTTGTTTTTTCTGCATCTATTCATATTCGCACACTTACACGTAGGAGATCTGCTACCAATGATGATACGAACATTGGATCGAGCCTCAGATCGTTATTGTGTAATAGGTCCTGCAGTGAACCACGTGCGCAGTATCCCGTCACGATGAAAATAGCCCCTTGTTCAACTACGGCACCCATAAATGGTATCAAATTCTCGTGTCTAATTTCGCGGATTTGTTTCAGCTCTTTTCGTATCCCACGCGTTATGTCCACAGTCTTTTTGTAGATCGGTTTAACGGCCACCATGCTCTCACGATGCAGTGCTACTCGCGTATGAGCCTTAGGGGTTCCTCCTGGCTCTCCTAAATATACCTGTATATCACGATATCAACACTTTTATACACATCGCAATTCATACGATGCGGCGTATCAAACACTTCGAGGATATCATCTTACCAATTACGCGTCACGTCGACGTTGAAACTCCGTCGAGTAACGGGAGGTACGATCTTTATCACCTTTACCAATTTCACTCGCAAACGATTCTTGTTCAATAATTTATACAACTTTATTTAGATTTTGAAATTCGCTAGATCATTTCTCCCAACTCTTACCGCAGTTAAGGTCCTTCGAATTATGATAGGGGATGAAATTTTAGGAAAAAACTGTTCGTTCTTACCACGCTTTTCTCGTTGCATGAATCTGCCATGTCGCTCGGTATCATCGTCAAGTCTTTTAATTCTATTTTCCATAATATGCAGGCAAGTTTTTGTTCGTATCTGTAATGCCTGTCGAAAATGATAATATTCAAGCTTTTATAGACTCTAATGAGTTACATGAAAAAAATAACATAACATCAAAAAAGCGAGAAAATTGAGCTTTATATTCGTGTTAATTGAAGGAGCTGATGAATTGTAGTGGATATCTCGGGCTTTAATCAACGTTGGACGATCCGTTCTACCGATCGTTATTATTTACTGCAGACCTTGGCCTGCGGGATAGGAGGATTTCGCCATATCGCATCTCAAGAACAATAAGACTATTAACCAATTAAGTTATTTGAGATCGTTGCAACTAACGCAGATCTTCTCCTCTCTCTCTCTCTCTCTCTCTCTCCCTCTGGTAATTACAGAATGTCTATTAATGCGGATAGAAAAATAAATAAGTTATATAGTATCGCGTATTTTTTAATAAAAATCTACGTAACTATACAGCTATAGCGAAAATCTGCGGAAACAAACTTGTCGATAATTGCTTTCTCCTGGTAGTCGCGTATAGATCGCAACACCTATACCAGCTATACCTATAAAATTGTTACGATATTTTGAACCAATTGACACGCTGGTAAAAATTGAAGCCATTTTTTTATTTTTCTTCTTTCTTTCTTTGCTCAATAATAACGTCGAAGTACGATGAATTTTTATTTCTCGTCAGAAACTGTAGGTTGTAGGTTGAAAACTTTTAGACAATGATTTGATACCCGTAGTTTATTTTTATCCGATTTAGGTATAATCTGTTATTGTCTTACCGCGAGTATACAGAGTACCGTAGAAACGTATATTGTTATGTGTAGCTAGATAAAATTTAACGATATACGTGAATATTTATTTTACAGGACTTTCACGGTATTCCTATACATTTTCTAGTCTTCCTTTTCTGCATTTTAAATCGTATCGGTTTCGATACGGGTTTATATTGTAGAAATAACATTGCGCGATGAATTCTTCGATGTATTCGATCGCGCATGTATCAGGATGTCGCGAAACAATTCGAGCCTTTTACTCCCGAGTTCGCATTGCAAAAATCTCTAAAATTATATAGAATAATGAACATCCCGAAAACATACTTGAATGCGAATACTGCAGCCACGACGACAAGCGCAGTAGCAGCCAGCAAGGCAACGTGCAGTCTCCAGTCTCTCCAGTCGTTGATATTCGACAAATGATCGGCAAGTTCGTCGTCGTCATCATCACGGCAAAGTTCACCGGTAAATCCGCACTCAGGAACTGCTCGAGGCGGGTCAGGGCCAACCCATTGAATTTCTATGGGAAAATGAATGATCGCACCCCATTCGAAACAGTCGCAGATTTTGACGAAATAATACGACGTGGGAATCTGAATCCTTGGAATTCTGACATTATCGTAAATTCCTATGCAGAAGCTCGAGGATGTCAAATTGCACTTGCAAGTTCTTGCATAGCAAAATTTCGCACGGAAATAATTGGAACAATTTTTAGATACGATATCGCGAATTAATATGAACAGAATAAAATTTCCACGTCGTAAATTGAACCTGAAAAATCATGAGTCAAGACCTTTTTTTGAATTGATGTATCTGAACTTTGGTATTCCTCCGGTATCGTTATCGCTGTATTGAAAGTACCCGACAGGCTGCATCGACATCTTCACCTTTCCACTTGCCTCTGCATCGTCGAGTAGGGATACAACTGTAAAGTTACCCTCGGCGTCCCCATTTTCATCAATGAAAACCTACGCGTTTATCAATCGAAAATTCCACCTTTAATTTACAAAAGCTAATCATGCGCGATCAAATTTTTCAGTCACTTATACGTATAGTATTTTACGATTAGCACTGTTCACACGTACGTCGTATCCTTGAACAGAGTGGTAACTCCGATTACGAATTTTTGCCAATACCGCAGATCCGTTTCTCGGGTCTTCACCTTCTGCCAGTAACTCGGTTGCTGCTCTCGCGTAAATCATCACTGCGTCGTACAAGTGAGCCGCTTGAATTGGCATCTGTGCGAACGGTAATTATTCAGCCAAATTTAATCGGATTACCAAAGATTTACGCCTCTCACATGAAGGTACGAAGGAATAACTCATAGGATGGCTTACGAATGAATTAAACCCTCCTCAGACACTGCATCCTAGATTTTCCAAAAAATATCAACGCCTGATGCGAAAAATTGACATTTTTCAACGGCTCTGATACAGAATGATAAAAATAAGAAACCGGGGCTCTCTATTATCCCATTGATTACCCATATATCCTCGTCTTTTATCGAGTGATTTGAAAACCTTTGAATTAAGGAATAATGTATAGTTTGTGCGGTTTGAGAAAAGGTCAGGTTATTATCCGCGTCGGAAAAATTCAATAGAATATAATTACGGAGATTGATAGATTCGGGAGAATTTAGAAACGGGGTAATGGACCTCCGCATGAATCTCATCTTGCTGACTTTTACATCGTCGTTGTAAATAAAGCAAAAGATGTCAGTATATAGGGGCTGGGGGAATAGAGAATGAGATATTGACTTTACTGGGTTCCTGCGTTTGTTCGCGATCCTAAAATAGGAAGTTTATTTGCCACGTGCGAGAAATACTGAGGCTATTTGCCATCGTTTCAATGCACTGAATAGACGTCATGAAAGTCCTTTGCGATTTCTGCAACATACTCTGCAGTCTCAGGTATCTGCATAAGGATAAAACCGAGACGCATAATCAGGATTTTTCACGACACTAATTTCCGACATCTTTTCAGGTTCTCGTCAAAATTGAAAAGTCGATTTTTGTCGGCTTTTAAAAAATCGAACTACACAAGGCAATTTATTTTTCTTGCCCATTATTCGTACGTGGATCCTGTAGGTTTCAAATTTTTCGTATCAAGCGATTTTCGAGATCTTTTTGAAAACATGTTTGAAAAAAAATTTACTTCCAGCCGAAAGCCGATACTTAGATTTTCTTAAAAAATTCAAAAGATCAAATGAAAGTAATTCATCTCGTTAAATACTAACCGCTATTGTTTTGAAAATCTCACTGTGGTACGGTACGCAGAAAGGAGGCTCTACGGAATATTGTTTTATATCTTCGCACACTTTCCTAAAAAAATTGAGGAAAAAAAATTTTTTTTAATTGAAAAAAGTGAAATATAAAATTTATACAATCGTGAATAGCTGATCGAATCTTTCAATAAAATGAAATTAAATCACTTACTTGAAATTTGGATTTATTATATGAGTCGGTGTCAGCTTCAGGACGGATCTAAATCCGAATTTAACATCCTCCGACATATTTTTATCGGGTAGATACGGGTCTAAGTAATCTGAAATTAATATCAAAGGGGCTTCAGCGCGAGTGAATCAATGATCGCATTCTGGTTATTCGAGGGACTAATACGATCGCTAATTGCCGGTAATCAATAATTATTATCATCGTGATGAGAGGTACGTTGGACAGTTCGAAAAGCTCTCCTCTCGAAAATGTAATTTGTTCCAAAGCCTGGTGTAAGTTGATGAGATTGAATTTATGATAAAAACACGATAAAAAAAAAAATCAAAAAATTGAAAAAAAAAAATCAAAAAAAAAAATATAGAGAACAGCATAGAAAGAACCAAAGTTTGCGAAGGAAGGAAAAACCGCGAAACTCGAGACATGTATTGATCATAAAAGTTTTCCATGCTTTTGAGAATGGCCAAAATAATTATAACGAGAGTTTGGATTCTGGCAAAATTATAGAATATACTATAATGAGAAAACTCACTGCGTTGAGTGATGTCTATCCTCCTTTGGGGATCGTAGATGTTATCGTCTACCGAGACGATTATATAATCACCGCTATATAACAGACGTCGTTTTTGGAGACACTTGACGAAATCGACCAAGGCTATGTGTTCACCGACGAAGAGATATACTGTCAGGGAACAGAGATTAGTTCTTATTTTTATTTTCATTTATTTTTCTTTCCTTCTTTTTTTTTTTTTTTTTTTTTGTCTTTTTTCGTTATTAACAAAATCATGAAACTTTCTTTACTGCGTGATGTCATGAAAAAAATAAAATAAAAAACAGAAACCTTTTTTCTTCTTTTGCCAACTTTTTACCTCAAGGCATAAGATAACGGTTTGATCAAAGTTTCAAGACAAATCAAATTTCTCGATTTTCTTTGAGAACAAGAAAAAAAAAAAAGAATTCTTAACAAATCGAAAAACGGCTGAAAAACTGTGAAATAATCTATGAATAGTCGCATAGAACCTCGCATAGAATCTTTGAAACTATTTTGAATAGTTTCTCGAAATGGAAACAGCTTATGAATATTATTACGGATTTTGTCACAGTTCGTACGAAAATGTTCAGAAAAGTTTTACGGAAAAATAGTGAAAATCATTTTGCATATATTATAATCGAGACTAAAGTTTATTTATTTTTCAAAATTTTCAAAAAGACTGAGAACTGATGAGAAAAAGACTGGAAAAATTTTCGAATGATAGTCACAAAGGTTTCCAATTTCAGAATTTTTTTTTTTTTTTTTGTATCATCAATTTAGAAATAATAAAAGCTTATGGATTTTTTTTTTTTTTCACTTATTTTGAAAATTCTAAGAAAATAATATCATACATATATTATACATATATCATATTCCCAAATCAAGCACAAGCAAATTATGTATCATCCCCGTCTTGGGTACGGGTCCATAACCGTTGTTGCAGGATTCATCCCTCGCCGAAGGGGAAAAATTCAGATTAATACTGTTATCTGACACGTGGGTGGAAAGTGGGCTGTTTATATCATTGTACGATATAACAGGCAAGAAAACGGCTCAGAAGAACCATGGCGACTGAAGATAGTCGGGTATTTCATAATGGATAAAAATTAATGTAACTTTTTTGCCTTTCGTTTTTTTATGAGATTTTTTTTCTCTCATATTGTTAATTCAATTTTTTTTTTTTTTTTTTTTTTTCAATTTTCAAATCGTATACAATTTACGAATAAATATAATAATTCGAAAATCTAATTAAACCTGCTCGTTTTCACGCACATAAGTAAATGCCTGGAGTTTCTGAGACAAGTCAAGTCAAATTCAACAGACCGTGATACTGTCTGATATAATTTCAATCCAGTAGACCATTATTATCCAGACAATTCACTAAGATCTTAACCCGTCTGAAAACTAGAGAGCTATTGTCTACAGCTCGAAATTCAAATATGAAACAATTCCTGAATTTATACACTCGGCATTTCATACCGAATCCACCTGGTCCTACCCTCGGTTCACAATTTTTTATGTTATCCCCCCCCGACACTAAAAAGGACGCGGATTATTTTTCAAAATTTTCAAAAATTGTCTGATTTACTTACGATTTTTCAAAATTAATACACCGTTAGCCACAAGTCTAAAATCTGGATAGATTCGGAAAAATCTCGTTTCAAATATCGACATTTTTGAGCCTAGACCCAGTCACCTAGCGTTCGCTTCATTTTTTTTTTTTTTTTTACTGTTTCAATAAAAAAAAAAAAATTGAAAAAACGTTATAAACGGTTTGACAATTGTTATTGACATACGAATGAATCGATTCAAGGACCAAGGCTCTCCTTTCCGATAGTCGATACCGCCCAATTAAGCCATCGCTAATGAAAAATCGGTAGGAAAAATTAATTATCAGTTGATTTCCGAGCTTTATGTTAACTTTGTAAATTAAATGAGCGAATAAATTGGAGACGGGCAGGATGATTACTGTATCTATAGGTACCTGACGACTTCTGATATTGGCACGATTCTTGTTAACACGAGATTCCCTTCCCATATATATGTATATATAGTGTATTTCACAGAGCACAACGAGATGCTGCAATGGTCCTGACCGATAGTTATATACCGATTATTTTTTCAATCATAAGATATAGGTATATTCAAAAAGTACAAATACTAAATTTCCGATAAAATTTATAGCATCGCAATGTTGACTAATTAATTTTTCAACGCGTTTTATAATTATCTCGAAAATTCCTACACCGAATTAACTTATTACACTACGGATATCTTAGACAAGAGATGCCCAATTAATGGCGTAAACTATACGGAAAGATTCGCCCCGTTCCCCGGATTTCCTATAAGTTATACAGGGTGTATCATCTCAAGTATCGAGAATGGGAGGGACTCAGTCGACGCTAAGTCCTTCCCATTCTCGATACTTGAGACGATACACCCTGTATATCGCCTCTGTCTTAAGCGGCTAAGCGGACCGTAAATATGGGGTATGAATTTTAGTGAATTAAGATTAAGATGAGGGAAAAAAATTAACACGAATATCCAGCATCACAGACTGCCTTGTATTATACCTGGGCGAACAATTATTTAGTAGCTAATCGTCTGTGCTATAAAACGAAGGAATCTCATGTTTTTTTTTTTTTCTCTTCACTTTTTGCAGAGCCATTAGACAGACGATTACACAGATAGGTACTACGTGAATTGTCAACTTTTCATTTGAATAACGTGACGAAATTTAAATAGCGTTTGAAATTAGAACCGCGATGGAACGATCGCAGACTGATCCAATGAAATGAGATTTTTTTTTTTAAGTATTAGAATGAAATTGATGGACTTACCTCTCGTTCTGGAATAGGTTGCTGTGACAATATCGTCTAGCTTACTTTCGAAAACCGGAATGTAATCGTTTACGGTGAAAGTGTCCATTACTGTGATACCGTAGTTCTTAAATTTAACAAAAATTATATATCTTTGAATTCGTATGGTTCGTCAAATTACATCGATAATTTATATAGAATATAATATTCAATTTTACCTGCAAGTAATCTTTGAGTTTCTCACTCCAAGCCGGCCTCGTTTCACAGACTACGACAACGTTTGTCCAAGAAAAAGCTCTCAATAGGGCAACGACGCTTTTACTTATCTTACTGGTCGGCGGAAGTGTTCTAGCAAATGTGTAATACACTCGACTGTCCGATACTTCCGGGTCTTCACATTTCTAACGAGAGAAAAAGAAATTTGAGAAAAAATTTCTCCTGGAAATTTTCGTTCCAATCAACCGCGGTTACCTCGTTTATCAAATAATCATAATTAGGCTAAATCAATGTACAGACTGAGACGATGTCAAACATTTTCAAAAACGAGACGTGTACACAAATTTTTTTTTCGCTGAAACGTTGTCGGTTTAATTGGCAAGTAAAATTGAGCTAGAAATTGAGACTACAGCTGTATACATATATGCCTACAGTATAGATTACTAAGCGAGTTACTCGGTGCAAAGTAATTTCGAATCTCGTGTTTAACACCTAATGACACCACCTCGGTCTCAGCTAATTTGAATAAAATCTAATTACGGAATACCTAGTTCCCTGATTAATTAGTCGGCCACAACGACACAACGATTCGAGTTAAACTTGAAAATAACTGACCAGACTAGCCAGACTGGAGTTAAATTGTATAAATTGACGGCTAATTTCATTCCAAGTTTTAATCAAAATTATAAAAAAGTTACGTGAATTATAATCCTTTACTCTAATCTTGTAGAATTGGGTTGAAATTTATCCATTAAAAAGGGTCTTCACCCGATGTAATTGAAGCTGATAATATATCTTCGATTCGATAATTTTTATATACTAGCCTGTATATTTCAGCTGATTAAATACCTACAGGTGCAGATTTATTAATTACCACATATATCAATCAGAGATCGGACATCCCGTAGGTATATTGCACAGTTTCAACCCTCATACACATCACCCTCAAAGCCCTATCTAATCCCGCGTTACATCATGAAAGTCGGATACTGCACAAACTGCATAAACTGCAGTCTCCTGCATTCAAAACTTGGTCTTACACAACGTCAAATTCAAAATAATGGTGGCGAAAAGAGTTACGAAAAAATTGAAAATCTTCATTTCTATTTTTCATAAGAGAGTCTATTATATGACAAAGTGGGAATAGCGGTGGAGCTAGTCGAGCACGTATATAATATACAGGGTAAGTTTTCTCTGGTATCGAATGAGGGAGGGGCTTATCATCGCAAACGCTCCGCCTCTTTCTATTCATACTTGTTTTCGTCATATATGAATTTTGTAAAAACGTTATATTGCAAGTGGAGCTTTAGGACATTCTGTTCTTTTTTTTATTTTTCATTTATTCTACTTCGTGCTTTAGGTCTCGCAACGATTTTGAATAAGGGGCAAAAAGGGGTCTCTGAATGGAGCTACCTTTTGTTAAAATTACAACAACGAGAAATTTCCCTATTCAACTTAACGCAAAGCTCTTGAAGTCCGCCCAAAACATGTTTCAAATGTTTTCCAACAATTTAGGAGATCATGACGTCTTTGCATTGGGTGCCGTAGACAAATATTCATCCGTATTTTTCTCCGTTTTATTTTTTGTTATTCTTGTGAGAAGATCCTACGCATTGATCACGAAGTCACTTTTTTTCGATAATTCTTTACGATTGAGTATTAATTTTTTTTTTCCCGATACCATTTGGCATATTGTCTAAATTTCATTCGTTCCACGGAACGTGACCTTATAACTAACTAGTATAACGAAATTTTTCGATAAGAATTTTCTGGGGAAATTTCGCGATCCTGGCTTTACTCCAAGTATCGATTTTTGCTGTCTATAGTATACCATACATACTATATAGGCGTATTTTATCAATGTCATGAATAATTAACGAACGCATACCTCTTGACGTATTCGAATCGAAATATCTGAACATTGTATAGATTTTCATCAAGACAGCGAATATATATTATAATTAATCAAGTGTTTATTGTGCGTAAATTATAACTATAGCTATAGAGTTTTATATAGTCTAAAATTTTTTTTCTCTTAAAGTATCCGGTAATTGATATAAATTACTAAAGTTTGAATCAGCTTTCAAAACTTACTGGTTTTATACGATAAAACAACTAGCTAATTGCCTGCACACTGTAATTACGTCTAAGAAATACGAACCATAGAGGTCCAGCAAGTACGTTTTACAATACTAATTAGTACCTAGAATTCAAAAAGAGTTCAAGATATTTTTTTTCGATTTCACATGAAAAATTCTTTACAACTTGGGCAAAAATAAATCAATGCAAATTTAAATAACGTAAGAAAGATACGATTTTCTTTTTTCCTTCATTTATTGTATTTCTCATCAGAATTCCCGAAATTTTATAGAAACTTGAATTCCCTATAAAAAATGTCCTCGGAATAAAATTTTTACAAGTTATAAACGGTGAAAGAGTCATATACCTATAATTCAAACGTTTGTCACGGCTAAACTGTTGAATTTATAAAAATAATTACGTAGACAGTTTACATCTGAATACCTAATTGAATTCTCTGTAAAACGGTAATTTGAAAAATCTTTTATCGTAAAACCTGATTGAGTAATACGAATTTTGAGAAAAATAAATTACCTCTATCCTACGTTATTTGAATAGGTAATTTCGCGAGGATTTCTTTCCGGCTTTATTCTAAAGGATTTTCAGCTGGGAGTGAAAAAAGGAAAAAACATTTCCCTGGAATGGCACACTCTATGCCTATCTACATTAGTGTGGTTTTTAAAAAAGAAATTGCAGGGCCGTCCCCCAGATCAAAATTTGATATTTTAACATTTAACCCTTGACCACAGAGGGCAGTGGAGTGGCAATTTTTTCCACACAGCAGCATTCGCGTAGACTAATTTCCGAAAATTTTTTAATGGCAAGGTTCGTCCTGTGTAGTCAAGGGTTGGATGTTGAAATAAAAATCCTAAAAAATTACAGGGTTAGTTTTTAATTATTTCGATTTAACTTGGGGGATGGGCCCGAGAAATATATTTATTATTCCGCCTGATTGGCCATCCTAATGTACATTCAATCGATGGTAACTAAACCAATTTGTGTTCTCAAGGAACCCTCATTATTTGTAAATCTGTTTAAATTCTTCAAAAGTTTGCTCTCGATATCCAGATTCTTAATTCATAAAATTATACATCGTCTACATAAGTATAATATGTAAAAACTCACGTATGATATCAGGGGTAAGTTCCAAGCTGCTGCGACCAGGGCCTCTGCTCTGCAAGAGTCATCCGGTCCGATAAAAGCTATAACTCCAGAATCCCTCATTTCCGTCATTATCCTGATACCCAATGCTGCTAATGAGTCGGCGTTGCTTCGACCTGGCCAGAAATAAGAAGTTTTGTAGAATGGTGATCAAGGTCTATTTGGTTGATTGATTGAAGAAAAAAAAAATGAAAAAGATTGTTTATCGTCATTTTTGCGGTTACAACGATACAATGAACTATAATTAATATTTACCTATATCAGCAGCTAGAAATTTCAATTCTCTACCAGGTAAAAGATTCGGGTCTAAGTTTACTGTCGCTATAGCCAGAGGCAGCGCTCCGAGAACCACCTGTTCGATTTGAGAATGAAATCAACCAATTATTCCATTATTAAACGTCAATTTATGATCGTGGTCCATTTCGCATTGCGAAGAAAATTAAAAATCCATTTACTCCGTGATCGATGTAAACATCTATGCACACGCTCAGGCACCGTATGGAGATTAAGAAACACCGATCCGTAGTGATCGAGGGATGAATGATTCAACGAATGGTTGAATAAATTCGAGTTTCAGAGAAGGAATTTGCGCTGAAATATCGGAGCGAATTTCGCGAGCTTCATAATATGCGAAACTTGATTGAGGTCATATATTTCGTTCTGTATGAGCATTCTATCCACTCGAATGCGGCGACCGATTTTATGACTTTTATTAATTACCGTTCTCTTATAAATCTCGAAGTTACGTTACTTCGGAGGTTTTTCTTTCGTTCAGTTTTATTATCCCAACCCGTCGGAGACGTGGCAACAAAAAATTAACGATCGCCACAGATTTTGACGGAGAGCCAAGTCGTACGAAGACTCTGACCATACACGAAAAGGCTCTGAATAAAAAACACCAACAATCATAGCGGCGACAATTACGTTACCTGACTTCGTCCGTATGATCCCAAAAAACCGATTGTCAAGCTCTCGTTGAATTTGTGAACTCCAGTGCCAGTCAAGTAGTTATACAAAAAGCTGAAATCCTGAGTGCCTATAAGGGCGGAACTGGTGTTCTGGCATTTTTTAAATTTCCTTGCCTGATTTGCATCGACTACTTCGATCGAAAATACGAAAAACCAGAGTGAATAAAACACCAGCCTCTTGAGAGGGTACAGCTTCATTCTTAAATTAAACTCAGTGTAGGTATATCTCGGATATTTATTTACTTAAAAATCAGAATACCAATTTTACCACGGTATTTATAATCGCGAATACTTTTATCGAACTTTCAACGATAAGAAAATCGTCGAATTGGCACCACTCATTCGTTCACATACGTATATATATGCGTCTTATTTTCACTATTAGTGCGAGGCCCAGAATTAATGCTCTGATACTTTCTCACGTCGGTCATTAGTATTTTTCATAAATTTCCTATCTGGACGTCGAATCTATCGAAATACCCGAAAATCTGTCGTTTTTTTAACTCAAAAATTGGGCAGTTTTATCAGGCCTCTCCTCATCGACACTATATTATTAATTGACCTAGTAGAGACAGTGACTTCGAAGTATTCTTTCACCTCGTATAATCACTCAAAGAATCCGAAAAACGATTCCGAAATTCGTTTTCCAGTGGAGATATTTTTTTTTTTTTTATTGCAAAAATGTGTAAGAAAATGGCATCAATGTATTTTCAGTCAGAATTTTCATTTATACAATATCAATTTTTTTTTTTTTTTGTACTTTTCTACTCTACTAATTACATCCCCTCTGTTTCTTATTACGACTCTGATTTTCTCCAGTCTCCGGCTTGCTCATACATTTAATTATTACTGCGTCTCGTACGACTTACTACTCTGTATAAATTTTAGCTTCGTCCACCAGGGATTTGATTCATTTACTTATTTATTTATGGGGTAGAATCTAGCTGCGATATACTGGCGAAGAGTATCTTTTCCAATTTATTCAAATTCATCTTCCGATTGCTCATTTTGCCTTCCACCACCGTCATCCTATAACGTTTTGATATTAAAATTCGATTTTTGTTACAGGCTACTATGACACGTAAATTTCCAAGCTTTTTTCAAATATGAAGAAATTTTTTTTGCTTCATTTCATCTGATTTTTATTATAAAATATTTCTTCTGCATTCTCGAGTGCTTTTCTGTTTGTTATCATCTCCCCTTTTTTTTCGGTTTTTTTATTTATTTTTTTTCCACCCCTATCACCCGAAATTTATTTTCGAATATATCCAACTTTGGACCACCGTGCACAGACTCACGTTTCACGGAGTACTGGCGGGTCTTTCGATGTCTATGATAACCACGCGTTGGGGATGCGTGATTCTGCGCAAACTGGGGTCGCCCTTTGAAATACAACCCCTGAAGCGGGAGTTGATTCTTCTTAACCTACGCCGTCGAGATCCCCAAATAGATCAAGACACAAATGCGAATACCGTGGAAACATGATCCATCCGTTTGTATCATTCGATTCTAACTCCGTAGACAATGGCTTTATGGTAGCTCATGCAGAAGACGAGCTCATTACATTTCCATGAAAAAGCGTATACCGTAGAAAAATCATTGATTCAATCAATTCACGAATAAAATTTACCCACCAGCGTGAAAGGAAAGCGACAAAAAATTATCAAAGTAAATATCTAAAACACGCTTCTGCAGATTTACCAAATTTTTCTTATCCCTAAATTCAAAGGTCTCAAATTTCTGTCAAATCAACTTTTTTTTCCTTTTTTTTCTTTTTTAAAAAAAATTCCAAAAATTCGGGACAGGAGAGCGAAGAGCTAGGGCGATTGCTGGTCGAATCCAGGTAGTCATGCAGCCTAAACGGTCCCTGTCGATCTGTCTGGACATTACTGATCCTTGAAGGTTTCTTTATCCTTCCCCCTTTGAAGATAAAAATATGGACGTTTTGCAGCAACTGTTAAAATGAAATTTTTTTGCAGACTTTATTCTTTGGTGCATTATTTTCTCGATATTTTTTATCAGCTACATTTTTCGACGATATAACTCGGGGGCTGTCGAAAATACGAAATTGAAATTTCTAACAGAAGTTAAAATACACCGTATAATTCATTAGTCGAATCTGGAAGCGGATGACACAAAATCTTTTGGTTTCAATTTTAGATCAACAAATACCACGAATTTTTGCAAACTATTTCCTTTGTTAATTTTCTTGCAATATTCAATTTTTCGGGTTCAATCGATAGAGGGAGGTCTTATAGGGATCACAAATATAGCTTGGAATGAACAGAATTTTTATTCGTACCCTGGAATCGTGGTAAGGCCGAATTTTGCCCTATTTTCATTTTTACGGTGCAACGCCATTATCACCGATTCCAGAAAAATGTTCACCGGATTTTTCGGTCTCATAATGCTCTGATACAATACCCCCAAAAATGAGAACCGAGTATCCCTATTTCTACCCTCGTTACAATCAAACATTGGCATTCCGGTTCCCTGATCATTGCAGATCGTGCAGCGCGCGTACATTCAATATTTGTTTTTATTCCCACGTGAAATCTCCATGGGATTTTAGTGCCGTTTTGATGTAGAAAAATCAGTGATTACCTATACATTTTATATTAAACGTTGAATGAACGTTGAGAAGAAACTCGTCAACAAACATTATTGCTTGGGGGTATAAAAAAAAACTTCCAGTTTAATGCTTTCGAGTCGTCGAAGGTGCCTCAGGTCGATTTGGACTGAAAAACCTGTGTGTGACAGCAACTCAGGGGTGAAAAAAGAAAAGAAAAAAAAAGAAGAAACAGTGAGATTAAACATAATAGCGATATTCAGCAAGGGTTCAATAATTCCCTTAAAATAAAATCTCTACCACGACATATTACATATTATAGAGGCGTGCTGCTGTTCTTCGACATTTCATCACCTAGTTATTATCCCTATATATATTATGTTAAAATGAATTTCTAATCTCGCGAGCACGTCTCTTCCGCGTTATGATCGAATGCCTCGTATACTACTCCGAGGATTAAATCGACCCTGAATAAATATGGAATTTTATTTAATGGAGGGTGGAAAATTTCCAAGGTAAAATATTGAATACGCATTAAATATTTGTGTACAGGTATGTACTTCTCCGCACTGTTAAGCTTTCACCTTTGTAAACTCCATACAAGACTATCTTTTCCCATATTATCTCGCAGTTTCTTATCTGTGATGAAAATAAAGTATAATTATAATCTTATAGGTATATTTTTTTTTTTCCTATTTTCACTCGATATTTTGAAAGGAATACATAGTTACTTTGAAGATATTCAGACGAAAATAGAAATCGTCTATACCCACTCGATCCGTAGGTCATAAGAGATTTAACTATATTGCGAGAATCGTGTATACATGTTATACCGGGAGTATTCGTCGAAACGCTTCATAGGAAAGTGGAAACGCCTGCATACAGGCAACTCAGACGTCGAGCGATTAGGTTTTGTTCGGCATATTGCGTGCCCATTGGCTACGTGGGAACAAAACCTGATCGTTTGACTGTTGAGTTGCCTGTACGCAGGCGTTTTCACTTCCCTATAAACCGTTTCCACGAATATTCTCGGTATAGTATATAAGCTCAACGATACGCGAGATACCGAATCATTGATCATCATAGCGTGATGAATAATTTAGGGTGAAGTGATAGTGGAGTTGCATTTCTGCAAGTATAGTTAAATATAACGAAAGGGGAGGACCCTTTCTATCTATTTGTGTCTATCCTAAAAGGGTTTTTATATCTAGACAGATACCTGGCGAACAAAAATAAAGTATTTAGATAACATATACGCATATATATGGATGGGAATTCTCAACCCCTCTACTAAAACCTGGGATAAAAATCCCTCTGGGGATTATTATATATTTCTTATACAGACTCGGTGGTTCGCAAATTCTTCTCGACGTTTTTACGTCGGCTTATTCGTCTCGTTACCGAGGTCTGCGTCGTTGAAATTATGGAAATATAAACTTGTAACACCGGTATTTTCATTCCTTGATCTCCAGACTTCGTAAACGTACAGGGTACGACCCCTCGACTCGTAAAAGTTAACAATAAGCCGAAATCCCACTCGACCACTCCACTTTAATTCACTTTACTTCACCCCGTCTCGTTTTGGTCTTTCGATCAAAAACGCCAAATGAATAATAATAACATTATTTACTCCAAACGTAAGAATTTTTCAGGACTTTTAGGTAATTGATTGTTCTCAGAAATGTCATGAGACAAATAGTCACCTTGCGAATATAATAGATTCATAGATTCGTTTCTTATTTTTTTATTTTTTAAATGTGAAATTGTTTTTTCATTACCACCTACTCCTCGCTATGTAAATTACATAAAATTATTCTTAAATCCACCCGAACATTTTGAACAAAAATTTCAATCGGCTGGTACGCTTTAAGGGCTTTGGAAGTGACAGCGGTAGATTTTTCTCCTGAACCTTCGACGCTGTTTGAATTTATTTTATACGGAAATTTAGGGTGGATTATCGATACTCATTTCGTTACCTCGCATACGTTTGATCTCGCATTAATTTATACCACCTCTGTATATCGCTGGATTCATTTTTCTTATCATTTTCTGCCGCGGATTACCTGCAGGCAGATCGCAACTCCGAAATTTTTTCATTATTTTTTAGACACAATTTAAATACATGCAACGGTTTTAAAAAATGTCAGACGCACGTCGAAAGCGAAAAAAAGACCACGTATGTGTGTACAAATTCGACAGCTTTTATATAGAGCCATCAAGCCACGCTTCACCCTACAGAAAAGCCCTTAATGAAGAAGGCATCTTATGCCAGAGGCTCAAACCAAATGACGAAATGATTCAGATTGGATTTGGTTTGAAAAAGTTTTAGCGACTCGGTGATGCTTTTTATTTTTTACCTTTTCCAGACGAAATTTGAAACCGTTCGAACGTTTTTCTTTCATCGATCATTTTGGGTACACTAAAACTGATATACAATATACATAAACCATACTTCTCAGATGAGTCATATAATTGTTTAGTCAAAAGTTACCCTTGCTTTTCCTCACTTCTAGCCGTTCAAAATTTAATCTTGGGAAGTTTGATCGTAGAAACAGACGCAAGTATGCTACATTCTGTAAACGAATCAAATTAGAACAAAGTGCCAATAAGATCACGACTGTATCACCCTTGGTAGCATCTCAATGGCTGATACCATCTACTTCAAAGACTGCGTTGAATATCCTTCACACTTTCCCAACGTCAAGATATACGTGCGTAAATGATTATCAGCTTCGATCTCCTTGGCGTTGAGGAAGGTATTGGTTTCGACTTTCTATAGAAAAATGACTCTAGCTGATTCCGAATACACACGAATATGTAGACTGTTGACAGTCCTGGCGATAAACTCTGGATACAAAAAAATTTTTTTTTCATAAATCTCGTCTCCGTGTTGTAAGAAGTACGAAAAAATCCAACATCTAGTAGAGAATCCCTAAACAGCTAACCGGAGTCCGCAATTTTCCAAAGACCTGACCAGTGAAACTTGTCACCAAAAAAAAAAAACAAAAAAACAGACACAAAAAAAGGAAAAAAGATAATACGATTCTTTGATTCGTCGGAGTACCATTATCGATAATTATAGGATTTCTTTATCGCTGAAAATGAACGATTATGTAAAATCAATCGCCATAGTCCGTCCGCCATAGACCGTCTTTCACCGTCTTCCACCGTTTTTCACCGTTTTCCACCGTTTTGACGTTCGCTTTCTTTTTGCTAAAATCTTTCCAAAGCTTTGAGGGTTTAATAATTGAGACTCCTAAATCGAGCGAAATTGTGTTAAGCCTGTTACCAGAGATCCTTCAATATTTAAACAGGGGAACCCCATGAAAAAAGGATTTCTCTCAGTTCTATGGAATTCAGTAGATTTTAGTTGAAATTTGATACTGCATATTATGGAATATGATTGAATGTCTAGACTACTTCCCTTGCAATTGTTATGACAGTGAGAATGATCTTACAGCAAACGAACAACACTATTTGTTCTACCTCGTTCCACCGATTTATAGAATATGACTGTTACTTAAATTATACCTAGTGAAATGTGCGAGAGTAATTGTTTCTATTCTCGAATCGACAGACTGGAGTTTAATTCGTCCCGATAAGTAAATAGCGAAATTAATTAACGTTCTAAGGTTCGTTCGAGATGTGGCATTAAAATTTACCAAGCTTCCGTTTGTCATTTGAATGACTTTGATTCGTTCTACTATCTGCTATACGTAACGAGAAGGAAAGGCCACTGCAAGGGTCCGTCCCAAAAACGAAGGATACCATAAATCGAAAATTGAAAAAAAAAAAGAACACATGAACCGCATTTCCATCATTCGAATCATCTCTAATCCGTTATTTATACTATTTCGTCATCCGCAACGCAGGAAAGTATCTTGGGTTGCGTGATTTCAGGCGGCATCAGTGTACGGAGTATCTCGATGAAATCCCGCCTTATCGGCGTGGTTATATAAAAAAATTAAATAAAATTACTAACATTTCACCCGGGCGGGTGAATTTTCATTTTATTTTATTCTATTCATATTACGAGAACCTAGTTGGGCTGCTTCAGAGGATATTACCTGCAGCCACGCATCACCTATCCCATCGACAGTAAAATATATGTTGGTAATTATTTACCAATGAAGATATAACAGTTTTAAAATTCTCCTTCAGCGACTAAATTACTTATTCCCAGTTAATCTGCACCGTCGAATTTATTCATAATTGTTTATTTATAATATATATATATCATGAGATTGGTTCCGATAATGATTATAAAAAAAAATTAATCATAAATATAGACGTCAGAAGCTGTGGGAATATGCGATAGTACAGTCAAGGAAAGTGATTCTGAAGCGCCGTATTCGGGGTAGACGAGCAACCGAACATACACGTTGTTTTTAATTCTCTTCAAGTTGGTATCTGCCCCCGCGATAAATCAGTGATCTGCTCTGCGCTGGATAGGGGACTTCGTTTGTTATTATTAATAAATTATTAAAAGTTATATGAATTGACGTTCTCTGAAAAAAAAAAAAAAAAAAACGAAGTCCCCTATACCGCGCAGAGTAGATCACTGTTTTATCGTGGGAGCAGATGCTGCTTTGATTTCATACCAATTTGAAGATAATTAAAAACAACGTGTATGTTCGGTTGCTCGACTACCTCGAATACGGCGCTCCAGAATCACTTTTCTTGACTGTACTTCTTTCACTTCTCATTCACAAATCGTTTTTTCGTGATATGTTAATCAGCTAGTTATATCTGGATTGTATATATGTCTCGCAGGGATAATGATGAGTGGTTTTTAAGCCTATTTAAATATACCGATAAATTGATCTAATTAATTGGTCAAAAATGAAATGAATTTATTTTTATCCCCTTTTCAAAAGTGCTATTCAATTCCTCTGTCACACTGCAGTGGAGCAAGTTATTAGTCATTAATAACTCGACACTCATATATCGGACTATAATCCGAATCAGAATTTCATATCGTAGTTTGTTATCTCATCGTGGTATATGTATAATATTGTGTCAGAAAATAACAAGGCGCGTAGCTTGAATTTGGAGAAAATTACGCGAGAAAAGAAAAAAGATAACAGACCATTGACCAGAGCATGAATCACGGTGCACCAAAACATATTGATATTTTTTTCTATCTCTCGAAGCTGACATTTCTAAAATTACGTCAAGTAACGAAACTTTTGTTATATATGTGGTGAGTCCGGATTCTGAATTTGAGGTCTAAAATTCCGAATTCCAAACATTTATACAACTAATTTCATGAATATTTGAATCATTCAAATAATTAGACCAGATCGCTATTTTCGATCCTGAATTTTCGATCTCAGATTCGGAATGAGCCATTCAAAAAAAAACCTCGAGGACAAATACAGCCTCCCGGTCCAGGGACATGAGCATTAGTAACGCGATGTAAGGTCTTGCGTGTTAATCAGATGGAAATCCTAGTCATGGATTGAGGCATCGTTTATAGTTTGATGACAGCGTTTCCTCTTCCAAGAAATTGATTAGAGTGTGTTAAAAAAAAAAGAACCATTGTTTTGACGCACTTTAATATATGCATATATACCCATGATTCCTGTTTAGATATAAGAATGAAATTCCAAACGAAATTGGTGGTATTTGCATCGATGCGGTTGAAGAGTACCGTTAAAATCACGGATGCCTATAATATGTTAATTGTCAATAATTCGTTGCATATTATTCGAAAAACTTTTATGGTATACCATTAATAACGTCAGTCACGTCATCAGTGTTTATTCGTCTTATACGCGGATTGATTAAACCGGAGAATTGAAGTGGTCTTCTTTTTGAAAAAATTTGAAAAAAGTTTCGATTAACTATAAGACAATTATACTGTTACGTTGATCTATGTAGGTCGATGTTCATGATATCTTTTTTTCTTCTTCAAATTTTAGATATCATCGAATCTCGTGAAATGCAATGTAATCCGTTGCTAAATAGGTACGCGGATCTGCTAATAATTTTCAACATCAGCTATAGGTCCGTGTATAATAAATAATTACATTTTTATAAATCGCAGAGAAAGATAGTATACAGGGTGAATTCTCTTCGGGGTCCGGAGAGGGTGTGGCTTAAATCGGCTAAGACTCCGCCTCCTACTATTCATACTTGTTATTATCAGGGGAATGATTGACTTCAAACAGTAGACAATCCATTAAAAAGTTACGGTGGATAGTATAGTGGCTCATTGCTTTGTTATTCTGAAAATGACAAGCATGAATAGAAGGGGGCGGGGTCTCAGCCGATTTAAGCCACGCCCTTTTCAGCTCCCGGAGAGAATTCACCCTGTATACATCACAGTATAATCTTACAAGGTTTTGCGGGTTCCTGAAACGTGAGTTGTATTAAGTGGTAAGCGAACTACCTGCAATTTTGCACCGCAGGATCGGTAATAAGAAGATGTCTCTACGCCTCGGCGACAAAAATCATAAATATAAGAATGCTAACGGAACCATCAAGAGACGAAATGTGAATGATAGTGGTCCGGACTCCGAAAGCGGCCTCGAGATACATATGCGCAGAATTTTTTCGATGATCAAAACATCGAAAAAGCGTTCTGCTTAAAACTTGCCAAATATTACGTAACAGTTAATTTTCTCAGCAAATAGAAAGAACCGTACATCTATACAAAGCAACGCTAGGCTTCGGTACCAGTTTAGAATTGATAAAATATAATGAATATGTAAGCCAGGGATACCTACAAACGATGTTGAATTCAACCTATATAGAAATAATTTGACGATTTAAAAATTTGAACCGATAAAAAATCCATTGGTGTTGTACGACCAGTTATATTTATCTATTCATTATATTCATTCGTTAGCTATACGATACAATAGACCATATTACATACATTCATGAATTATTTATTTATCGAAGTTATCATTGGATCGTAGCTCTTAATCTCGTAACTCGCAACATATGGGGCATTTCATACCGAATCGACCTGGATGAAACCCTTGACCATTCGGATTCGTTTCACAATTTTTTATGTTGTTGTCCTAACTCTAAAAATGACTCGAATTTTTTCTTGAAATTTTTCAAAAATTGGGAACGCCCCATATATGTACTTTATTGATATGTTAGGGACATTTGTAATCAAGGCTAGTAACTCGTAAGTGTATATGACCTTAAGTCGTTATAGTGAATGAAGCAGTTATTTGCATTGATGTGATTACGCGTTTTCGCGACCTTGCGGTTTATGGTGGATTTTTTTTTTCCTTCTTTCTTTTTTCTGTTGAATTGTTGCATTACGTTATGAAGTAGAGACAGCTGCTTATAACTACGACCGTGGCCATGGGCCAAAGGAAATGACAATTTCCTCTTTTACTACATAACTGCGCTTACATTTCATTTCCGTAAATATATAAAAAAATCCTCAACGAATCTCAAGATTGCATGAATCTGCGCAGTAAAACGTATTTTCTTAAATTTTTATAATAATACATAGACAATAACAAGGATTCGATTTAAAGCTAATCAGAAATTAAACAAATATTATAGAATCTCTATTATACTGAAGCTTTTTTTTTTTTTTTTTTTAAGAAAATGAATCGAGTTTTCATGTATTAGTTTAACACTTTTGACCTCATATATGTTAATCAAGAATTTCGCAGTTGATATAGAGCTGCTATAATTATCGTAACGTATATCTCCACTTTTATAACTATATAACTTTCTTGCCCATCTCTCAAGATCCCCTTAAAATATTCGATGCTAATTTTCAATCTCTATATGTATAATTATTTTTAGATTTATAAACTTGTCTTGATTAAATTATTGAGAGAACTTATGCTATACAGGGTGATTCATAATGCGGTACTTTCCTTGTACTAGTCGATTCCTCGGAAAAATTTAAGACGAAAATTATCAATGCTAAAATGTCGAATGGGAAACCGTTTTCAAATAAGAGCCGTTTAGAGCAAGCCAATACGAGAGTAGATACGGGACTGTCTCAGGGCTACCACCACCGGCCTGTCGGTTCTTGCGTCACCGGCCACCGCGATCTCACCAACTGACAAAATGACGGTGGTAGCCCTGAGCCAGTCTCGTATCTACTCTCGTATTAGCTAACTTTAAACGGCTCCTGCCTGAAAACGGCTTCCTATTCGACATTTTAGCGTTGATAATTTTCATCTTAGATTTTCACGAGGAATTCACTGGTATAAGGAAAGTACCGCATTCTTGATCACCCTGTATAATAGAGTATTTGACATAGTGTAAGAATAGTATTTAAAGAACGTGTAATCAATTATGGTTATACCAATCAAAGAACAGGATTAGCAACAGATTTTCGAATTCACAAGCTCCTCGAACATTTTCTTCAAAAGAAAAAGAAATTAAAAATTGAAGAAAAAGAAAATGAAAAAAAAAAGTCGTTCGCGCCATGCATATTTTGAAAAAAAAAAGAAAGGAAAAATTAAATATGAGATAATTCGGTCTTTCACTTTCTGGAATAAGTATAAAGACGATAAATGAACATATCGTAGAATGTGCAAAAACTTATCTCTGAATTCAGTGACTGTTAAGCGTGGTATTTGGATTATCTAATTTTACGTCGAGTAACTAGTGAAGGTGGTTGTATAGAATATCAATGAAATTTTTTTTTTTTTTTTTTTTTTGACTACGTTTAAATTCGATTCGCGGCACAACATATGTAATCACCCGTTGACGTCAATTAAACGAGGCTGCTAAATAATCGGACTAACAATAAGACAAGTATAGTACAATGCAAACGTGAAGTGAATGGTGAATAATATGTGAAAAGAAATGGAATTGGAATTTGAAAGAAAGAAAGAAAGAAAAAAAAAAGAATGGAAGGCATAATATCAGAGTCGAAACTTTTTACTAAATTCTTCTATGCGATTAATCCTTTATCGGACGTATAATACTATAATTCATGCTGCATGATGAACGGAAGTGCGAAGATAAGATCTTGTTTTCCAACGAAAGATCGAACGTTTGTCATTTGGTCAATGCGATAAGTCAATGCCTGAGATTTATTATCGTTTTTTATGAACAATTTGTCTTTAAGATTAACATATTTTCATTGGGTTTATAATTTAACTTATATAAAGAGAAAATGATAATAAAAATCCGGTATCAAGGTGCGTGAAATGTTCAATGTTTCACGTACAATGTACACGTTTGCGAATTACTGATCAATTGCTGTGATATTTTCTGGGCCAAGGTCTTCGATCTATAATTTATGCGACGAACCGTATAGTAGATCAAAAAGTAAGATGTGTATATGCGATATGGTATAAAAACCATATTTGTTTAGAGCGTATTCATTTTTGTTACTTGCCCTGAGGTGTTAACAAGAAAATTCACTCTCGATGTTTTAGATCCTCATCAAACAGTCTGACAGATAAATTGAGAAGAATAAATGAGTGTATAATGTCGGTGGAGATTGAAAACAGTGTTGAAAAAAATCGAGAAAAAACCGGCGTTCAAATCTTGTTATAATACACGAGAGAGGTTTCATTTTTACAAATTTTTTTAACCCACTAAAAGTTTGATTTCATTGTACCTTATTTTCTTCTGCACTTTTCGTATGCAGAATACTTCGAAGTGAATGGAAGTGTGAATGGATGGAACAGTATTACGAACTTTAAAACGACGAAAAAAAAAGAAAACTGTAACACTTCAATTACGCGAGGATCGGTAATTTGGTTATTCGATTTTTTATCGAAGTCCCAATCGCCGCGGCGACCACCGTCATCTAACAAATTACCTGTATTCCGGGAATAGAGTATACTGAATAGACCAAGCGCTGTTATCTCTCCAGTACCGTTTTAAATGTTCTCAGATTCTCGGGGATAAGAGAAGTAGCGATCGTATGAAAGGTTCCCTCTGAATAGACACACTCGAGGACATCGCCATACGCTTAAGAGAAATAAGAAAAAAATGAAAAGAAAAGAAATTCAATACAAAAAGGAAAGAAAAGTCAAATTATCAAGCGCCACAAATCTCATCCAGCGGTTGTAAACGCTGGTGCAGCATTCCTGGCAAGGATACACCAGCTGAACAGGTTCAGCGCAATATCCTGCAAGCCCAGCAACCTGAGAGGCCAGGATAACAGAATCAAAACCAATAAGGAAATTCATGTCACATGCTACGGTGGGCGACGTAATGTGTAAGAACAGTTAACCATGTGCATAATATGCACCATATTACGAACGATATTTGGGGTCGATCGCCGCAGAATTCGATTTCTGGCCATGGGTCATGTGTGGTCCGAACATCTGATTTCGGTACGATACATCCAATAGAATATCGATGACTGATAAACGAGTTTGACGGACGTGAAGATGTCTTGCGCCAATGCCGATTTACTATTTTGTATATTTTTGCCGGTTATTGGATAACATGTGCAAAATGTTGGTAATTGCTGATGACATCATTTGATATCTGAACTTTGCCAAACGAACGAAACACCGATTCGCGGTGCTTCTCTGACTCATTACACGACTTTGGTGGGCACAGTGAGTACCGTAAGATCTTCTTTACGATCTTGGTAAAAATAAATACCTGGCTGAGGTATTTACATACGTGTATTTCGAGACCAAAGAAACAGAAAGAAGCATCCTTTCAGTGGTAACGAAGATTTGCGCGGAGGAACAATGAGACGATTGTGTGCAATGAAGAGATGCAAGAATTTCTTATTCTTAAACCCATCAAGGATCACACGAATCCCTCGTCTTCTTCTTACAGCTCCGTTAGATCCGGACCTTCATGGGTTTTTCCTCATTGCCTTCATGCACGACAACGGTTGACACAATTCTTCAGGGCACATCGGAGAGGTGAATTCTTTTCTTCCTTTCGAATTCATTCGAGATTTTCTTCGCCTTCGCCTTCGCCTTCGCCTTCGCCTTCACCTTCACCTTGCCGATGTGGGCGACGACCATGAAGCGTTATGATAATGACGAATTCATTGACACACATCGAGTGCCGGCGCTCCTCATCGGATCTTATGCGGTAGATATAGGTACACATTTCAAGTTCTGGGTCGATATAAGGATCGCGAAGCTCGGTCACCTTTGCGAAAATATTCCCAACCGACATTCTTGCCATATCTAAACATCTTGACGATCGAATGATTTATTCTTAATCGATCCACGATGCGAATAACGCGATCGAAGATCTGGGCTCGCGCTTCTCTTCATTTAAAAACCCCATTGTCCTAGATTCTTAATTTTGTAATTTGGAAGAAGAAGAAGAAGAAGAAGAAGAAGAACGAACTTCGGAATATAATTTTGCGAGGAACTGAGGAGACTAGGAAAATTGATTAGCTCTGTGAATCCATATCAATCTTTTCCAGTCAGTTTAATAGTCGATAAAATAAGATGATAATTAATTTAACGTTTATGGAATGGGAAACGGCAGCGATATGTCTTCTGCGGCAATACCGTTTCGCGCCATTATTATTGGTATATGTATTATTAAATCTGGACATATCATATCCTCCGTCAATAAATCGGCCCACTACTACCTGCAGCAGCACATTAAGCTTGCTAATTTTATACATATTTTCGGTTGTCCCGTTGCCCCACCTAGCAAATCTTAGCCTCTTCGAACGCGTTTTGTATTATTTAAATTCTGGCCACAATGACCCCGTAAACGCGACATAAATACACAACATATACATAAATGTCGACGTATCATTCCTAAAAATTTCTGCCATAAAGAGTGGGACGCGTACGTTTGTCTATACCTATATAATTGAATAAAAAAATAGTCATCCGAGGTTTTCGATACATCCGGACTCATGCAGTGGTTCATTAAACCTTATTTCACACGCTTTTATCAGATCTTCAATAAATTAGCCAACACTGACGATATTTGCATTCGGCTACCGGACGCGAGCTCCGTAGCTCCAGGTATAGGACATAAATTCAACCGAGTGACCACTCGATTATAAATTCATTCCGAGCCATTGCTTTAATTTTAAACCCAGAATGAAGTGAAAATTGAATACGGTTTATTTTATACTCGTTAATAAAATTGCGATAATATCAAAGTCTTAATTTCATAATACGATAGGAGGCTTACTAGATATATCGTATGCAATTTCAGTTTACTGTCTGACATAAGTCACTCGCAACTAACGGTGTAACATGTTCAATATTGAAATGACTGAAGAATTTTTTCCCTTTTTTCCAGGATGTGAATTGTGTTCAAGACTTCCGAAGACCTTTTTTTCTTCCCATCTGTATGGCGAATTCGCTTAGTTCTATTGTACTCGCGGTACCTTAGGTCCAAGTAATTACACCGAACACGTGCTAATCTTAAATCATCATCAGGAAGTTAGCGTTCGTATATATTCATGAATATATAAAGATTCGGTTTGAAAATGAGTATGAATCATTCGTCGATACAAGATGGTGCCAAAACGATGTTTATGTTTCATTTGTAGAGATGAAATCTGCCTAATATGATGTCGTATGCAAATCATCACCCACAAGTCTTCAGAGCATCCTGCGAAATCCTAAGGCCTTGTAGTGATGACTTTGAATTCAAAAGAAAAAATGAAATAAGAAATAAAATAACATCACAGGAAACGGAAGTCATAGTTGAACAAAAAATCCAATCTACGACTATACAGCGAGTATATTAGACTTGCTCTGGAGTTGGTGGAATTTAATGGCTTTATCGTCACTCCAATGCATTAATGAAAGTCATTGTCTCACATGGGATAAATAAAGAAGAAAAATTGACTTCAGAGAGAAGAATCGGGTGGGACTCGCGATTATATACCGGTTTTGATTTATCGAAACACTCTAATGCTCGTCCAGAGACAATGTGAACCTTTTAACGTTGACACTAGCTTAAAAGGAATAAGTTTCCTGGAATCTGTTCAGTCCTGGTTAATCCCTGGGAAGTCATGGCCACTGTTTGAATATGGATGAGCGAGAATGGGACGGTTTGTGAAAATGACAATAAAATTATTCATCCGATCGTTAGCCTGAATTTAAAATTAATCAGCCCAAATTAAGCTTGGCGATTTTTCTAAATTCCTACGCTAACGGTTCATCGGTTTTTACAAATAGGCACAATTATCTGTTACTCTCCCACGTGTTATTCATTTCGTGGACTGTGTCAGCCAGTTTGGTTTGTTAGGTCGAATACCGCAAAAGCCTTTCAATATTCGAATCATACCTCGTCCACCTACTCCTGAAAAATTCATTTAGAATTCCTAGCATTTTTCGCGGTCACCTACACGCGCAGATTACATGGGGACGTATTACACCTGTATATGCCGTTCCATCTTGTATATGAAAATTGCAACGGGGTAATGTATTGATACTTGGACTAAAATCCCCTCTTCGATATTCCGCGAGGATTTTTTTCCCCGCTGTAAACATCGGGCGGAAAATTTTTTGCCGCCTTATTATAGGTCTTGGGCTTATCTACAAACGCAGATTCGACATGTCGCCAAGCCGCCAGGATCTGACGCCGCGGACACACCCCAAAATTTCGCTAACAATTGCAGGCGAATTCTAACATTAACCGTTAAAAATGTAAAGTAGAAGTTGTGCCATGCAGAATTCGCTTACGTGACGTAAGTATAAATGTGTATAAAATGGTCGGTGATCAAATAGAGTCAACGATAAGGATTGCTTATGCAGGATTTGCATAAGCCGATCAAGTATGAATTAACGGGGAAAATAATACTACACGAAAAAGGACTCGAGCGGTTCCGAAAACCCAGTGTACCTCAGTCCAAGGATGAGGAGAAATTTCGAGTTCTCAATGGCAAAATTTAAGTCCGGAATCACGATCGGTTGAGATCCTTGCCTTGGCCGTGACCATGTCTTGAGTTTTATTGAAGTTACACAATTTTTTGGGACACCAGGATCCAATTACTTGTTTGAATCTGTTTATTTTAGAGGTAATATCAGCTTACCAATTATCCTAGTCGATATCTTCCGATCCTGACCTTCTATGACGCTTTTTGTTCTATCTCTTTGTATTCTTTCGTCACGGAAAGACCCCGAGAAGATGGATCCTGAAGATATGTGATCGAAGGGTGCGAAGAGGATACGGTTTGAAAATAATTCAGTATCAGTGCAATGCGGTTGAGGGTATAATGATCGGTAATTAAACGAGAATGCTAATTAATGCGACAAGTATTCGAGTGCCTAGGTGTTGCAGAGAATTAATACTATCACACTCTGTTAGTTACGTGGGCAATCGAGTGACATCGACGTACGAGAAGCCAATCAGCGTGAGTCAATATGTCATGTAATCGGTATACCTGGTTACCAAGAGATCAATTAAGTCATTTGTAATGAGAGTCGCTGTTCATGTAACGCAATTAATTTCAAAATCGAGTATAGGCATCTAGTATCATGTCGTAGGTGTAAGTAGCGTGAGAAAATGAATAAATCATGATGGAATCTTGTGAGTTAATGCGTTCTTCCGTACCTGAAGAGTATACGTAGTAAATGGGTTGGCTTCTGAATCTTATCCTTAAAGCAAAACAATATTTTTTCCTTTTTCCTTTTTGATTAATTTTTAAAAAGGGCAAATCGGGGATAAGATGATGCGTCCGATTAACACGGTAAACCTTATACAGCGTGTCACCTGCCTCGATACTCGGGGCTTTATTGGGTCACTGATTCAGAATCTAGGGTCTATAATTGCAAATTCCAAGTTTGTGAAACAACTAATATCACGAATATTTGAATAATTCAAACATTTAGATTGGATCCGCTAATTTGAATGTGGAATTTTAGATAGTCAAACGGAAAACCTTAATGTCGATTGAGGCACCACTCAGACTCTAATGACCACGCTGTCCTTTGGTAGACTAGAAAAAAAATCATCGACTTGATTCTGCACACTCTGATCAATATTTGAAAAAAAAAAAAACCCTTAGCGAAGTCTGGGTGCATCAAAAAACATGAGAAACCGCTAACATTTCAATATTTTAATATTGTGATTGACAAAAATCTTTTGTATCGATCAATGAACCAATTGGGTACCGTCCAATGATTATTCAGCTGATTATAGACTATTATAGTATAAAATGTATTTATATGCCATCCGTCAACCGACAGATAAAAACAGCTTCATTTTTGTCGTAATTATTTTCGAAAAAATCTAAAGTGGAGTATTTTTATCCCCTTTGTAAAATATGAGCTCTGAGAAGCGAGTGCGTCATCGTTTGCAGGTATGACTAACACTCGAGTAACGCATCAGCTACTGCAGCGCGTTAATTATTTCGCGGTTTTTGAGGGGTTCTCGACGGTATATTTATTCGACGAAACTTAAAATATATTCGTTTTATACTGTTTGCATAACTGTGCTCACTACAGATGAATAAGATCGCCATTGGACCAGTTTTACAACGTGTACATTGGCAAAGTGAATCTTTATACCGCCTCGATCCTCGTCTTATTTCTGCGGGTTATAAATCGGTCCAGATTTCTCGGAAATTATCAAGCTTCTCTTCTTCACGACAAAAATGGAAAATATCAATTTGGGATGCTACAATATGGAAAGGGATAAGGTTTTTTATTGTCCAAACGAGGGGCGAAGTATAGAATGAGGGAAAAAACGGTAGGAGATTTTTCGAAATCAGACCAAATAAACGATAAGTGAATAATGTCAGTCTCGAAACGAGGGAGAGACACGTATACACATAATACATTTTTCTTTCTTCGTTTTAGTGGAGTAAACGACCGTGAATCTTTTCCATATTCGATCAACTGCCACTAGCTACACAATCGATGCAGTATTCATCTCGGGTAGCAGAAGAATTTGAAAAAAAGTCGACTCTTCTGATCGTAACGAGACCCTGAGGCTGGAACCACAATGCCAAGTTGCATCGAATCACTGATGAAGTTGCTGTATGGCAAACTCCACATATGCCATATTATTTTATCTGCGATTGAAACGTCTTTGAAATAAAACAATACTAGAGATTATAGTATAAAATTTGATTTTTTCAAGAACCCTCGTGATTCCCGGTAGATCACTGAGGAAATTGGTACAACAGCCCAATCTGCCTCTAACACATATGATCGATACCAAGCAAGAATCTATTACCAGTATCTCATATCGCAATCGATTAGTCGAGACGTGACAAACACCCAACATATGTGTTCGAATTAATCGATCTCAATTTAGGATGTCCAAAAAAAGTTTATTCGTTTTTTATCATATGTTACAGTTTTATATGACGTCTATTGCATGGATGCAGTTCCGCCCAGACTCTGCCGAAGATGAATCTCTGCTAATTTGCAGAAACAAATTTTTTTCATATAATTTTTTTTTTTTTTATTTTATTTTCGTACAGACTATGTCACGGTTTCGTGCCTGCAGCTATACCGTAAATCGAGTTGATTAACAGAAAATAAAAAGCTTGAAGCAAGAGGGCAACGAGATACGAAAACACGAGACGAAACAGCGTGATGCACAGCCTCCCTAAAGTACTTTGTGTACTTGGAGGATGCGGCGTCTTGACCATATGGAAATGTGGATTGTCCGTTACTTTGACCGAAAGGGCAACCGTCGATTCACAGGATCAAAATCCGGGATTATTTACCCTCACATCAAAGTTTATTCATGTCTTTTCCTATTGGTATCTGGGCGATTCTAAACACCATAGCTATGGGTTCGGACTGGGATGAAATAAAATTGATGAGGAAGAGATTATTGGGTGTCAATCGAATCCCGTAAAATATTTGGTTCATAATTCTCGCTCGCGATCTGGATGTATGTAAACTAACTAAGGTACGTCTTGTTCAGTTACGGTGATCCCCCGCGCTTAGATATGTGCGAATAATAAATTAGCATAATTCGCGATATTAGGCGCAGGAAATCTCGACCCGTTACACTCACTGGCTAAGAACTAACGTTTAGAAATACTACACGCAGGACGTTCTCGATGTTAGGCGAACTCGTTCACCGTCTCATACGCCATTTCTGACTTGCTAATATTCTTATAAACCTAAACGCTGCGGATAGGAGTTCTAAACCTTCGAAAAATTAGCTCAAAGTATATATTCATGTACATTTTTTCCCGTTTTTTCATTTTCTCTCTGCCTTCGATACGCAGAGTCTATAATTACGAAAACGTAATTCCACATTAATAGCTAAAAGATAATAGCGGAGCTGCCGAGTCCAAAAAAAAGATCAAACGTCAGGTCGGTGAATTTTGGCATTAGGCAGATGAAGGCGTATAAAAATTCGCTCAAGGGTTTCTTTTTGCGCCGAAAAATATCCATACCTTTACAATAAAAAATAAACCAATTTCCCCGCGAAATTGCATGTTCGGTAAGAGGTAGCGGGCCAATTCGCCGCGTGTTGTGCATGCGATCGGGTTATTTATAGCAGGTATAAACAGAAATGCACGTTTATCATGTGAGGCTAGTTTCAAGCTCGAGGTCCGTTCTCAGGTGCAGATCGCCAATTTTATCACCTTTTTATCTGCACTTCTTCAACCACAAACTTAAAACTGAGCGATTAAGGAAACGGTACGATGGGCAGCGAAGCGTCGTAGACTCACCCTGGGGTCCGCTCGGTCTGCGTAAGCAATTTCGCTATTTTTTACATCGCAAAAATAACGTTTGGTAATTATGTACCCCAGGTCTTAGAATTTCGGAGAAATTTAACGAAATGGTCCATTTTCCTCGCTTTTCAAAACCTCCTCAAATTTGTTAATTTAAAAAATTTCACACCAATTAGCAAAACGCGTTCTGAATAAATGAGGAAAAAAATCGATCTGTAATGACAAATCCCCGCCGATTTATGTCATACAAAAGGATCTGCAGATTAATCTGTCACATAATCGTCTGCAATTGACTATTTTATTTTCTTTTATTTTTTTTATTTTTCATTCTTCTTCACTTCATCTACAACCTGAATTTTTTTCAAATCTTTTTTTCTATCAGTCGTTCTGGGATGAATCACGATATCGTGACGTAACGTAATAGGATATAGCTATATAAGTCGTTATATCATATCGGAGTAAGCATGATATGCGTTGCTTTGCTTCTTCCTCGGTTCTAACCGTATATTTTTAGGCAGAAAATTCTGCACTGACTACGCATTCGTCTAGTAGATCTCTGTCTTTTTACAACAATTATTTTTCTCTTCTATCTCTGTCTGATTACTTAAAGAAACCATTGAACTTGATTCTGAACAGGAAAGACGAGGAGATATTCTAAAACTTAATTTACCCACAAACGCGTACCTACGTATGAAAAGGAACGATGCAGAGGCTCTAGAGCGTGCAACGCACGCCGGGTCTGTAATTGGATTATGTATTTATGTGTTCACGGCTGTTTATAATGTACATATTTATCGCATAAGTACATTTTTTATTTCCTCCATAGAAATTCTTTCGCCATTAATTACAAACTCGTAGATTCTTCGCTCGGATTGTCTCTCTCACTGCAGTGCAATAATTTCTACCTAGATTCCTTCGCGCTATTCTCATAGTCCGAAGATAGACTGTGGGAGGATTTCTCCACATAAAAATATTCTTAAATCTCTTAAAATTCCATCAACGAACTTAACATTTTTTTTTTACACGCAAGCAGCTATTCGGATGTAACTTTTTTGCATCATTTTCCGATCTAGTTTAATTTTTTCAACTTTTATATTATCGACTATTCGTCCGATCGAGTCACAGGAAATTTTTTTTTTTTTTCTTTCTTGTTTTTTTTTTTTTTTTTTGATGGACCAAAAATATTCAAGATGTTAGGACGACGAATCAGATTCGGAACTGTGAAAGATAGCCAATCTGTATCATATGAGTGATCCATACCTCCCACCTGCAGCTCCTTAGGAGGTAGGTAGATACACGGAGGCAGAGTGGAGGACCTCAACGGTCTTTGCAGACACGGCTAACTTGGCGAACTCTATAAGTAGGGGCAATCGTCGATTCCCTGACTTACTCCACGGTTGTACTCGACACCATCAGAAACGAAACTATCGATACGAAGACCTGCGAGTAATCCCTGGGATAAATTGAGAGTTAGGATAATACGAAGACACAACGAAAAGAAGAAAAAGAGGAAAAAAAAATCGATAGTGATATCATTACTCATTCATTCGTTAAATTTTCTTATTTTCTTATTTTTTCCTTTTTTTTCACACAATTTTACATTCATTCATTCATTGTTATCGTGTGATATGGTGAAAGACAAAATTACTTCAACTCGTAGATTTGGATGAAGGTAAGTTTGACTTTTATTCATTTTATTTTTTCATCTCACTACCCGATTCGAAATATTTTTTATAACATCGACGATTGGAAAATGACCGTAATTATTTTCAAATTTTTTTTTTTTCTTTTTTTCTATATATTTTTGGTTCAACTAAGCTTGTTGTAATCACCGCTAGCCTGCGGGCATTGAAATCTCTGTGAAATATAGCTTACATCATTATCTCCGCGAGCTAAAATCGTCACTGTTGTTATAGCAGAAGCGAGTAATCTGTGCTGAATAAAAAACGATGATTTTTCTTATGAATACACAATGGCCGTGGTTAAATTGCCGGTTAAAACTAATTCCTAGTTGTTTAGTACATACCGAAGTATACTGACCGGCTAACCAGTGTGAAATTCGATTCTTTAAAACCACGAAAAAAAATTTACAAGGTTGTGAAAATAGCATAAGAGCAAATTATACACGAATTAGGTATACATATATATAGTTAAATATCCATACACCTCTCGTGAAAAAAAATTGCAAAATTTTTGAAAATCGATTCAAGATTCGATACTGAAAATCCGTTTTTTATTGCATGCGTTTTATTTGATTTGATTTTTTCTTTTCTACCAGCCGTTTTTATGACGAAGGTATAAACCGCATATAGCAATTTGAAACGATGTATTTTTAGAACAGAAACGTTTTGCTGTAAACGCATCCTGCACTACAGACACCGACTTAAATGTATACATACGTACGTACATGCCTGTTTTTTTCCTTGTATCATCTACATTGAAAGGATCTAGTCCCTTCCAAGTACTGCAAGAGTTACTGGATTCTGTAACAAGCGAACCAGAAAACTGAGAATGCTATTATCCGTACGTATAAGAAGATGTGATTACTTTTTGTCGAGAGATGACGATGCGTCCTTGTGCGTCTGTCTGCATCACAAATTGGAACGCCCCTTTCTGATTGAAAAAAATCGGTAACGTGATAAATGAATTGCGCTTAACGTTCGGACAGATTACATGGATAACCCGCCTTTGATCAAAATCGAAATTTCGATAATTTCATCCTATTTCCCACGTCTTCATGACCGAACGTTTCAGGGGTTTGCATGCGCATAGCAAATTCACACGTATAGATATCCCTCGATTGTCGTGAGTCCTGCATCGCGGGCGGAAGCTTCGAGCGGGCTGCAGAACAGGAAAACGACAAAACAAATAGGAAAAAAAAAATGAAACCAGGCGTAAAACTCGCGGTTGATGAACGTATAGAACAAGAAGAGAGAAACCGAAGAGAGGACGGTGTAGACGACCTTGCTACTTTCAACGACAAGGCTAGCCGCACGTCGCGGTCGAAAGACGAGGCGAGAGAAGCTAGGGTCAGCAGACTCTGATCTGACTTCGATCGAACTAACAATAAGATTTTTCGAAAAATATCAATGAAATTATTTTTTAACTCGGAATTAATGTATTGATAGATATTCCACTGCAGTCAGAAGACCACCGGAGGTCTTCCGCTTGACCAAGCGTTCAAAAGGATCAAATATCTGTATAAATTAGCGAATTTGTTGGTGCAGACAGAAAAGGAACTGTTTGAATCGACTGCCGTCTAACTGTACGTTTTTATTTCCTGATTCATAATTCATGAAATTCTTGAAGACAATTCGTGATTATCATTTCATTCGGTGGGATAAAGAATCCCTGCTGGCGATATTGGGGAGTTTTTTTGTTATATTTTTATTTTATTTTTTGTCGCGAGTCCAGCGCACGGACAGTAAATTTTTTTTTTCCCAATAATAATATGGCTTAGTGGAAATATTTCGTAGATTTTTTATGATAATAGCGATATTGTGAGACAATTACGGCTCTGCACCATACTACTCCGAGTCGTTGATATCTATCGGTTTAAAAATTTCTTCAAAGGCTTATTCGCCGGGTAATGATGAAAGCCAGAAATAGTACCTACTCTGTAATTTGACACGTATACTCTCCTCGAATATCATCTTCAATTATTCAACCGAAGGTCCATTGCCTAACCAATACTATCGAAACTAGCGTAAAAAATAAGCGTCGTATTACCGTGTAAAATATTTCCTCTGTTTCGCGGTAACAAAACTTTTGATCAAATTATTTTCAATCATAGTTCGGTGCATTGAACCCACTACTGACTACTGACTACTACGAAATACTCGACCGAATCGCGAGTAACCATTTTCTTATGATAAAAGTAAATGATGCTTCCGAAAAGTCATTTTCTCATGTAATACTAAAAAACACACACATACACACACATTTATAATTCCAGGTGGTTGTGAATATGGCAAAAACTTTTATTCAAGGTAAAATTCTTCGTCTCTCATCGGCTACGTAGAATAGTAATTCACGTCAGGTGCGCAAGTAATTTTTTAATTGGTTTATAAATAAGTCCCATAATGCACCACGTGGGTAATGACCGGACATTGAATGCATATACGATTATAGTTGCAGGCTGTATAAGGTAAATAGCGAAATTGCCTTATCTTATGACTTTATAATTATTTCATGCAGATATAAGTACGAGGGAATTTGATTTAAGTTTTTTTTTGTGTTTTTTTTTGTGTTTTTTTTTGTTCTACGATCCCGAAGAATTGCCTTTTTGCATGTTCTTACCTATTACTACCACTGCTACTACATAGAGGGAAAAATTCTCGCAATTTATTTCACCCCGATCGAGGATGTGCGCAACCATTAATTCGCAGGGCAGGACGAGGATCGTATCTCGGGACGCCGAACCACCTCACGTAACAAATGGGTCGACCATTTCCTTGACCGTAAACACTTCAATAAATGGTACTAGTCTTGGCTGACCATATAAGTACTTTACCACTAAACGCGGCTATAATTTGAGATCTATCGCGTTTGACAAGACAATGGACAATAGACAAGTGGCCAACGAATACTACGATATATATTTCTACGTTTATATCAGTTGAGTTTTACCCGCAAATTATACCGCTACCAAATACAAGCAGGAATTAAATTGCGCGTTCAATCTTGATCGTAGCACCGATTTCGTGGTGTAATACGAAGATCCTTCATTTGACGCATCGCACACAGCCGAACCATGAAGGTTCTTCGCTTTCCTCTTACCTAGATTACGTAAATGGGGTAAACACTCCTTTTCATTGGTTCTGTCGATCGTCCATTAAGAATAATGATGCCTCAACCGATTTCACGATTTTTATTTATTATTTTTTTTTTTTCATTTATTTTTGAACATTTTTGGCACAAGAGACATTACTTCCTCAAATTTAATTGAGAACTTGTTCGAGGAGGAAAAAACTTGATTCTGGCCCAATCGAACCGGTTTTCGCGGTCTTCTCTGATTGAAATTATTGGAGATCGGTGTAATGCACTCTCCTCGTTACTCGACCCTTACCGATCGAAATCGCAAATGAGGCCTTACGTTATATGGAACCACCAAACGTCGTTGCCGAATAGATGAACGTGCGGTGTGACGTAATTACAGCCCACGTTCTGAAAGTTTGCGTTCTGAATTAGAATCGTATCGGAGAGTAGAGCTCGGTCGAAAAAAAAAAAAAAATCTGACCAGCCAGGAGACAACAACAGATTTAATTTTGTATTCAGTTCACACAAGCCGTTATTCATGCGAACTGTGTGAACGAACGGACCTAGTCACGCCATTCGCGAAATGTTTCATTCATCAAAGGTCGTTGGAAAGAACAGATCGAAGAATAACCTATATCCAAAATATTTTTTAGCGACCTCGACGCGTGATTCCTTGTAGATATTTTTATTCGCCCTTGTTGGCAAAAAATTATCGCGAATTATTTTGTAACGTTTTTTTTTTTTTTTTTTTTTTTTTCTCTGTTATCTCGATGAATGTATCGTAATTAGAGTTTAGACTTTAGAGACGAGTAGAATGCTATTTTCTTCACCTCTGTATAGCTGAATGGAGTTTCGTGTGTATAATGGAACTGTAATTTGAAATTGACAAATTTCGGCGTTACTTTCGTAACGAAGTTGATCAACTTTATCCTCTTACGATCTACGATCACGTTTTCGTTTTTTCCCACCGTATTTAATGAATAGGAATAACGGCTTTGGGTTGAAAAAAAAATGAGAAGAATAAAAAAAATCAAACAGAAAAACGGAAAAAATGGAATAAACCGGGGAATAACGTAAGCCGAGTGGCAACGTGATGACATTGCCAACTCTTCTCGTTTCTTACGAATTATAAACGGTGAAAAAACGGATCACACACGTATGTTCGATCGTCAGAGTAGAATTAAATCAATCGCCCATTTAAGATGAGTTTGATTCAGACCCGTAGCTCATAGCTTGATTTAAGAGTATTCTTAATTTCTCATTGTTTCGTGCGATCGTGATCTCCTCGAGAACGGTGCTTTCGGTAATAAAAAAAAATTCTATAAATCAGATGACTGGGACATATGGCTAACTAGACTTTAGCTACGATATCTGAAATATATGCAGACGTTCCACGCTTGATCAGTCAGCCTTTTAATTCTGCGATAGGTTAACTGTTAGTATATAACCGCTAGCAGCATGTACCTACCAATGTCTAAAGAGATCGGATTTTAAAGGAGTGGTTAGGCGAGGAGATAAAATCATAAATCTTAAATCCAAGATCGTAGATCGAGAAGATCGTAAATTTATAGTCTGGCGTAGGAGGGGATCGAATAATAAGTTGAAAAAACTTTTTGCCGAGAAGATGACTCAAGGCCATAGTCTATTTAAATTTTATCTACTTCCTGGGTACGTTTTCCTTTACAGATCTCTGTCTTAACGTTTTTTTTTTTATTTTTTTCTCCTTACATCGCCCTCTTCCTGTACATATGCAACAGATCAAAAACACGATATTACGCTTCGCTAAATTAAAATAGGTATGTATACATAACTACACATACATAAACTCTACTTAAACCACTGGAAACGGTGACATTGAACTTGCCTCATATCTTACATCACGCAATTCAATGTCGGTTGTATGTTATACCCGCGCTTACCAGAGAAAGGAAAACTTATCCCGCTGCGGTATTTCTTGAGGTATATACTTACACAAACATGTTACACGGTACCCTGTCTCTTTCAATCACGCAGGTGAACGCCATCGTACAGTCTCTTTACGATCATTGAGCTTACGCTATGAGTATAAGAACTACGTAAGATATGGTTTCACGATCAAAAAACCATCAATGGTTACGCGACGGCTATTCTACCCTTGCAGGAGGGTGGGATTTTGAAAAAAATCGATATTTACGTTTAAAGCAGATTTATATTAGAATGACTTCCCAATGAATTCCCAACAGTTTGGCTTTTGGTTTGACAGAGGAGCGATTGCTCACGAGGTTTCGATCTCACCTGACGATGATGCCTGAAAAATTCCCCCCTTCAAGGTGCGTAAAACCCCTTAGGACGTTAATATCAGCGGTTATACCGTTTGCCAACTGTATTTCATAATGAAATGTATCGTTGAACTTTTTCGCCGCGTTAAAACGAGGTGATAATTTTCATTTAGCGTACAGGTATGTTTATAGACATTTCGCGTATCACCTTAACTTGCGGATACGACATTCTTTATACATCGTATAATCAACCTGTCGATTTACCGTTTAGAAAGACGCCGATTCTTTACGTGCTATAGATAACTTATAGCCACTTATTCAAATTGAATATCGTTATTATTACCATATTCATGCGATTAGGGAGGAGATAACTTAATCGGTGGTCTAGTTGACCCGATAAATAATCCAGTATATCGCTACTACATGGTCGAAAATAAAATTGGTATAACAGATAAAATACAACTTTTTTTTTTTTTTACTTTTCCGCAATTTTATATCGAAACAGCTGACTCTTGACTGCTTGTGGTTTCCAGGCTCGTAACACAGTTGGAATTGAGCCAGAAGAAATTCCGTAATATTGGCAGCCATCGATTGTCGTGTCTGTCCGCCTAACTGTCCCACGACCTTCGCTCACCCTGGAAATCGAATGATTTCACAGATCGCCCGGAATCGATATATAATACGATTGTAATTCTATTTCTCGGTTTAATTCGATCTCCTCACCTCCCACGTCGAGTGAAATTCATCTTTATATTTATTTGTTATAAAAATATCGATTCTACCTTATATACGATGGCGGCAAATCGTTTGAAAAAAATTCCTCGACTTTTTATATACGATTTATTGTTATTATACAAAGATACAGTTACATCGGCAATAGTCCTATCGAATAATCAAACTTTTCTACGCGGCTACTACCACAGACGTACTGCGACGATGGGATAGGTATAATTGGCTATAATTACGTCACGATCATTTTTATCGTTAAATACAGTAATTTTCATTACACATATCTATCTGCGCGGACAAACAAGACTATTAATTCGCAAAAATTGATTATAGGTATGATAGAAAATGTACAATTTATTATTCCTTCAGCAACCCTTTCATCCATGGTTAATAGATTATATAAATTATTCGGAAATCGCAGGAATCGATTCAAACAATTTTCTCAAAATACCTGCCAGATAAATTATCAGATAAAACCGCGACTGAGGTAACGGAAGCAGACAGCTAGAGCAAGCACGGAATAGCAATTTCTGACCATCAGGTCGATTCGTACAACGCGCAGAGCCGAAATTTACCATTTTCTTCTTCTTCTTCTTCTTCTTTTTATTTGTTATTATTCTTTTGGCTTGAATCTGCAAACTGTTTTGCAGAATCTTACGTTAGGAACCGCCGAACCGGATAGAGTGGACTTACAACTAGTATAGTATCTTCTGGTGTATACGAGTTTGTTAGAGAAGACGTTTCAATACCGTATATCCCGTGAGAAATTTAATAGAATAAAATTTTATTATCACTCGTTAATCATCGTGTAGTTTGATGTATCGGGTCGATGACCAGTCATTAAACTTTTTCTGCAAAATATAGTGAAAAAAAAAAAACAACAAAAACCCGTAAAGGCTCCACCTCCGACTATAGGAAGCTGAGTTTTATCCTATGCTAGAAAACTAAGACCATTCTTTTATAACTAATTGAAATTATCGGCAATGAAATTTTTACGATCAAAATTCGACGTTATATTATATCGTGTGCAATATATACCCACGGTCAAGGTAATTTGAGAAATAATTAACACCCGTGCGGCCAATGGCCTGCAGCCTCTGACACTGCGCACATGTGTGGACGAGAGCGATTCGCAGTAGCGAATCTTGATATTCGTAGATACATTGATACACCTACATGAGTATAATGATACACTAGATCGCATTTGGAAGACGCGAATCCCTTCGGGTCAACTTTTACAGCGGATACGATCGGGATTCATTACATTCGACGTCTGAACGCCTAGAGCTGTTTTTTTCTTTTCCTTTCTTTTTCGCGTTATTATATTCAGAAGCTTTCGCGAATTCCCGGCGACGGCGATTATACAGTTTTTTATACCAACTTTGATGACTGGGCTGATTTCGAATAAGAAAAAGAGGAAATTTCCATCGATATATATATATATCAATCGTTATATTCTCATCAGTGATTGAATTCGTCGTCATCTAACGTCGCCGTTGCAATAAGAAACAAATTCTCATTAATTATTTATTGACGGCTTTACCAATCAAAAAATGTTTTTGGTACGGGGCTTAAGATATATTGATACCAAAGAGTCGCTAGTTCATTAATTCTCATAAATATTATGGCTTTTCTATTCCAGATTGAGTTTATATAATCTCAACTATGTGGAGACGCCTGTGGACGCTAGGCGTCCTATTGACACTGGCATGTTTGTCGTATGCACACAGAGGTGAGTTACGTCAGGATTTATAAACTTAGTCCTAATGATTTATAGTCTTTCCCATTTTTTTCATTTCCACAATTCGCAAAACGTGAAGCAGATATTTCACGATTATTAGTAGTACGCGTAAGGATCGAACACCTACGCCTAAGGTGAATTCAATTTCAAGTCAAAATTTATACCGTTAGATATCCACGTGCGAACTGCTAATTTGTAATGCCGCAATACCGCGGAACGGATTATCAATTAAAGTCGCCTCGCAATGTTTGTGGACCGTCAGATCAGGCCTTGCGAGATTGAAGTACAATTAAAGTGGGCGTTGGAGCGTGCCACGACTAAAAATTTCTGTAATCTAAGCGTAAGATATTTTTTTTTTTTGCTACTAAGAAAAAAGTCCGCTGCTGTTCTTCATTGTCGATATAAAACCAGGGAAACGGACTTCTCTGATCACATATTCCGTAGGAAATTTTGTAAGACAGATAATGGCATTGATGAAAAATGAAAAACGAATTATTTCTCTGTTCTTTGTTTGCTTTTTGTTTTTGTGCCTTGTTCTTTCGAGATTCGTGAATTCGGGTCGAATTTGGTTTAGAGAATGAAACATAATTATTGTTCCTACTATTTTTCAGGGGCATCCCGTAGCAGAGCCCATCAGTACGAACTTCGACAGAGTAGTGAACCGTTCAAGTGTACCAGTGAAGGGTACCACCCAGATCCACAAGACTGCAGAGTTTACTACAGATGCGTCGATTTTGGAGATAATAGTCCTTTGACATTATTCCGGTTTGAGTGTGGACCGGGAACAGTGTTCTCTAAGGATCAGGGTGACATTTGCACACACCCTTCAGACAGTGGTAGACCCGAGTGTGACGATTCTGTTAACGAAGTGGGTGGGAATGAAGAGAATTCTAACAACGTTCCGACGAATCAAGAAAGTCCTAGACCCATTCAGAAACCAACAACTCCTGCTAGGGCAGAAGAAGTCGTTGCTTCTTCAACGGAATCAGCGGAACCAGACAGTAGTCCCAGTAGTGAAAAAGAAGAGGCACAATGTACAGCTGAAGGTTTTTTTGCAGATCCCAAAGATTGTCAAAAGTTTTATAGATGCGTTGGCGGAGGTGCGGGTTCGTATATAAAGTACGAATTTACATGCGGGGCTGGAACTACTTGGGATCCGGAAATTCAGGGGTGCAATCATCCGTGGGCAACGTCAAGAACTGATTGTGCAAGTGGTCAAGGAGGTGACGGAGATGGTAATCAAAATGGACAGTGGAATGGGGATACCGGGGATAATGGTGGACAATGGAATGGGGATACTGGAGATAATGGTGGACAATGGAACGGTGATGGTGGAAACGGCGGGGATCCAGGACAGCAAGGATCTCCCGGGGATCCTAACGGACAGCCAGGATCACCCGGGGATCCTAACGGACAGCCAGGATCACCCGGGGATCCTAATGGACAGCCAGGATCACCCGGGGATCCCAATGGACAGCCAGGCCAGCCTGGGTATCCCGGTCAGCCGGGACAACCTGGCTATCCTGGCCAGCCGGGACAACCTGGCTATCCTGGCCAGCCGGGACAACCTGGATATCCTGGCCAGCCGGGACAACCTGGATATCCTGGCCAGCTAGGCCAACCTGGCACCCCTGGACAGCCAGGCCAACCCGGAACCCCTGGACAGCCAGGTCAACCCGGAACCCCTGGACAACCAGGCGAACCTGGGACCCCTGGACAGCCAGGCCAACCCGGAACCCCTGGACAACCAGGTCAACCCGGAACCCCTGGACAACCAGGCGAACCTGGGACCCCTGGACAGCCAGGCCAACCCGGAACCCCTGGACAGCCAGGTCAACCCGGAACTCCCGAACAACCAGGCGAACCTGGGACCCCTGGACAGCCAGGTCAACCCGGAACCCCTGGACAACCAGGCGAACCTGGGACCCCTGGACAGCCAGGCCAACCCGGAACCCCTGGACAGCCAGGTCAACCCGGAACCCCTGGACAACCAGGCGAACCTGGGACCCCTGGACAGCCAGGCCAACCCGGAACCCCTGGACAGCCAGGTCAACCCGGAACTCCTGAACAACCAGGCGAACCTGGGACCCCTGGACAGCCGGAACAACCTGAGACTTCTGGACATCCAGGCGAGCCAGCGACTCCTGGAACTCCCGGACAGCCGGGCGAGCCAGGAACTCCTGGAACTCCTGGACAGCCGGGGACTCCTGGATCTCCCGGACAGCCGGGCGAGCCAGGGACTCCCGGAACTCCTGGACAGCCGGCCGAGCCGGGTACTCCTGGAACTCCCGGACAGCCAGGCGAGCCAGGAACTCCTGGAACTCCTGGACAGCCGGGGACTCCTGGATCTCCCGGACAGCCGGGCGAGCCAGGGACTCCCGGAACTCCTGGACAGCCGGCCGAGCCGGGTACTCCTGGAACTCCCGGACAGCCAGGCGAGCCAGGAACTCCTGGAACTCCTGGACAGCCAGGGACTCCCGGAACTCCTGGACAGCCGGCGGAACCTGGCACTCCTAGTCAGCCAGGCCATCCTGAATCTCCAGCTCAGTCTACAACAGAACCATCCCAATCAAACGCAGGCTCAAAAGTAGAAAATACGGATTCACCAACAGGCACAACTCCACAGGCAGAAGTTACGGACTCACCGAACACTTCAAGTTCGAAGAAGCCAGGTGATTCTGATAAGTCAGGAGAATGCTCTGAAGAAGGATTCTTCGCCAATCCTACGGATTGCCGTAAATTCTATCGGTGCGTATCGGACGGTTCAGGATTGCAGAAATATGATTTCGAATGCGGTTCTGGAACAGCGTGGGACGAGGAAGCTCAAACTTGTAACTACATAGCGCAGGTGCCATCCTGCAATGGGGAAAGCAACGAAAGTGATCAAAGCACAACACCTAGTTCGTCAACGAGCTCGGAACCAGCTTTGACAACGACTGAGGATACTGCAAATACCAACACAGAGATACCGCAACAGATAACACAACATCCTGGAGAAGACCGAACGGATGAGCCTGACCAAACTAGTTCAAGCACCGAAAGTTCTGAACAAGTGAGTTCTACAGAGCCTCAACCAACTACCCCATCTGAAAGTTCTAGTTCAACTACCGAAAGCGGTGAGCCAGTAAATTCCACAGAGCCTCAACCGACTACCGTGTCCGGAGATTCCAGTTCGAGTACCAGATTTCCCGAGGAGGGAAGTTCCACGGAGTCTCAAGCAACTACCGTGTCCGCAGATTCTAGTTCGAGTACCAGGTCGCCTGAGGAGGGAAGTTCCACAGAATCTCAACCAACTACCGTGTCCGGAGACTCCAGTTCTAGTACCAGATTTCCTGATGAGGGAAGTTCCACGGAGTCTCAGTCCACTACCGTATCGGGAGATTCTAGTTCGAGTACCACATTCCCTGAGCAAGGAAATACGAAGGAGCCCGAAGCAACTACCCCGTCTGGGGATTCTAGCACCGAGAGTTCATCGTCTGAATCCACAAATGCAGGATCGAGTTCCACTGAATCTTCGTCCGTCTCAAGTCCGACGGAATCTTCATCTGAACCCAGTTCTGGGTCGTCTGCAGCAGAGCCGCCAGTTCCACCATGCGCAACACCTAAACCAAACATTACATTGGAATGCAAAGAGGCAGGCTTTTTTGCAAATCCGCATCAATGCGACAAATTCTATCGATGCGTTGATAACGAAAATGGCTATAGTATATATCACTTTGATTGCCCTGCCGGAACAATCTTTGATCCAAGCGTAAGCGTTTGCAACTACCCTGACTCTGTATATCCACCAAGAGATTGTTCTGGTACTCAGACACCCGCCACAACCGAAACTCCTGGGTCATCATCAACATCGTCGACAACGACCGACGCAAGCAGTGGGGACACGAAACAGCCCCCAACTTCGACGATATCATCTGAAACGACTACACCAAACCAAGAATCAACTACTTCACCTGAACCCACTACTGAGCAGCCAGCAACCGAAAACTCGTCAGATTCAACCACCACGACAGAATCCGAGTCTAGCACTAAACCAGGTGATCTTGAGACGACTACATCAACTCCTACCACGACCACGGAATCTACTCAAAGTACGACAGAATTGTCTACCCTGGCTCCCACTCAGCCCCCAGAAGAAACAACGACCGCTTCGTCTGCAGATACGACAACCGAAGAAACGACTGCTAGCTCTACCGAGGAAACGACTGATAGCTCCACCGAAGAAACGACTGCCAGCTCTACTGAAGAAACGACTGTTAGCTCTACCGAAGAAACCACTGCTATCTCTACCGAAGAAACGACTGCCAGCTCTACCGAAGAAACGACTGATAGCTCCACCGAAGAAACGACTGCCAGCTCTACTGAAGAAACGACTGCTAGCTCTACCGAAGAAACGACTGCTAGCTCTACCGAAGAAACGACTACCAGCTCTACCGAAGAAACGACTAGTAGCTCCACTGAAGGATCGACGCAAATCACTACCGAAACAACCGAGACCGCTACTGAAGTTGCGACTGAGGGAACGACAGAATCAACGACAGAACAATTCGAGTCTACGACTGCCGCCGCGAGTACAGAACCGACAGAGGCGTCGCAAACGACAACTGCAGAGTCTGAGACAACGACTGAACAAGCGGGACCCACGACAGAAGAGCAACAAACTACGACGGAATCTGGAGATCACTCGACAACGGAATCTTCCTCGTCGACGACAGAGTCCCAAATCACAACAACTGAACAGCCGCCAGAGACAACTACGAAGCCCAGTGCGACTGACAAGCCACAAGTGGTCACACCTTGCCCAGTCGCAAATTTGACTGAGGAACAAATTGCGTTGGTTTGTCCTACCGGCTTCCGGCGGCATCCGAAGTATTGTAATCTCTTCTATCAATGCACTTCTGCTAGCAATATGGAAGTTAAAGTATTGATTCTGAGCTGCCCAGAAGGCACCGCCTATGACAATCAAAAAATCCAATGCACACCTGAGGAAGGTATGACTGAACCATGCAATGGACCCAAAGCTGATTCCAGGCTGTACCGAAGATTGAAGGACAACTCTATGCCTCCCGTAAGTATTCATTACAGCTTATTAATTTCATTCATATAATTTGAACACCTCAGTACGTTGAAAATAAAAACTATGTTTAATTCCAGGTAAAAGTAATGACTCAGAGCCTCTGCCCTGGCGAAGGCCACTATCCGTATCGTGAAGGCTGTAGTAACGCGTTTTATAAATGCAAACGAGACTCGCGAGACGCCCTTCAAGGATACCTCTACAAATGCCCAAAAGATTTCGTTTATTGGTCGGTTTCAAGACGGTGCGAGAGAGCCAGTAGATTGCCAATGTGTTCGTACTTGGCTTACAAGAACAAGAATTATTCTTGGGAAGGACGTTGGGAGGTGCCAATTGAGGATGCCAATCTTTCTGCGAGACTGATGCAGTTCACGAACGATTTTTAGTTGTTAGGATACTTAGGATACCATCTACAGCATGTGTAGAATTTAGGCATAAAAGACACAATATGGATGTTGGAAATCTTGTCGCAATGCTTTTCAGAGATTTTCAACAGCCATTCATTCCCTTATCGAAAGAGAAAAAAAAAACTCCCAGAGCGTGAGAATAGTATGAGAAATTCTTCAAATTTGAATAGTTTGAATAGTTTTGAATGTTTTACAATCATATTTTCACGCTACTGATAGTTTTTTTGTCATTTCTTTTCTCATCAGAAGGGTCGTACAGGCATCAGTTTTTGAGTAATCGTATTATTATTCAATCAACGAATTAATCTGCATTGCCCAAACTCTGCAGCTTGTACTTTTCATGAATATCGATTATTAACAATTAGTATAGAATCTCCGTACGATTTTAAAATACTTTATTGCTATAAAATCATACGTGACATTCAGGGTAAAGGTTGTGGGACACGTAGTATATATATTTATATTAAATGAAAATTATTATACTCAATCTACATTAGTATATTATATATAATGTATTCAATTACTATTCAAATCGTCGCTATTTATTTAACTAATTTAAAATTTATCATAATAATTAACATCTTGCCAATAACGCGGCAATATTAATCAAAAAGAAATTTCTTATTGGATTGAATCTATCTTCCACGACTGTATATACATATAGATATAGTATAAAATATTTCATTTTTCTATTCTAATAATATTATCATTATTAATATTACTATACATTCTAAGTTGAACGATTTTATACACTTATAATATGTCTACATAATAAATTATTAAGAAAATAAATGACAATATTACGTAGCCGTATAATCAATTCTACATATTATATTATTATACATTATATCTGTGTTTATATTTGATCTCAATTCTCGGTGCGAATTGTTTCTTATAATAAATATCTCAAATAAAATTATACGGTTTTCTATTTATTCATCTATAATGTCGACACCTTATACATATCCTTCAGAAAAATAAACATTGCCATTCATATTCAGGCAATCAAAAATCGGAAATGAACATGACTGACTCTGGTAGTATGTAGTGCTGAAGATAAACGGAGCACCAGGAATATCGCGTGCTATATTTGACTAGAGTGGTGGTGACGAATCATTGACATTTCATTCTAGTGTCAGAAGTTAATTGATAAGAAATATTTGATAGATAATACGTGCCTATACTGAAAGAATTAATAAATCTATTTTTGGTACAGTAGAATGTTCCGAACTTCATCTAACTTCGATAAATTACTTGGTAAGTGCGTGTGCATGCGTATGTTTGTGTTCTTTTTTTTCTTCTTTATTTATTTATTTTTAACAGATTGAAACTTCTCATCCATCGGTGGCATAAATTCTATTTTTCACGCTTTCGCTTATTTCTCCGTATATACCTACGAGCATTTTATTTCTTTTAGATAAGGCTACAAGTAACTTACGGCTTGAACCAGACTGGCCAACGATTTTACAAATCTGTGATCTTATAAGGCAGGGTGACGTGCAGTGAGTACATTAGACATATTTCGCTCGAACCTAACCTAACCTATAATAGCCCATATCTAGGTAGTGCAATAAAACTCGCTATGTCATATCAAAGAATAGAAAATCCATACTAAGTTTCGAATCTTCCTAATTTGCACAAAACTTTTCTATCGATTAATGCGCTGTACATTAAAAACCAAGAAAATCAAATATTTCCAAATATCAAATCCTGCTACACCATTTTCTAACATCATCTTGCTAACGCCCAAAATCATTAGTTCTATAATCATATTTATATTAAGTTTTTGCTCTCCATAAACGTGAAACGTTCTTTTCTTTTTCTTCTAATCTAGGCCAAAATACGCACTCGCTTCTATAAAGAGGAAGCTGACAAACGCTAATCCGCACATTGCTCTGTTTGGATTATTGGTCAGTACATAAATACCGAGCGATGAATTAAACTCAATTATTATAATGAAAAAATTATCTGACGCAGGTTCTTGAGTCTTGCGTTAAAAATTGTGGAAGTTTAATTCACGATGAAATTGGCACAAAACAGTACATGGAACAGCTGAGAGATCTGGTCAAAACGTCACCGCATGAAAACGTCAGAACAAAGATATTAGAGCTGATTCAAGCCTGGGCTTTTGCATTCAGAAACAGCCCTAAATACAGAGCAGTTCAGGTACTAAAGATCGATTGATTCACAATTTAGATGTAATTGTGGAGTTTTATACTTTTTATATCATTCGAAACAGCATATTTTCATTATTATGAACACCGCACCACTTTCTTGATAAACTTTGATGTAAACAGCCTGTTTCCCCCCTCCCTAAAGATTCCCTCTCTTCAATATACACCATCGACTGATAAGAGTATGAATAAACAATGATTCATATCTGAATTGCCACAAGCTATGACTTTCAGTTATTTTCTGTGTCTCGTTTGGTTGAGTACTATGAAAAATAATCTCTATCTAGTCTTTGTTTCATAATTTTAGCTTAAAATTGAATCCGTGGATTACAACGTCGGAATATATCGGCTTATTCTCATTTCAGGATACTGTGAATATTATGAAAGCAGAGAGCTACAAGTTTCCAACATTGAAAGAAAGCGACGCCATGTTTAGCGCAGATACCGCACCTGAGTGGGCTGACGGAGACGTATGCCACAGATGTAGAGTTGGTTTTAGTATGGTACAAAGAAAACATCATTGTAGAGCATGCGGACAAGTCTTCTGTGGCCAATGCTCGAGCAAAGTATCCACTTTGCCGAAATTTGGTATTGAGAAAGAAGTCAGAGTCTGCGAAGCCTGTTATGACCAAGTTAATAAGTAAGAATCGCCAAGGGTCTCCTCAAATCTGATCGCCTCTAATTTCAAACATCAATCTAGCAGCAATAAACTAGATACTTTTATCTCCTTTTTTCAGACCAACGACCGTTGCTCCTAAAGAGACTGACCTTCCCGCTGAATATCTCAGCAGCTCTTTGGCTCAACAACAACAAGTGAGTATAACTCGTTTTTTTTTTTTTACAATTTTAAAGATTCGGGCTTGGGATGATCCCAAAATTTAAACTAGTTCATACTTCTATCAGATTATTGGTAAATACACTTATAAGTCATCCACCGTTCACCTGTTTAAGTAATTAAATTACCTGGTATGTAAAGATGGCTTCTCGAACTATCCAGGTAGAGAAAATAAACAGAAATATCCCTTTTCTCTTGATTAATATTACAATCATTGATAAGTTTTTATCTTTTGTTATCTATTCAGAGAAGTAGTTCTTTCACGTGATATTATCTAATGCTCGTTAATTAATTTTAATTAACTATGTAAAATGTAGCTGCTGCCATGTGTTTGATATTCAATATTCATTTGTCGGAGTCAATTGTCTTCCCAAATTGAACTCTGTCAAATTGTAAAATATATTCAACCTTGATGAATATATAATTATTTTTTCATCCATTTTACACCTTAAATGGGTTCGTTTAAGCGAACTAAAAATTGAAAATTCGTCGACGATGAACAGGCACGGAAATAATATCCTGAGAAAATCAAACAAATTTTTAAATCCAAGATATCGTAGGAATACTGTAAACGATTCCCCTCACAACGTAAAAACAATTATCATAAACTATCAGAAATGTATTTTGGAAAGGATATTCATTTAATTTTCTGTTTTTAATCCTCGAAACAGGTGCCGCCACGCAAAACTGCCGAAGAACTACAAGAAGAGGAAGAACTTCAGCTAGCTCTTGCTCTGAGCCAAAGCGAAGCGGAACATAAGGAGAAAGAGAAGAAACGAGTCACCAGTTCATTGAAATCTAATCCCATACCATCGATGTCGAGATCGGCATACTCTCCGCCGCCATCTCCTGTTAGTATAGGAATAAATTATGTAATGGATAATCGGGATTGAAATAATCTTCACTCTGTTTAGAGAACAAGAACGAGAATGGTCGACTTATTTTATAACTTTGTACTTTATTTTTCTACAGCAGGGAACAAGCCCGTTGAGGACAAAGGACGAGGAAGAAGAAGTTAATCCAGAATTGGCGAAATATCTTAATCGAAAATACTGGGAACAGCGTCAAAATGTAATCGAAGAACATAGTGCGAGGTCGGATGTAGCTAGTCCCTCGGCTCCTAACATTAGTAGTCCTATGCCACAGAAGATAATAATGACGAAACAGCAAAATGGAGAAATTGATACACAAATGGAGGATTTTGTTGGCGCTCTTAGATCTCAAGTCGAGATTTTCGTTAACAGAATGAAAAGCAATTCATCCAGGGGAAGATCCATCGCTAATGATAGCTCCGTTCAGACATTGTTCATGAACATAACAGCCATGCATTCTAGGTACCTAATTATCAAGCTTATTGCAATGAAAAGATTTTATCGAACTGTGGTCCCGTTCTATAAGTATATGTCTATTCCAGGCTGCTTCGATACATTCAAGAACAAGACGATGGTCGTGTTTACTACGAAGGATTGCAAGATAAATTAGCTCAAATGAAAGACGCAAGAGCAGCATTAGACGCACTGAGAGAAGAACACAGAGACAAGTTACGCAGACAAGCTGAGGAAGCTGAGAGGCAGAGGCAGCTACAAATGGCCCATAAGTTGGAAATAATGCGGAAAAAGAAGCAAGAATATTTACAGTATCAACGCCAATTGGCACTGCAAAGAATTCAGGAACAGGAGAGAGAAATGCAGATGCGTCAGGAACAGCAAAAGCAACAATATATACTCGGTGATTAAACCACACCATAAAAACTCAGCTCCTATTCATCTGGGCTGGAAAATGAACAGTTAACATCAAGGAAAGAGAATATAGAAACTTATAATCAAGTAACAGAAGCTTGAAATACTGACCATCATGAAAAATTATTCAAAAAACAAGTATATACTAGAAATGGTATAAACTTTTCATTTTTCATCCGATTTTAACTTTTCATGTTTCGAATTACTCAGTGATACAATATCTTCAAACCTAATGGTAAAAAGTCTCCTTGATTTAAAATTTTCTTAACTTATAAGAGACAAGAGTACACTTTCCTCAATATTGATCATTGATTTTTCACGCTGACAATTGTAAAATATTAATCAAAGTTTTTCCGTCGTATTCTGTATTTTGTTTCATACTCATTCAATCTAACTTTTCAATCAGGCGGTTATCAACCAGTTCCTGGCTTCATGGGACCTCCTGCCCAAGGCTCTCCTGTTCGTCACGTTCAATACCAAGGACCAGGACCCAACTACAATCCCATGTCACCAACAAACCAAGGAGTATACATGTATGGTCAACCCCCAATGAATCAGTACCCGATGCCAGGCTACGGAATGCAGCAAATGGGTCCACCGCCTCATATGATGGGCCCCATGGGTGGTCCCGAGCAGCAAGGGCCACCTGACCAATCGATTCAAGGCCGAGAGAGCATGGGACGTTTGTCTGTATCTGGACCAGGAATGGTAATTTCTATAAAAAACTGAACGAAAAGGACCAGTTTGTTCCCAGAGATCAACCATTTTCATAGAAAGCAGTACACTGATTTAAATTTCAGTATTTCAACTAACATTCCAGATGCCGCAGATGCCTGGACCTCCTCTACAACAACTCCAACAATCTAGTGGACATCAAATGGGTCCACCCGGGCACATGCCTCCGCAAAATCAAATAAGTCAACCGCAAGGTCCACAGGGTCATGTGCCTGTGCTTCAAGGTCCGCCGTTACCTCAGGGATCTAACAGCGGACTACCGCCTCAAGGTCCTGGACCCATTCAAGGACCTCCAGTGACCAATGGCGCCCCTATGCAGCAGAATCAGCCTCCGGTACAACAACAAGGACCCAGTGTACCCCAGATGCAGAATTCTCCACAAATGGGACCACCTTTGCAATACCAACCACCGGTTGTCCAGTCAGCTCCGCCAGAAAATGTTCAATCGCCGGGGCAAAAGCAAGAACAAAAACCTGATACAGCTGAACTTATTTCGTTCGATTGATGCGAAATTTTATTACTTTTAATCCAAGCATTTATGGTTGTATCTAATATACGTATAAGTATAATCGATTTATTCTTAATATCAGTTATTGAAAACGTATGATATTAGAGTTCAGAGCTGTTATTTTAGGCTTGGGGTTTCTGTGTGCGAAATATGAAGATTTCAATTCTAAATAGTTTTATTTTGCGTATTTGGATTTTACAGACAGGGAAAGTAGATGATGTAATATCGCTTTTTCCAGAATTGGCAGTTAACACTTTGGATCTAATAACACTTGACTAAAATCGCTAGGGGCTTATACCATGAGGATTCGTGGATGCGGATCACTCCCGGTTCACTCGACACAGATATTTGCATCTACGGCAATGCAAATATCTGTGTCGAGCTGAATCGAGTGAACCGGGAGTGATACGCATCCACAAATACTCTCTATATACTATATTCACGGAAATTTACGATAGATTATAAAAGTTCTTTGATTATTTGAATAGAAAAAACGAAGACCAGTTCATCAGAATTATTTCATTTTCAATAATATTTTATTAAGTAGCAATACTTTATTACAACAGTTCGGTACATAAATATACATACGAGCGTAATTTATTCTAGATATTTGTCAACAACAATGTTTTCTTTCTTCCTTTCTTCATTTTATTATAATAATATTAACTGATATCTTCTTTTTTATTATTATTCAAATCCAAATACTCAAAGAGAAATTACATATAAATATAGGAGTTGTTTATGTAGTTTATTTCACTGAAGCGGAGGCTTTTAGGTCTTTGGTGAGCCGTAATAGATTTGAATTAGATTTGTATGCCTATTTTCGCTAAATCCTCTGATACTTTACCGGAACAGGTTTTTTTATTAATCAATATTTCAAAATAAATGTCAGGATCACGGGGATATTGTAATTTTAATAAAAGTAATATTAATACTTAAAACAATCACAATTGAGTCATGTTATCACATGTTGTATTAAGCATACATTGTGCTTCAGAATAATAATGGTGTCGATAATAGCTATCTACCTATAATACCTATGTAAGAGATATTAATTGTTATTATTCAATATTGCAAGTTTGATGAAAGATTATTTAATCATTTTAAAGTGAAAATAATGTATTTTTATTTTTATTTAATACATAATATAATATACCTAATATGTGCTTATCGGTATTAGCATCATAGTTTATTTTTATTTTTATTTTCATTTTTATTTTCACTATGAACATCATTTTACACCTAATCGGCTCAAATTAATAACTTGCTGACTCGATACGATACTTTTTTTTCATCTGTTGAATTAACTGTGATGTAAACTCAACGACTTATTTTTATTAAGACTTACTAATATTTCATTTCCGTAGTTAATCAACTGGCTGGGGAATTATAACGTTTCATTATATCATGTATTTTATTTACCAGTTCAATCTTCATTGGTCGAGTAATTTAAATAGAAACAGATTGATTACGCTGATTACCCTTGACCTGTTTTATTCCGCAGATTAAAAAGTTTTCATCGCTATTTAGTTATGCACAATTTTCTCGATAATATACACATATATACCATGTATATATATATATAAATATATATATATATTTTTTTTTCTTTTTTCATTGATTACTTGTATTAGAATGCAAATTTTATTCGCACCAATTAATTGATTTTTCTGTTATATAGTATAATCTTTTAGAAATGATGACGAGCGAATAATATAACTATCAACACATTGTAATTCACTGAACGCAATAGAACCGAAAGACTATTGCTATTTTTTAAACTTGAGACGAAATGCACGAGCTTGAAAACGCAATGTCCCTACACGACCGAAATTACTATCATTGAAATAAGAATCAGTCATTGCCAAATCTTGTAACAAACAGCTGTAACATTTGATTTTATTTTTATTTCATCAATAATGATGATAACTAATCAACGCTGAATGCATACAGTGTGCCTTTTGTGTAAGTTAATACACAAATCAAACTTTGCGACTAATTAAACGCAGGCTAAGCGTGGTGTCTGCTACCTTTATTTCCAAACTTGATTTTAGGAACAGATTGTTTGGAAGCTGCTGCATAATTACACTTGAGATATTGAATGTGATTAAATTTAACTACGAGCTTGTTTTCTCTGTTGTTTCTTCTTCTTTCACTTGGGGTTGTGGAGACGATACATTAGATATTGATAATACACTTTTACCACTCTGCAGACTGGAGTGGCTTGACGAACGACTGTGACTTTGACTGTTCGCACCAACTGGAGTTTGGACTAATGGTTGCGGCGGCGTTCTGGCACCGGAACCATTACTATTTGTAGAATTTGGCTGCAACTGCATATGGTACTTGTAAATATTCTCTGTGCTTTCAACGACCCCTGTAATTCCATATAATAGAAAGTGCATTAGCTCCTACACTCCTCCTTCTTTCACTGTATAATATCAGTATTTCAATCAACAGTTACAACAGTCATTCGAGGCAACTGACCAGCTTGTAAATTCAAACTTCGACCTCGTACGCCGGCCTCTTTACTAGGTGGACTCCACCAGTTAACAAAAGTACCGACAACGGGTACATGTCTCAAAATTCCCTCCTGCCAAAGTTTCTCTGCATTTTCTCTCTCCAAATCAGTTTGCGCTGCTTCTATACCTCGCTTAACTACCTCAGACATTGTATCCAACAATTTAGAACTGGCCTCAACTTCTTGACCAACTTGTAATACAAGGGACAATAATTCGGCAACATCTGCACAGAAAGGAAAATTTAAAAAAAAAACAACGTTGTAATTGTCGTATTTTTACTCCGTTCTCATTTTTCACAGGAGTCTATTCTTTAGATAATAAGAACCCACCGGTATCCTGAGTAACCATGCCAAATCTAACGCAAGCCAAGCCGTCTGCACCTTCCCCTAAGGAAAATGCCGCATCTGTGCTTCTCAGAGCTTCTACTAACTGCGTGTTCAATCTGTTAAGCTCTTCCTTTGCCTGATCTGTCATAACGTTGGCCCATGTAGGAGGGGCGTATCGTACCCCACCCAGTCCTGCCCAACCAGCCATTTCGACCAAATGAAGCGAATCATTTTCCGATACTAGTTTGATGAATGTTTCCTTATGTTCAACAGTTGCTAAGAGGATCTCCTGCAATTTGAAAGCCCAAATTTAACAAACAAGATTGAATTGATAGCTGAGTGGAAGGAACTAGCAAAATTAAACACTTCTTACAATCTGCTGTTCTAAACAAGCCACGACATTGTCGATGTCTTCGCTAGTCGGCGGCTTGTCAACGTATTCAATCGGACAAATACGGATGGCGACTCCGTGCTGTTCGATTTCGCATAGTTCAATCTGCACGTTCTCAACGTCTCGTGGCAGCGTCTGACCAAGCCAAGAATTAAGTTTATCATAATAAGGCGGAACTCGATCTGTAGCTTGCGGGTTACGGTCTGCCGGGATGAATTGTAGGACTAAAGAACTAGCGACGATTTCGTATAACTGGGGAGTGCCGACTGGATTTGTTAGCAACTCATTTATCGTATAGGACCCATTTTCACCGCCTGGCGTTTGACTCTGAAATAATGATAACGAAATAGTTGTTATTAGACTTTTTATACCACTAGGTGCCAAATGATTGAGTCAAGTCAATATTGGATAGTTTTTTTAATGGAAAGAAAGGGGTGAGAGTGTATTACCAATAACCTGATGCAATTGAATTTCTTGATTTTGTTGTAGAGTTCTTCAACGGCTAAAAAACATTGCTTAAATCTATTCTGAATCCCGTCACGACCCAGCGCTTGCAAAGCAGCCCATAACGGTAGCGTTGGCAAACGTCGCGACAATGAATCTGACATTAGACCTGAAACTAAGGAGAGCGTTGTGTCTCTTGGAGTCGGACGTCCTCCTTTCGTATCCGTCAGTCTATACAATGTCTAGTCAAGATATTAAGGAATACAACTGAAACATATCACATATGTTGAATGCCATTGAGTAAAGCTCAATTGTTCAATTACTTTCATCATTTCATTACATTAAACATTAAAACATGACTTCAAAGGATACAACTACAGGCAAAGACGGTATTCCCAGCCAAATTCCCAAAGGCAACGTTACACTGTCAGCTATTTTGGAAGGCTGAAAGAAAATAAGCGTAATTGAATTAGTTAAAATATGAAGAAACAAAGATTTACTTCGTCATCTGATCAATCATCAATGGATGGTGTAAATTGATAATAAAATTCTACACCCACCAAGTCCTTAGTGGAATTATTTAGAGTCAGAGCTGCTAGCGAATGCCCCCTCAGATGAAGCCAGACGTTATATTTATCGCATATTTCTCTTAGCCTAGTGACATTATCGCAGTGTCCTGTTAGCATTGAACCTGCTTCTGCTAAAACTAGTAAAGGCGTCACACTGTTGGACTGACTGTCTTCAGCTAAGCGTCTTTCAAGTACTGAAACGTCCATGCTGTGTCTTGACCCAAACATTGTATTGTGGGGTATTGGACGCATACAATGCAGCGGTAACGAGAGCTGAAACATTTAAATAGTCTGTAATCAATTGAGAATTTATCATCTTCAACTTCATCATGAAAATTAAGTATTTAGAGCTTCTATTTATCACAAATGATACAAATGAATGTCTGATCATTATTATTCTTTCTCCTTTCTTGTCTCATCTCAGTTTACACACCTGTCTACACAAGTGTTGTACAACTCCAAGCGGAGCAGCAACAGAGCTGTAAATTAGAGGTGGAGAAGAAGCCAGTGCTGTAAAACCATCTTCCATATATCTTGGGTACTTTCTATGCAATGCGAGTCTAGTTACTCTGACCAATCCCTCTAAATGATCCTCGTGAAAGGAGGACGCACAGTCGACAAACCGGAATATATGACTCAACCATCTTGTCGTATCAGCGGCCAAACGACCAGCTAATCTTTGCGCATGCTGTCTTGGCAGTGCAGCAGCATATGCTGACACGCTGTTCGATACCACTGCCAATTTTCCAGCATCTGTTAACGATGGTAGAGTCGTTATTTGACTCGCCGGTGGCTCTGCGCCTTCTTCCTCTGCTACTTGCACCGGCGCATCTTCATGAATTACTAAATCCTTTGGGAAATAAACGTTCTAATTGGTGAAGAGCGTTGGGTAATTTCTGCACTACAATCATTGGTAGGATTTGTACAGATTTTGAGATCAGTGATTGACTCTGATCAAATATCCATCAGATATGGTGGAATATCGTAAAACTGAAACCAAGGAAGGTGACATGAGCCAGGAAAGGTCATTTTTGTCCCATTCTATCCCGTCTTTGGTTTTTGTTCTACAATATATCTTATCAAGGTTCTTTAATTAGCGATAAAAAGAACATTTTGACAATATTTCAGTATTTGGAAAAAGGAATGGTGGAAGAAGACTGGAAATTTGCTATGCCACTATCAGACTAAGTGATGTACATATTGAGATATTTGAGATTATCTTATCATTTGTCGTATGTATTGGTGAAATGGATTTATCAATCAATGAAAGCGGAGATAATCTAATCTTGAAATAGGTAAATTTTCTGTACAATAATATTGGTACGACTTGAGTAAAATGGTGTAAATATTCAAGTATTTTACGCCCTTGTGATCTAACTTGTCTAGTTGTTATCTGAAATCGTGTTAACATGAAGCATAATCATGGTATGTGCATGATAAGGTGAAAGATCAGCGCGTGGTGCAGAATGAAAAGAACTGCACTGCGTGGCTTTCTTGACTCTAAAGTATTTTAAAATGAATGCCGCACCCTGGTACTAAGCCTCTCCAGACGTCTACACAACGTTGGCAGTTTTAATATTAATCTGTAAACCCGCGCAATCAAGAATAGAATAAAAAGTTCCAACCGCATGTTACCAATCAAAATATCGCGGTGTTGAAAATCGACCAATAGGAGATAACCAATGGCTTCTGCTAGTCTACTCACCTGAATGAGGGACAATATTTCCTCGGGACTTTTCGATTGGGATAAAAACCCCGAGGGATTATTCCACGTGTTTCCACCGCCGTCTGAAGCCCTTTCAACGGCCTCTTCAAGCCTCGAAATTACTTGTGAGGCCTGAAATTCTAAAGCACCCACCTCACTCTCTCTGGACTCTCCTGCGGCGGTCACCTGTCAGAATCGTTATAAAAAGGTTTATAATAAAGCGTTAATTAGGTGGAAAAAAAATATCGCTTTATAGAATGAAATTCGTTTTATTTATAGTTAATTTTTAACCAAAATTCACCCACCTCTATAACATTTTTGGCTATATCTTCCATCGCCGCTTTTCTGTTTGTGTCAACCTCCTCGGCCATCGTGGCAGTAGTCGTGGCTTAGGGGCGTAGATAAGTATCGAAATACCCGGTTCGTAAATGAATGATAAATTAATCAATGACTTATTCGTGATAGAAATTAAAGCGAATGAATATAATAACGGTAAAATAGTACAGAGTTATCGTTGTTATTGGTTGAAAATAAACTCTCAATAATAATTTGTCCATTTTATTCAAATAACAAGAACCCGAGATATACGCTCCTGAGATTATCGACACCCACACAGAATAATCTGTGTGAGGAAACACGAACAATTTCACAGAAGGTTTGACGTACTTTTTTATCGCTATGTTTAATTCATAGCAAAAATGAAATATTAATTAAATATAACAGTTTGATGTTTTGTGATATTATTTGTTATTTGACACGCTTGAGTACTTACTTCCTCTTCTAATGCGAACTGAAACGTTTTGTTATAGAATAAAGCAGGTAAAAGTATGAGAAAGAAAGACACGTTCAACTATTTTCGATATATATTTATTACTATAATTCTAACTAATATAGTGTAGATTACAAATTTCATTATTTGTGTAAAATAAAATCTGTTCATTCAATTTCTATTACAGCTCCAACTTTGCTGAGAGCTTCCTTCAGTTTGTCTGCTTCATCCTTTGGAATATCGGCTTTGACAACTGTGGGAGCACTCTCCACGAACTTCTTTGCCTGGATATAAAAAACGGGAATAAATAACACATTGGCATCATTCAATCATGTGAAACAATCAATTACCTGAACAAGGTTCATCCCTTCCAAAAGATTCTTGCATTCTTTGATCAATGCTACTTTCTGTTTGTCATCAAACTTTATGAGTTTGACTGTGAATTCTGTTTGTACTTTCTTGGCTGGTACATCCTCGTCGTCGGCCTAATAAATTACAAAAAAAAAAAAAGACAAGATGAATTTAGAAAAGATTTTCCAATCGTTTTTTTTGGTTCTTATTCCTTGCTGAATATTCACCTCAGATTTAGCAGGTGCTGCAAATCCACCGATAGGCATAACGGGTGCGTCAGGTAAGTTTAGCCTCCTTTTAAGTACATCACTCAGTTCTGCCACTTCCAGAAGATTAAGGGCTGTTATCTCTGTAGCTATTTTGTCGATTTTTGGGCTAACCGGCTTTTCTACTCCTTCTGGAACCGGAATTGTCAGAGGCTCTGTGGTCTGAGCGGAGGTTGCGGTTTGTTGAGATACAGCACTAGAAAGTAATGGAATTTCTTAGGAATTTACTATTTATTGGCTTGTTTAGAATTCAGTGAATAGGGTTTTATGACGAAGAGGAATAATCGATAACAAAGAATGATTTTTTCAGGGAAACTTATGAGTATGTGAAAAATAAAGTAAGGTTATGCAAGCGTGCGTTCCGGTGTATCAGAATCGTTAAAGTTTGAATGGAGATTTACCATCTATGAAACTGGCGGAGCTGTCGTACGTTTTGTCGGAATACTAAGCGTAACGAATTCATATTCTTTTATTAATTGTAAATCTGTTTGATTTATACAAATTTAATCGAGTACACCGATTAGTTTGACCACCGTGTTGACTCAAAAATAATGGAGAAAACCGACCCGGGGTTATTTTCGGCTACGCGGTAAGATAGAAATCACATAATTGGCATACGAGATGTCGGATGGTATTGCCATCGCGCGGTTCAATTGACGAACTAATTTTGCCGCAAACATAGGTACGCCTTACGATACCGGCGTTATCGGCACAAAATAGTTCGACAATGCGAGCGCGAGAGAGCGATACCATTTGTCACCCCGCTGGTTCAACTTACCGACAAGGAGCACTGACCTGGGGTAATCGCACCTGTCACGGGGTCAGTGACCTCAGTGGCCCTTGTGGCGTCGATGAGTACGCATGGGGCTACGTTAACGAGATTCGATAGAAATATTTCGAACGCAATAATAGTATTATAGATCTTATTGTAATACGGAGGTAGTTTATTTGATATTTATGTTTAACAATCAATTACGATTCACGAAATCTACATACCCTTGACGGTGAATACGACTATATCAATGCTGCAGCAATAAATACTTAGATATATGAATAATCAATTACTTTATTATTCTCCACTCTCCCGTCCCGGCGATTATTCATTTCAAATAAGAACAGTAGGAAGTTTTAGATTTAATGCATTTTCAGCTACTTGAAAATTTGCGAACACCTCCTCGGTCAGGATGTTCTCCTGATACCAGGAGCAATGTTCGACTTGAAATTTCGCCGACTCCGAAAATTGCGGATAATCTAATTAAACGAAAAATCAACTGCCAGATTTTTCGTTACTCAAAATTCTGGCAGTTGAGACCTTTTCAGAGTCATATTTCTGGCAGTTGAGACCTTGTTTGCGGAGAGCTGTTTCTGGCAGTTGATACCTTTTTCGGAGTCATATTTCTGGCAGTTGAGACCTTGTTTGCGGAGAGCTGTTTCTGGCAGTTGATACCTTTTTCGGAGTCATATTTCTGGCAGTTGATATCATATATTTGGGAGTAAATTTACTCCAAGAAACATGGTATCAACTGCCAGAAATACGACCCCGAAAAAGGTATCAACTGCCAGAAATAGCACTCCGCAAACAAGGTCTCAACTGCCAGAAATATTACTCGGGAAAAAGGTATCAACTGCCAGGATTCCAAGTAACGAAAAATCTGGCAGTTGATTTTTCGTTCAATTAAATTATTTGCAATTTCGAGAGTCGGCGAAATTTTAAGTCGAACATTGCTCCTGGTATCAGGAGACATCCTGACCGAGGAGGTGTTCGCAAAATTCCAAGTAGCTGAAAATGCATTAAATCTAAAATTTCCTTCTGTTCTTATTTGAAATGAATAATCGCCGGGACGGGAGAGTGGAGAATAATAAAGCAATTGATTATCCATATACCTAAGAATTTATTGCTGCAGCATTGATATAGTCGTATTCATCGTCAAAGGTATGTAGAATTCGTAAATCGTAATTGATTGTTAAATATAAATATCAAATATAAATTGTTCGAGTGTCTTCATTTGCTTCCTGGCGTAGGAGTTATCATAAAATAAACTACCTCCGTATTACAATAAGATCCTACTTAATATAATTAATTTTACAAAGAAGGACGAGTGTTATAATACTATCATTGCGTTCGAAATATTTCTATCGAATCTCGTTTACACCCCCATGCGTACTCATCGACGCCACGAAGGCCACTGAGGTCACTGACCCCGTGAGAGATGCCATTACCCCAGGTCAGTGCTCCTTGTCGGTAAGTTGAACCAGTGGGGTGACAAATGGTATCGCCATCTCACACTCGCATTGTCGAACTATTTTGTGCCGATAACGTCGTGCGCCAATAACCTCGTCTGCCGATAACGTGTGTATCGTAAGGCGTACCTATGTTTGCGACAAAAATACTCCGGCAACGCCACCGCGAGATGCCGATACCATTTGTGACCCCGTGCACCAACCTTATGATTTCCAACTTCTAAAAGCATGCAATTTTCATGATTTTTAATAAAATCAAATAACACTTCCCAAATGTTAAAAACATTGAAGATGTGTTTCCCAAGCAATTTTGAGTTCATTGGAGGGATTTTTTTTTTCTGTGAATCATACCTGCTAACTATATGCCCAATATATTTTTATATAGTATAACAAACAAATTATCGTTTCCTAAACTACAAAAACATATTCCTAAACTTTCCCAGACAATTCCCAAACAATTTCATCGATAATAAAATAAATCAAATTTATTTGCCTGCTAAGTATACGGAACCCCTAGGTTACGGACATTCCTCGTGAGGTCAGTGGCCTTTGTGGCGTCAAAGGGTTCGCATGGGGTCTGTGTTAGCGAACTACGACCTTGACAGGCATTTCACAGGCATTCAATAGAAAGTACTCCGAACTAACCAACTTATATGCCATGAAGTAAATAAAGAGATTCGTTCATTTCAGATGGATACATATTCATCTTCAAGAAACTTCTTATATTATGAAATAATAAGATTTTTATGATAAATACTAACTTCAAGTGTTCAGCTCCGTGCAGTTTGAGTAAATAAAGAAGAGATATTCAGTTTAAAATACTTGACAATTAGAATGGTCGTATTGCGTTAGATGAATAGTATACAAAGGAGGTAGTATAAGAAATAAAAACGAAATTTATTAATCGCCTTACAATCAATACATATTATTTTTCTCTTTCGTCTTCTTTTCCTTCTTTTTCTTCCAATGGTACACAATTTATTTATGCATACAATATAATATGTAGAGTAAAAATTAATATACAGCTGAATATACACAATACAATAAAAAAAAAAAAAAAAAAGGATTTCTCGAATTTCTCGAATCTCAAATAAAGAATTTATACAATATATAATATAATTATAGAACAATTGAAGGCCTAGCAGATAATAATCGATAACTCAATTTGAGATAGAATATATAGATACATAGATGGATACTAAAGATACATGTATATTAAAGCATTGAGATTACGTGATACATGCAATAATTCCGAACAAAAGGATATGTATATTATACAATAAATAATATTGTTTCGATTAATCTTTTCTTTATATATATTATGTCGATAGATATTTATATATATATATGTATATATATATATAATATTTATATATATATATGTATATATATATATAATATTTATATATATATATGTATATATATATATAAATAGTGTAGGAATGATGATTATGATAATTTTCCGAAAGGTCCTCAATTATCTCGACGCTCTGACCTATGTATTTTAATGTAAGATGTATTTTATATGTTATTTAAAAGCTGTTTCGGACAAATATATTCATCTAGCAAAACAGCCTAATATCAATAATTATCCTACATTTATTTATTCATTTCATTATTTCGTTATTTACTTATTTACGCGATTTCTTTATATTTATTACTTGTGACAAACATGAGAATAATAGTCGCTTAATGAAGGATAAATAATACCCCATGTTACACATTAGATGTCATAGAGTAGTTTTGAACTGAAAATTAAGAAAACGTTTATACATTTGGATCTAACAGGGTTTTGATATTTTTATTTTTTTGTATTACGATACGATATCTCTTCTACACCAAAATCGAAGGGTTTGATACTCCAAGAATTTTTATTTCCTTTTTACTTTTCTTTTATACCAGAGTCCGCAGAATAAGAATAATGAAAAGTGGTCCCGTTGTAACAGGTGGTAAATTTTAGATTTTAGATTAGTTTTATTTATTTCAGAATTGAAATTTCTGCACCCCAAAATGTTAATTACCAGATGAATATGAATATGAATATACCATGATATAATATAATAATCAAGGTATTATTTTCCGTATAAATATTAGCTAAGCAATTCAATAATTGAGGAAAATAAGAAATTGGTGTATTTCGTTTTCGGGACGGGCAATGGATTAATAGTGCATTGAACCCTTAGTCCTTTGTCTCTATTATCGTTAGGTATTTTGTAACCCGTTCTAATCCGTCATTATTAAATTAAAGCTAAATGTTTAGTTAATGACAATTATCTAGAAAAGTGTGAATGTTAAAAAATCTATTATATTATCATATGTATAATAATCCTGTTATTTTAGTCATCATAAACTTGGTAACAATCATTTTACTTTTTTTTTACTTTTTAAGGCGTTTTCGATGTCTGATATTCATTTAATTTATTTATTCTTCCATTTTATTTATTTATTCTGCATTCTACTAATTCATATTTGAATAATTTTTTTTCCATTTTTTTTTTCTTTTTCTTTTTTGCTCTCTCTTCAAAAACTGTGTATCGCTAATTGCATGTGTATAAGTATATATATATATAGTATATACATATATATGACGGATTAGTTGCTTAATAAATGTCTTAGACTAAACTTAGAAGATCTTTATACCCGCTTTGTTTAATATAAATATGCGTAGGTATAATATACCCTATATAACGAAAATAAAGTAAATTTAATTTACCGAGAAAAAAAAAAAAAATTAAAAGAAAAGAGTATACATGCATTGGAATCATCAAAGCGTATAAAGATCTTGAAGGTATTTATTCCAAGTGTAAACTATCTAATTGAATTTTAACATAACATAGTAAATAACGCAGATACACTCATAAGATAGATTATAGGGTATATTAAAAAAAAAAAAATGTATTATACACACGTATATTGTCAAAATTTATCAAATCAGTTATGGGTATATATACATGCAATATTTTTCTTTTTTTTTTTTTCTTTTTAAACACCCCTAATTTATTATTACTTCTTTACCCCAATCGCGCACACACGTATCTTTATATGTATATAAATATAATTCGTACGTATACATATAAGACACACATTCACACACACTCTCTCTCTCTCTCTCGCACACACACACACACACACATAAATACATATGCATACATACGTACGTACGTGTATGTATGCAGATAATATACAAAAGGTAATATGGAGCATCTAGTCTAATGTCATTTGGCAATTAAAGCCATACTTACAACCTGTACAACGACGTACAGGGATTAATTTATTTTAATATTCAAATTATTTAATAAATTCATTAATTAATTCATTCATTAATTACTAAGGTTTTCTAATCTCTATTATACATTTGTTCAAATAAATAAACAGCTATCACATTTATACACGCTCTTCGTTTCAATCATGGTTTTTTGTTTTATGTATTTATTTTTTTTTGTTCGTTCATTTTTATTTTTTTCATTTTTTTTTAATCTTTTATTTTTTTGAATTTTTATTATTATATCCTTACTTATTAATACCTTTTAACTAACGATAAAATTAATGATCTCAATTGATCTCGTGGGACTAAGTCCGGGATCGATATGAACTCTTTTTTAAAAACGTACAGAAGCTTTTTTGATAATCAAGCTTTAAATCACGGGCCATCTTTTAGTGGCATAACTAAATACTTTATAATTATTCAATTAAATGTAATTTACAGTTTTATCCTGGAAGCCTATTCAGGGCTAGAAATAAATTTACGTTAAGGCTTCAAAGGCTCTTTTCATGATTTTTTTTTTCTTGAGGCTGCCAACAACAACAACAACAACAACAACAACAACAAAAAATACCTTTACATAAATTTAGGTAATATCTGTTTCGGGATTTCAGACGATCTTTTAAACATATCTTTCCTTTTTTTTCTTTTATATAAAAGTTCAGCATTATCAGCTATCAAAAAGACTATCTGATACATTGATCTGGAATTTTTTTTAAGCGCAATTTTCCAGTCGATACGCCAAGGCGTATAATTGAATAAACAAAATACATAAATAAATAAAGAAAAACGCAACTTCATTCGTATTTTTAATCAACAATTATATTCCTAGTATCAATCATTTCATTAATGCGCGTCTTATGTGTCTTGAATTTTTTTCTCAAAATAATGACACCTTATATTTCTTTGAGAAAATAAATCCTGCCTCATCGTATCATACATTAAAGAATGTACTGGCATCCTGGTCTCGAGAATCTAGACGTTATCTTCATAACTAACTCTATAATCAAATAAAAAGAAACTAAGGACGATGAAAGTTTGCGTCACTGGGATTAGCCGGAGTCTATTTTGTATTTCTAGATCAGAATTCACAGTCTCTGTACTCTTAAAACCGATTCAACTCTACCTAATCCAAATTCATATCCGTCTTCCACAGTTAAAAATGATTTTAACAAGTACGAGATTATCCGATGATCAAATTTATCGCAATTCAACATCGATGAAAAACAAGATTAGAGAAAGAAAAATAGCTTCCAGTGTAAAACGCGGGACCTCACTTTCCCAGTTTCTCAAAAAATGATCAAAGTTTCACACAGGTAAATCCCATTGAAGAAAATTTGATTGTAGAGTTAGCTATCTTACGCAGTTACATCAGGGCTATCAGCGATCATAATACCGATAACCACACGCCGATCACTTTCCCTGATGCTGTAGATGCTCTAGAGCACCTGTTCTTTTATGGGATAATCGTTGGTTGAACCATGAGGATCCCAAACATGCCTCAGGACTCGGAGGACTCCCGGACATATACAGTCTTGTGCAACACTGAGATATTGAACATAAATCAGTTTTATAAACAGAGTTGTTTAACTCTTTGAATGAACGTTCGTTTTCTGGGCCTTCTTCTTACGTGCTGCCAGCATGTCGTAGAAAGGATTGTGTGATATACTCTGCCTGGAAATTAAAAGAACAAAATAAATTGTTAATTCTATATTCTTATGGGATTTTAGACGCAATTCTAAAGTCTTTGGAATTTTATGAAACGAGCCTCGCATGGATTGAACCATTTTTTTTTCTATAACGTTGAGAAAGAGGAGCAATGATCTCTTAGGTATAAATTACTGATTTTCGCTGAAAGTACATCGATGTAGAATATTGTCGAAAAATTTGAGAGACTTTTAATGAACAATGCGAGTTGTATCCCTGCGAGAACCACTTTTTCTTAGTTAGAATCAATCCATGTGAGGTAAAGTGGTTAAAATCTGAAATAATTGAAGAGTAACTAACTTACCTAACACACTTTATCCATTCATCTTTTTCCTCATCCGTTGCAGCGGACATTCTGTACACAGTGTGTTTTCCTGAAAATTGAATACCGAAATTCGTTACTGTGTTTATTATAGTTGTAAAATTTCTCTGTTTATATGTATATCAATACGAATGAGTGTTTCTTTCTTTTTTTTAGTTTTTTGTTTTTTTTATTAACTCACCTTCGACGACTTTTCCTTCGCTATCAGTTTTGCAAGCTTTAATAAACTCTGAACCAGCGGCGTAAAGTTCAAAGCAATGAGGTTTATGCCGATCCTGAACTTCACGAACCTGTATATTTTCCAGGGGTATTATTCCTCTGGGTTCTTTGTCTGTGGTATACTCAAAGTAGTATAAACAATTGTCGTTTAATATGAACCAACGTCTTTTCCAACTTTTGTATCTTCCACCTGTAACAATATTTCAATTCATAGATTTGAGAATAAACGTTTAACACTTTTTATTATTTACCTGCTGGCTCCGTCAGGGCAGCAGCAGAGGGACAAAGCATATTTGTGAGTACATAATAAATGGTTAAACAATTTTTCAAGATCATTTATTAAACAACGAGACACGTATTAATCTATTAACACCGCTATTTTTCAGGCAGCATTTTTTTTAAATACTTTTTCGAATAAGAAAAGAAAAAAAAAGTAAAGAAAAATTGACAAAATTTCTTGAACCATGCATATATATAATAAAAATGTGCTTTAAAAAAAAAGAAAACCTCTTATCAATGAATTGTTTTTTGTCAGAAAATTTACAAAACTGATAAATGAAATAATAATAACTGATAATAATAATAATTCGCAAATAATAAGGGAGCAAACGACGAGCTTTTGCGACTATACACACACCTTTATTATTGTACATTATAACAATACGTATATAATATTGATTTTATTTTCAAATTACCTTGCTTCCAAAGCCATCCTTCTTTGTCAGGGTTGAAGAACGTGTGCATCAAGTCGTTACCATCATCTTCAGGAATTTTGAAAGGCTCAGTTTTTATACTCTCGTATAAACTCTGTAAGAATAAATTATTTTCGGAATTATTACAAGCTAGAAACAGAAAAAAAAAAACCCCAAACAAAAAGGCATACACTTTTTAGAAGTATTCCTCACGCCATTTCTCTATTTTAGCGTAAAACGAACATGTTTTCGGACCTACATGTTCGAAATCGCCAATATAATTGCCCTACAGAGCTCTTTTCCCCGTTTTCGGTGCCCGGTTAGAGATATTCCGTTTAATAGCACCGTTCAGCCCAATGTTTTTAGAACGGATCGAATTGGGTAGGGAACCCCACCTTAATATACGGTATACCTTAGTCGATATACGCAAAAGCGTGCGAGAATTTTCTTTAGCTCTGTTTATAATAACGTTAATCAATATTTTATTCCAAAATAGGAGAGGGGACGGATAATTAATAGCAAAAATTTTCATCCCGCTCTTAATCTGACACACAATTAAAATGCGAGTAAAATTTAAACGAGTTAAACAATAACGAAGGTTTTTTTTTTTTTTTTAAATCATTGTTTAATGAAGACAAAAAAAAAAAATATACGAGTTTGTATACTGAATCATTCGATGATTAAAAAATTAAATTAAAAAATATTAACAAACGATTTCGTCACCGTATTCATTGAAAATTAACCTACGATGACTAATGACTGATATATTACGTAAAATAAAATATAATGTAATAAAAATTGTTTATACTCAAATAAGCGATAGATATTCGTTTCGACTGACGCAAGTGCATTTAACATTCGCTTAGTCACATGTGACAAGTCAACTCTGTGTGTAAGAATTGTTTTTCATAATGATACATCGGTTCCTAGTGTAACCATAGTCGTTCATTCCTGCATCATGAATGAGGCAATCCCTGTTCTTTTTATTTCCCTTTTTTTTTTCTTTCTTAAAAAATCAACTTCGCACGTTTCCTTCCGAGAAAAAATAACTCAACGATTTATACTTCGACTAGTTTTATATACGAATTCCAGCTGAAAAAAATCGGACTATAAACCGACGCAGTACAGTCGTGTAATAAAATAGTATATTAGTTTATTTAAGAAAAAAAAAACCTATACCCGAAATTCGTGTAATTATCGGAAACACTATCAAGCATGTGTGAAAGATGGGAAAGCCGTTTTCTTGCAAACAAAAAACACGTTGAAATTAAACAATATATGGCAAATTTTCACACGCCCGTCATTCGGACGTAAAATGATGTAAATTTGAGATATTTTCATTCCGCTGTTTCCGATATGTTTCTGAAAAGCTGCTTTACGGATACTGGAATCCCGAAAAGGTGAAAATTCGTTGATTTGAACGAAACCAATGCTTTTCTGATCCGAAATGTTTGTATAATATCGAGTTAAGTGAAATATAGAAAAATGAGTGATTCAAGTATATGAAACTCACCACCAATAGTTCTCTGGGTAAATCTCCACCGTTGTTTATCCCCCGATTCATAGATATGAATTGTTCAGTGCTGGGTTTATCTTTAACGCTGGGATTGTGTAGCGAAGTATTAAGCATGATAATGGCAAAACTGAGTACGTAGCACGTGTCTGTATTAGTGAATATGTTAGGATTAAGTTGGCAGTATCTCTGAGCGAAGCATTCCATCATTCTATCAATTTTTTGTGCTTCACCAGGCAGTCTAAACGACCATAGAAACTGTCTCAAAGCTTGAACCAATATAAGATCCGTAAAATCATGAAGTTCGACAAAAGCTCGTAGCACTCTCTCGTTGAAGTCGTGTCTTTCACCTAGATAATCGCCGATAGCTGTTTTGTTCAGACCTTCTCCCTTGTACAAAAACTGTGCAACATCCTCGGGTGTTGATATCAACAAGTTATGTTCTATCAGGTACTCGATTCCCTTCTTAGGGTCCATATTAAATTTCTTTCTACCGATGGATGTCTGTTTCGTTTTGTTAGAAGGTTTTGTCTCATCTGATGCAAGCCCTCCGCCCTCCATGGCCTCCATTTCAGCGACGACTTCACCGAGCTCATCTTTCAGTTGCTGTAAAAAAAGAAAAAACAAAAAAAAAAACTTGATTAGAGAAAAATGGATATTGACAAACTTGACAATTATAAGGAAACAAGAATATGAAATCAGGCACAAGGAATGATTCGCTCCTTGGAAGGACGCCAATAAACCGCAAGACTCCATCGCGTCGTACTGCGGAACACGTCCGACGCACTTGACCTAATAAAAATTTATTCATTTCGTTGTAAACCTAATTCGAATAGGAAACAGGATATTCATATATGCAGATTCTCGAGAATGTATTAAGATCGTCGTCAATAACGTGAAATTTATGATCAAAGATCGTAGGAATTTGGGAGATAAATTGCATAAAATTCTAGTAAAAACTTTCACTAAACCTTATACTAGGAATGTAGAAGGTTTATTTTTTTTTAATTTTTTTATTATTTGTAGAGACGGGTATAAAACAGCATAAATAGTTTGTAGAAAAGGGGGTTTAATTGAACCAGGCGTATCTGTTCTGTCATTAAACATATCCAGACCCCGAAGAACACATTATTAATTATACTAACTAAGGAATCTGGGTATGAACAATCGCGTATATTATGTGCAAGAGAGAAATAATGGAATAAAATAGTCTAGACAACAGGATATGAGACATTGGCATACAGTTTGGTGAATCATTTTGGTCTTGGAGAATTTCAATCAGTCGATGTAACGCTGAGGTCGTTAAATTCTCATTTTTATATTAAGGTGATTCTCTACCCAATTCCATCTGACCTGAAAACATTGGGCTTAACGCGTGCAGAAGGTGTTATTAAACGGAATATCTCTGCCTGGGCACTAACGTTTTTAAAACCGTTTTACATTGATTTCTTCCTTATTTTAGCGTGAATCGAACATGTTCTGAGCTGTGCGTGTTCGGAATCGCACATAGAATTGCGCGACGAATTTTTTATTTCTTTATTTCGGTGCCCAGGCCAAGATATTCCGTTTCATAGCACCTTCTGCACGCGTTCAGCCCAACGTTTTCAGGTCAGGTGGAATTGGGTAGGGAATCACCTTAAGGTCTCTTACCGAGAATAAACCACTTCTCAATCCGTATAGTATTCGATAAATTATATACCTACGGAGTTATACGTATACAGTAATTTAAGTATAGGGTTAGAGGCGTCTTACATATTCATGCCGAAATTTATGAGCGTGACTATCGTCTCTTCAATGAAATTCGACGGCTTAGGATTATATCTGCTCGCAGAAATGACCATACAACGTATTAATTAAGATTTCTATATATTTATTCAAGTGTTATTACGCGAATAGAATTGCCGAGTTATACCTATGCAGCGTGATAATTATATTCGATAGACTTTAGCATGCTAATGAAGTATCTTAAAGTAAAATAGCTAATCGATTCGATGAAACTCGAGCCAGAATGCCGAAAGATTTTGGAGAGATTTTTTCTTTGAATGAATATCGCGTTTCTAATGGCCTAAGAAATAGTACAAGTAAAATTCTCGTAATAGGATATCCGGTCGAATTGAAACGATCCTGAAGTCTGTACAACACCGACCCGACTAACAAGAGAACCTCGTCTATATCATGGAAGAAGTAACAACTGCCATTGTAATTTGTATATTTTTAAATAAAAGAGAAAGCAAGAGTCTCCCCAAAGTCCCCAAAGAAGTCCTAAAGTCTTCCTCATTAATTTCCTCCTCCCAGGGTATTCTTGTTAAGAGATAAATGAAAACTTCGAGACAATAGAAAAAGGGACAAGGGATAACTCAAAGGACCCAGAATTCTTTCAGCTTTACAACAGGACACAGTGTTTATTATATTATCATCATATGGGGGAGTACAGAGTTTATTATTTTATTATTATTTTCTGACCGGATGTAAAACGGTGACATTTTGACAACATTCAAACACAGTGACTGACAGTATCCTTTTTTTTTTCTACTACAGTAGGTACACAACTAGAATAATTATTAAACGATCACCAACATGGATAAAAAAAAAAGAGGCATATATATATATATATATATATATTACCATTTAAATTCAAAAACTCCATTTTTTGTCTTTATTTTTTCACGTTTTAAACAATTTATTTAATTTTTTTTTATACAACTTTGTTATTGAGTTGTTGCCGCGAGACTAGAATCAACTTCATTCCGTATTAAATATGTAGACAATTAAATTACGAGAAGCCGTATCATACGTGAAAACGATACACATATACTGTAGTACAAAAACGTCAGCTAAGAAAAAAAAAAAAGAGGTAAATCCGAATTTGTTGTATAATTGATTAGTCTGATTTATTCTGAGGTGAATTTCATACACATTTCATATTATATAATAAAGTTGGGGTATATAACGTCGATATTTCATCATATTATGTATACTATATATTTACTCGAGGACTTTGCTCCCTTCGTCTCGTATAATTAAAAGGAAGGTAGACGACAGTCCCTAGGGTGCGGCCGCCCGTATTCCCGGCATTCGTTGTCCAGTCTTGTATTCCTATACGTTATCGTATTATTAAAGGGGTGTACACACAGCAGAGATCAAATGTATATGTATGCTTTTAACAAAGTTTTATAAATTTGATAAAAAATTAACAAAAAAAAATGAAATTTCAACATTTAATATATGAATAAATTATTTTCAATTATTTTCGAAACGATGATAAAAAAATATGTATATTCAAAATGTAAAAAAAAAATCATAATAATAATATAAAGTTAAACCACCGGACGATTGATGAAAGAATTTTATTTTCAAAATATGAAAGAACATTTTTAATTTTTTAATTTTTTTTTTTTTCTCGTATTTTTGTATTTTTCTGATCACCCCGTAGATCATTATATATACATATATACTGAAACTAAATGCGGGGGTGAACGTACTGCACACAACAAAACAGACAAACAACGTATATAGGTACGAACTATGGGCGGAAGGGCTGGCTGGCTGGCTGGCTGGCTGGCTGGCTGGCTGCCCGATACAGAAGGGTGATTCCCGGTCCCTGTGCAGAGTAGAGTCGATGCGGTATGTCTACAAAGGCGCGGTTTATAGATCGAGGGATATGATAAGACGACAGAGGCGTATATGAAGGGATTAAAAATTAGCTACATTATATATAATATGTACCGGGTTGAAATACCGAATTAGTTTCAGACGATTCCGAATTTTCATAAACGACGAAATTCAAAAAATTAGAATTCCGTGAGGTCGGAATGGAGACAGCCATAAAGACTCCGAAAGTCCAAACCCCCCTCAAATAATTAATAGAATTTTTGAACATTTTTTTTCGAAAAAATAAATCTCGAGAATATTAATTTGACCACTTATTCGTTTCGATACAATCAATACAGTCCGAGTTATTAAAAACTGAATGAACCCATGCGTGAATTTCAAGCCTCGGAGATTTGGCCTTTCGGATTTTTAACCTTCGGAATTTCGAATCTTCGCGTTTTTTTATTTGAAATTTTATTTCTTCATAACTAATCATTACGGTTTATCGTATAAACGGACTGGATCTGATCAGTTGCAAAGAAAAAAAAAAAAAAGATAAAAAAAACGGCCTGGTATTAAATTTAACAAAATTTTCTCCGAGTGAAGAAAAATGTACGTTCTTCTATATAGGTACATATCAAGACCGTGACTATATAAGTACATGTATCAATAATCCGCTACGAAACGTGACTTTTGCTAATTCCCGTAGTTATTTAAGTATCTGAAGGTTGACGACGCATTAGTACTTCAACTCATATACGGGAATATAATTCGTACTTTAATTATATAATATAAAATAACGGAGAAACCATCGCTATACATATATGTACAATGTATATACCTATGTATAATGTAATATAGGTATGTGCTCGGGTATATATGTTAATTTCTGCATAATATACCGAGCTATAAATACAGTGTGAAAAATGACCTGAATCAGGTCTAAATTTCGCGCAGGAAATTGAACGCTAAATATATACGTATGCGCGGCACATTTGAAAAAATTTTATATATACATATACAGAGCGATTCTGTGGAACGTAACACGCCTAAAAGGTAGGCAAGCACGAGACGCCTGCATTGAGCGGCTCAAACATCGATGATTGGGTTTTATTTCCCACGTCCTACGTTTGAGCCGCTCAATGCAGGCGGCTCGCGCTTGCCTACCTTTTAGGCGCGTTACTATCCAGAGAATCGCACTGTAGATATATAGAAAATGACACGCTATAGTAGTACTTGATCCCTGCAGTCTCGCGCCCTTTTATATTAGGTACTCATATACCCACCTACCAAACTATAGTTATTTTCATGGAATATATCTATGTATAAGTTTACGTAGATCGCTATACGTGACAGAAATTTATAACATATTATATACATCGATACCGATACACCCTTGGTATAATAATTCATACGGGTGTGGGTGTTGATGTGAACGTAAGGTTATTCGTTAATTGATTTTGTTATTTTTATTTTTTATGCGGCTTAAAAATTGAAGTGTTTCCTCTTATACGTGGAAGTATTGTATATATGTATAAAGTATACATAGAAAAATGAATATACAGCCTCAAATGATTATATTGAAAATGATTGTATCGCGATTTAGTGAAACATGGAAATTGTTAATTTATCGAATTTTTAATCGACCCCATATAAAATATAGGTACTACATGTATACACACACATGGTATATTGTGTACAATGTGTACGGGGACGTGTACTATAGAATAAAATAGAGATAATGTCGTTGTTGCGTGTTTTTTTTCATAGATGGAGGAAAAACACGAGATTATGTGATAAAAGTGTAAATATATAAAAAAGAAAATAGGTATATGTATAAATAAACGATGATATAATATATTATGTATGAGTATACTATAGAAACGTGTATGGATCGTGCATGCTTTGAGTATATAGAAAATTGTAAAAAAGAAAGTTCGAACTTTTGAATTTTTTTTTTCTAATGACAATGGATGATTAGATATAATCATGAAATAGAAACAGAAAAAACGAGACATTGAATTAGGATTTTTCCTTTTTTTTTTTTTTTTCTATTCTCACGATACATTTTATCACCTCAGAAATGGAATAATTGAGTGATCAACGAAACGAAGAGAACGACCTGTATGTGATGATACAGATTTCTTCTTCATAACGCGATTTCTTAACGTGCATAAGGTATAACTATAGTAACTGTGATACAGATAACTGAGATATGTAACTAGTGAAAATTTGATTATAAAACTAGATGTACCCTCGACGTATGTCGTAAGTTACACAATGTTTTTCGTAAACCCTCGCCAACCGTTCCCATATATACATATCTCTGTAGAGAAAAATCATCTGGGACGTTGGTCGCGAATATCTAGCGCGTTGGGATAATTACCAAAGGCGAAGTTATATTTGCATATAGATTTTCTTGCCAGGAAACATAGACCTATGTGTAAAATGGAGTAGAGAAGGGGAAGAGAGAATATATAGTGCAAAAGTTTTCGATACATACGTATATGAAACCAACAGAAAAGAGCTTCGATCCTTTCTAATGATAATTAGAATCGTTTTGTAATTATACGATAACATACGTATATTCGTATATAATAAATAGCCATGGACATTTCACACACATTACGTAATTTTATTTTTATTTATTTTTTTCATTTTTTATTTTTTTATTTTTTTATTTGGGTATATACCTAGCTGTGTACCGATTAGCGGACCATTAGCATCACACATTGATGTATTTTAGGAACTGAAAATACGAGTCGTATGTAGCACATACGTATACCCAGCGATATAGTATACCTAAAAGTCTGCGACGTTGGTTCGAGGTGCGAAATGGTGCAAAAATAGAGCTGAACTAGGTTCGCGACCTCGATGTAACACACTGCATCTTTTACTCGAAAGAAAATCTAGGCATACGCGTTGTATACCTGCCATACGTTTACACACACGTACCTATATCGAGTACGCGGTAGGTACTGGATGCAGCTCGGCATTTAACTGCCTTCAGATTTTTTTTTTTTTTTTTCTTTTTGATCTTTTTTCTCTTTTTTTTTCCCGAGGAAAAAGTTTGAAAGCGTTTTTCCTTCTATAGCTTCTCCTATACCTCTGCGCTTTTATACAGCAATTGCTGTTAACTCCAGCGCACTGTATATAGGTTTTATACACCTCATACTACGTTTTACATACATCGACATACACATATATATATATATATATATATATACTCGCGCAATGAACTACCTTCGCGATTTTATCGTAGGGTTAATCGTCCCAGCACGGTTCGCTTCTTTTAAGAACGTGCTATGCAACTTGCATTTAGTACTGCAGCTGCAGCAGATGGCTAATTATCCGTTGCTCTTCTATGTGGTGCAAATTTCTTGTACTTTTTTCCTTTTCTCTCTGTTGACTTTCACGTTTTTTCACGATTTCTTGTTTTATTTAAGAAAAAAAATATATTTTTTTCGTCAATTTTGAAAATTCGAGTTTTTCAGTTATTATCAATCTCATTTTTGCATATACAATTTTACGTTCAATAATATCATGGTATCGTAGTATATATGTATATATATATGTATTATAGATACTGGGTTTATCGCCATGTATCATATGTGTCACATGACAACGCATAGAGACGACTCACGTCTATGATACCAAGAAAAGAATAAAGAGAGATAATAAAAAAAAAAAAAAAAAAAAAATAGGTAGATTTCTACTCATTAGTAGCGTCTGAACGTGCGTAAAAGTATTACGTACGCATGAGCTACTAGGTATTTCAACTATACCTATAAGCGTGTTAAGAAGAGAGAATAAACAAGATCACGGCATTGAAAATGGTCTCTATATCCTTTAATGACCGTAAATTGTATATTTTAGATAGAAGTACGATCTAAATAGTTTATTCAGTTGTAGTTTCGCCTACTTTTTATTTTAGTTCATTAAACGTGACAACAAATTTTAAAGCTGATAAATTGTTTGCGATAATCATTAGGTCAAAATTTTATCCAAATAGGGCTTTGAAAAAACCGAACAAAAATTAAGATGAAAAAAGTAAAGAAAATAAAAGAAATGAAGAAAAATAAATTAGGTTTCAAGAAAAATGCAGAGTATATACGAGGGAAGTAGAATTAGATTTTTAAAAACTAAAAGAACTGCTGAATCAATTTATTCGAAAATTTGATCAGATTCAAGTTGGTTGGAAAAACGAGCTCTATACAAATTTTAGTTTTCTAATAAATAAAAAAAAATTCTAAATCTAGGTTCAGATTCATCTAACGAAAGTTGAAATTAATGATATTATACAGCGAATATTCACCGTATACTATCATTACCTTGTCAACTACAAGCTAGAAGGAATTATACATCTAAACGTAACTGGAAATTCCTCGGTTGTGGTTTTTCCCCGTATACAACGAAAAATACGGAAAAGGGAATAAATTTTATAGCAGGATTCACGCAACAGTAGAAATATTAATAATCAAAATGAAAACTGCATGAGCCAGTTGTCCTCGATCAAAGAAAATTATAGAATTATAAAAAGTAAAAAAGTCGAAATTTTGACGGAGAAATCGATTTTCTAAATTTCACAAATTCCTAGAAATCGAATGTATGATATTCCTTAGTTATACAGGCCGACGATATATATCAACGAACGATCGATGAATACTAAATTTGCATATCTTCAAAAATTAAAAAACGATTTTATCATTTTTTATTTTCATTTCTGATTAACTTTTTCGTCGAAAACAGTGAAACCAACGAACCAAAAGTAAAACTTTCCTATTTCTTTCATTCTCTTTTTTTTTTTTGTCAAAGTCGCATTGTGTAGGAGTCCGTTATTGTTTTCCGCATGTAAATTTCGCACAGCGCTTATAAAATAGTCAAGTTTCCTTCCTTCCGAATAGAGTAGAGTATAATAGTAGCAATAGTAGTTTTAGTTTCGTATTCAAATTTTCAACTATAGTATAGAAATTTGCGACGTAGTAGTTAACTCCCACGCTAAACCTCCCCAATATAGGTATATCTACATAGGTATATGAATGCTACAAATTTATACTCAAGGTAGACACATCTACGTACGTATATAACAACGTCTTCTAATACTAATTCGTAATTTCTCGCCGCTGAGCTCGTCTAGTCTAATACTATGTCGCTTATATATGTTAGACTTGACCGAACCGACCTTCCAAGGCCGTTGAGAGAATCGCGCAATGAAAGATCAGGGATCAACTACGACGTGATCGAAACGAAAATAAGTGGACATAGAATTTGTCCTAAGCCATTTGTCTATGATAGAAAAAAATCGTACATCGAACTTGCGATGGAAATACAATTTTCAAGAAATTCTTATCTATTTTATTATTATTATCATTATTATTATTATTGTTATTATTGTTGTTCGGATATGTTACGGTGAACTCCGGACGCGATGTATCAACGCGCTACTAACGAAGTCGAAGCCGTCCCCTCGATCGTAAAACGGCGCAAAAGGCATTTCATTAATTCTGAATCGACATCGAACGAAGAAACTAGGTACATACATACATATATGTATAGGACGGGTCAAGGGTCGATAAAACGAATAATAAAAATAAGACAGAGAGCCGTTCCATGCCACTGCCTCGTTTATAGGCGAGTGCAGTAAGTGCATATACGTTGCGTTATTGGTTAATTAAAAAATTCCCACTAATTAATATAGAAATCCCATTTTTTCTTACTTCATTTTTTTTTTTTTTTTAGTTATATGCATAATATATATATATATATATATATATACGTATATATATGAGCCAATAAAATGACGATTTGTATATACCTATATCCCATGAATTGACATTACGAACTGTACGATCGTTATAATATAATAAGTTAGACGACTAATGACGCACAGCCTTACGCTCGCTTATTTCCGAAGCGGATGACGTGCGGTTGTCTTATCGGAAAAAAACACTTCGCCATAATATCCTGAATTCATTCTGATCTCTCGCCTGAGTATATTATATTATTATATGCAATACCTACATAAACATACAAAGTTAATATAAATATACTATATATGTATAATAAAATCGATAAGGAAAAAGTAACGTAATTAAATAATAATAATAATGATAACAACTTATCACCTAATTTCTTGATGTAAATTTTATACTCTTAATAAATATATTATTATTATTTATAACAGAAATCACCTTCACAAATATCTACGTAGACCGTATATAGGTATAATATATACGAATGAATTTTTAGCGAAATATTTCATTATATGCGACCTAGAACCATTTTTGGCTATTATAATTATATAGTATTTATATATAGGTATATACAAATGTGAAAGGAAATAGTCAACGAGGAAGTATAAAATAATGAATTATTATATGTATAAATAATGAACCATATACACGATCTACTGCGGGTCGAATAAAAATAAAAAATATTCCCACATATATGTATTAAATATTCCTGCAGATCTCACAAACGCAAATATAATATATGTATACGTGTAGGTATATTGCGATATTATACAAGTTTCTAGAATTTCACTGCACTAACACAGTCTTTCCATTTTATTATTTATTTTTATTTTTTTTCTTTCTCATTCATTATGAAGTTTTTTTTTCTTTCATTTATTTTTCATCGTACACCTACGCGGTCGTATATTCTGCATTATAACAGTCTATGTGTCATTTCAAATGGGAAATTTCACATCATATATCTACGATCTACATATTAGTTCCATAAGTAGAGATCGGTAACATGTATACATTAAGGTGGTCGTTAACTGGGATGAGGGGGTTGAAAATCGGTTTTAAATAAATAAAAAAGAAACCCAGCTGTGATTAAGATTTTTATTTCAATATTTGACACTTGATCACAGGGGAGGAAAATTTTCCTTTTAAAATACACACATAATATAGAGGAATGATTTTTTTTTTGTTTTTTTATGATTACAGTAAATATTTAGAGTTTCTTTTGATTAATTTGAAGCTGTTTTGGGCGGGTGACCGTATAGAAATTTGTTCAGACCTCAAATAATGACCACCTACCATGAAAACTGTTAATTGGAACATGGCCAGATATTTTAATACCGCAGTATCTTTTATGAACGAAACTCCGAAGCTCGGCAGTCGGCCAATATTAATGGATATAAAGAATAAGAATAAGAATAAAAATAAAAATAAGAATAAGAAAAATCAAATCATAAATGAGAAAAAGAAGAAATGAAAAAATTGAAGAAAAAAAAAACTAAGTAAAAATAAAGATTTTTCAAATACTGCGGAGAAGAAAAGCTGTTCAATATCCGGTCTTTAATTCGGTCATATTAAAATTTCAATGCTCACATGCGGGCCAGAACGTTTCCAAATATATACAAAAAAAAATTTAGACGAAACCTCAGTACATTTTTTCGTGTTTATTCCGGGACGTCCTGGCCCATGGAAGGATTGAAATTCGAAAATGATCAAATCAAAGATCACCCTAATGTAATTTACGCCATGTTGTATTTTGCGCACATAGGTAGGTAGATAAACACATAAAGTTATGTTCATATCTTAATTAGTCTCTGAGTTGGGGTGAAAGGAACAAAGAAGGCCTCTGTCTGTGGCTAATATCTTTCCTCGAGGATCAAGATCCGTGAATTGCTAGGATCACTTTTGGTCTCTCCCGTAGAGTCGGGTAGGTTATTCAAGTATAAATCCTGCCTGGAAAGGAAGAACTTCCATTTCATGGTTCAGCTCAACTTTCTGAATGATATAGAGATCCCTGTACCGTACAGATATAGTATATATATATATATATATACACGCGCGAGATAATCTTGAAGGGGAGAACTCCATTTGCGAAATGAAAGTGAAAGAAGGGAAACAGAAAAAACGAAGAGAGAAAAGAAGAAAAAAAGGAAAATTGTCAATTAATAATTTGATCATAGCGTAGATTTTTTTCACGTACGATTCGAAACATATGTTCGCAATATCGAAGTCTTGAGATTGTAGTAAGATGAACCAAAGATGTTCTCTCTCTCTCTTTTTTCTTTATTTTTCATTTTATAGTTCAACAAAGAATCTAATTTGAATTCTATACGCGAGGAAAAAAGTAGAAGAAAAAAAAAAAAAAAATCAGTATGCATCGCGAGAGAAGAGATAAAAAAAAAATTGCGACTTTAGATGCAAATCCGTCGATTCGTCTATGTATTGTACATATAAAAGTCCACGAGGTGAGGCGAGGCGAGGCCAGACCAGGCAAACAGAGTCGAGAGACGAGAGGGCAGGAGAAGTTGATTCGAGCACTTAAAATAATCAGCTTTGAATAGAGGGGCTATTAAACTTGAAATTAATAGAAGCGAAAGTTATTCGACCTTTGCTTCTTCTTTGCAAGTCAACCTCTCGATGCCTACCCTCATATCGTTGAACGACTTCGCATTACATAGATTGATTCTATACCAAGTGAAAAAAAGCAACGTTTTTCGCAAGATATATGATAAAATAGGAATAAATAAAAAAAAAAAAATCAAATTTCGAGGGAATCATTCTACATCGATGTAGTCGAAATAAAAAAAAAATATAATTCGGAACTTCATCTCTCTCTATAGTATATTCTTGGTTTTGTTTCAAAACTATAATATAAATGTATAATATTTCATCCGAATTTGAATATAGATAGAAATTTTTTTTTTTTAAACAATATACGACCTGTATATTCTACGGTGAAATGAAATGAAAGAAACTGATGCTTATGACACAGAAAACGACACAATACGTAATCTGAAAAGGCATCCTTTGTCTATGATATATTAGAATAAGAGAGAAGAGAGAAGAGAGAAAAAGGAGAATGTGAACTCATTATGAATAGCTGTGGAACAATTAGGCCGAGTGTGTATATGAGATATGAGGTATACCTGTACTCTGCTATGTATATGCATGCATATACAGATCCTGCAGCATTAACGTCCTAGAGATTGAACTCAAGAACGAGTTTTTTTTTAGGCTGAATAGTCTCTCTAGTCGACAATGTGCTTTGTAGTGTACAGGATTGAAAATTGAGAAAGAATGAAAGAACAAAATGAGAAGGGATTTATAAATGAAACTGTTGAACTTCATCACACATCTCTATAGAGTAAAGTACTGTGCTAATTATTGAACAAGTACCTAGTCCTAGCCTACCTATCCCGTCCTACCATAACAATCTATACACGTATATACCAGTGGCCATAAATGCGAGAGGAAGTCTGATACGTAACGAGTGTAATTCACTCGGTTTAGAACTAGTTTAGTCCGAACGACAAAGAAGAGATCATATATATATGCTATATAAATATCCGCGGGTTTTAAATCACGAAAGAAAAATATATATATACAGTTTTTAAAATTTAGAAAAAAAATCTGTTCTCTTTTATTTATTTATTTATTTATTTATTCATTTTTCTTGGTGAAAGAAAGAATTGTAGAGTGCAGTTTTACTGCCATTACTCTGATTGAGAAAGTGTTAGTTATTACTGTATTTAAGTTTTACAGCTGTTAAACGATCGATGCGAAACGGTTTAGGAACGGAGAAAAAAAAAAAAAAAAAAAAACACCTCCGTTATATTTACGTACAAATAGATCTATAAAATTTTACCATTTCACGCTCGACGTAATAAAACACAAAGTTACGTGAGAGAAAAAAAAAAAAAAAAAAAAAAAGAATATAAATAATCCTATACATCCGCGTTTGTATAATTATACATCAAACCGTTTCGAAATCAAACTATTAGTTCTTTCTCCGTCTTTCCCTCTCTCTTACCTTCTATCTATCTATATCTATACATTTGCTTCCCATAAATAGTACCTGTACAAAGAAAACATAGACGATAGTCTACGTTTAACAGAAATTTTCTTTTCTTTTCATTATTTTTTTTAATTTTTCTGTTTTTTAAACGTTTGTTTGGTTTTTTTTTTTTTCTTTTCTTAATAATGGGTGAAAACGTCCAAAAATGATGATGATAACGAGAATAATTCGGCCAATCGCGAGGCTGCGCTATGTACGTTGCAGCACGGACTTTAAACAGTGACTGACGCAGGGCTCGCCTCTATGCTGCTACTCCAACATGACGATGCGAGCAGAAAATAGTTATCTCGCGATATAAACTACACGAAAAGCGAACCTAGGCATAGTCTTAGCCCTAGTGCCTGCAGTGCCAGTCGGGCCTGTTATCATCTTATTTAGTACGTGTGTAGGTAGTACGTATAAAAGAACTGTTAATCATGTTTACACTATAATTGAAACCCGGAAATAGTAGTAGATAAATTTATTCAGAATCGATGACACATATATTATACCAGTGGCCATTTTCATTCACGTGTAAATACATACCTATACGTATACATGTATATAAAAGACGATTGACGTTTTAACTTTGATCTTTAAACACATACTACGTATAATTATGTATATCGATTTATTTACCTAAATATATATATATATATGTAATGACTATCGTATGTTTTGTAACATAACTTTTTCCAACCTTCTTATAAAAATAAAATATCTTTTTTCTCTCTCTCCTATATTCATTGACAAAATAAAATAATAATAATAATAATAATATATTTTCTCAAATACTTATATACATATTATGTATTATAATTACAACCTCGTTTTCAACATGGGATATACTAGCTGTCCGCAAAAGTTTTAGATAACGTATTATCGCGGCAACAAGGAGACGCGACTATATGAACGTCTGCTGTATAACTGTCCGCGGATGTGTGGTTAAAAATATTGTTTTTGGTTTTTTATTTTATCATCATGTTCATTATACGTTATATCAGCAGTGAGTGCTAGTTACTATACGAGCTAGGTAAATTTCGCAGGCTATATATAAAACGTATAGCCATTAGATTAAACAATTACGTAATAAGTAACTAATCAATGACAAACGTCGAACGAAATTATCACTCGGTAATATAGACACCGCGGGTAATGGCGAGCTTCACTAAACACGCATACATTACAGTATGCGATGTATTAAAGCGGGAATATATCACTTCACACAACGAGGCTATATACAGGGATGAACATACCGTATAGACGAAACCTAGTGCAGATATTGAATCGGTATACGTGCACGTATTAACGTAAATAATAACTTCGATCTATACCTACGTTGTTTTTAACTAGAATATATGTAAGATGATGGATAATTGAATCGTGCGAAAAATAAAGAAGATGAATTCATATGTTTTAAAATCATTGGTGGTATGAATGTATAATCAGTATTGTAGGAATGATTGATTTAGAGATTAGAATATCAGTTATCGCGTTTGCGATTGATAATTTATTTATTTTGCGATTTGTCAATTTGTTGCGTAACAGATCATTGGCGAAATTTCAATAATTCAAATTAGCAACAATTCCGAGGAATGTTAATGTGCTACGTTCAAATAAAACTAACCATTGTTAGGGTGGTCAAGTCCCAGGCACTTTTAACTTGTTTTTGGTCTCCTCCGCCACCGCCACCTCTCTTGTTCTTTCGCCCTGGTCTTCGGAGGCTTGAAAACCATCCTGCAGCAATAGCAACGGCACTAACATCGCGACGTTCTTCACGGTGGACAACAACGACGTCTCGGACATCGTCCAGAGCGTCCACTGACCTCCCGGTAAAAATCATTTGGGGAGCCAGTTTGATCACGTATATTAATTAGATTCGATGTTAAAAAACTAGCTTTATTTTATACACACAGATTTTTTTTTTTTTTGTTTTTTTTTTCTTCCTCGTACGTATAAACTTCACTTTCACAATAATTAACAATAATATGCGTTCACTTGTCAATCACACACATACAGTTAAAATATATCCCCGATCACTCTCCACTGTTTAAATCACAGAATAAATAGAAATAAGAAAATTTGAAAATACAGTTAAACCGTTTTTATAAAATCATTCGTATTCCGTTCGTGGGGAATAAATTACGAATGAAATTCGTAATGTTTTTTTTTTTTTTTTTTATAACTTATTTCAAGTTACTTTACTTAACCGAGCCATGGCTCAGGCGACTGATACTGGCAGTGGCCGGCATGCGACTGCCTACTGGTTAAACAGAATCATAAGGCGAGGGTAGCGCCTCTGGTGTAAAGCGCTCCAAGTATTTATTAGCGAAAATATTTATTGAATCAGGGAATTGCAAATAGTCTTAAATACATATAGTACAGTATAGTAGTTTGTTTTGGATTGCTTGACCGTTATTCATACAACTTATACGAATTGCTTATCGAGAATACAATTTTCGACAAATTTCTAATTTTTATTTATTTTTTTTTTTTCATATTTTAGTTTTTTCTTTCTACGTATAGAGAATATGTCTTCAAATTACTTGGTACACGTATATAGGGTTTTGTTATTTTCTCATTCTACGACATAAAAATGATCGGAAATAGTTAGGAAATAAAAAATAAATAAAATAAACAAAAATGAAATAAAAAAAATACTCGAATTGAAATAGAGTTGAAAGACGCAGGTTTGGGCTTTATTTAAAAATATTTTTAAGATCTTCAAAAACCGTTTTTTTTTTTTTTTTTTTTCGAGTATTAAAATCAACCGAAATAGCCTAAGATCGTTTAAAAATATACTAGAAAATAGATGAAAGGCGATTTGAAGTAGTTTAATATGCTTTGAAAATGTTATAAAATTAGTAACTATAAACTGCGAATAAACTCAGAATAAACGGAAATCGTTTATAGCAACGTGTAAAATTATAATCCTTGGATTGTTGCTTTTGGAAAAGGAGCGAGAAAACAAAGAATCGTCATTATTTTTGAAGAAACACCGTAGAATCTACAACGAATAAAATTTTTCTATAATAATTGTAACAAACCATCAACTGTTCACGTATATAGTGTAAATTAATTGAAATTCATATATCTCTCTATATTGATAAGCTTTGAAGTAGAAACTGACTTATTCATACCGTATAGGTACCATATTTTTAGGGTAGATTCCCCGTGAAAATTTGAGACTAAATTTTCTTTACAAAAAATTCGTGAGACCAATAGTTTCCGAGTTACGAAAGATCTGAGTCAACCGATCGCAGAGCGTATGATCATCGCATAGACAGGGCGTCGAGCCGCTCAACTTCTACTCATGGCCACCCTGTCCGCGCAATATACCGTAAGTTCTGCGATCGGTGAACTGAGATCTTTCGTAGCTCGGAAACTATTGGTCTCTCAAATTTTTTGTAAAGGAAATTTAGTCTCAGAATTCGTCGAGGTATCTACCCTAAAAATATGGATTGTGGACGTCAGTCTGAATCATCCTGTATATACGCGTTGATATACGCAGATAATATAATATGTTTCAAAATTAAGGGTATAATAATTAATGCCAAGAAGTAATTAATCGCGTGATTACAATCTCGTTAGCCGTTAGGGAATCGTGCAAGGCGATGACCTGCACCTGCACCTGCTCTTCTACTCTCACGAGGTGATTGACTGCACACGACGAACTTGCAGTATAGTATATCTCCACTCTTGCGTAGTTAGTCGTAATCTGACGGATACGACCATGCTTTGCGGTTTTAGATACATGCTAGAGCTACTAGCTATAGATTTGCAAATGCGATTACGAAAATCTGACACTATTCAATACACGTATGTATGTAATGTTTATGTATTTATTGAATTGTTGAATACCTACGTCATCTACTCTCTAGGATAAATTCCCCAAGGATACAGTTATTATTTCCCCGTATATTATTACATATATAGGTATATTAATCCTGTATCTGCATGATCAGAGAATTAATACGTGGTTATATCTATATATGACGTCATTATCGCGGGTTATTCGAAGAAGTTGATCACCTTGCGATCCCATCTGGAAGGCGCCATCCAATCGCATCGCTACTCGGTCTTGCTTTTTCTTTCATGATTTCAGATTCATTTGCGATGATAAAATTCTTCGAAACATTCCTTTTTACCCGATCTTTATTTTTCCTTTTTTTCTCTCCGTCTTATTCTTATTCTTATATTTGGATTTTTCGTTTCATCGCGAAAGATATACTATATATTACGTAATAAACTGATCATCGTACCTGCATAATTATGTAATGCTGTATACGATACAAGGATAAAATCTTTCTACATTTTTTTTTTTTTTACCACACACTTGGAAATACGTCGATAAATAATTTTTTTTTTCCAGATTTCATAGACTGCCCCTGAAATAAAAGCGCTTGTCGCATCGTCGTAAGAAATTTGGTAAAATTTTGAGGAAATATCTTACATCGATGTAGTTTCGGGTGAAACCAATAATATTCGATGAATTTAATTTTTGGATACAAAAATTTTCGAATTCATTTTTTTTTTTTTCTTTCTTTCTTACGTTGAGAAATGAGCTGTGTTACGTATTCACTGAAATATGGAAGACTGACCTTATCTCTGTATATGTATTATTGGTTGACCCGAAACTTATACATCGATGTTCTTGTGTGGGTGTGCATAGGTATAGTTGCATACGTTTAAAAGTGTTTTTCTTTTTTTCTATTTTTGTTTTTCTTTTTTTGTTTCTTTTTCTCCTTGGTTTTCGGAGTAAAACCAACATTCCTTGTTTGAGATAACGGAACGTTACTAGCACTAGCTATACCAATAGTGCAGTGTAAAAATAACGCGTGGAATTTTATCTAAGGTCGTGTTACACCTATGTACCTATATGGTCGAGAAAAGTCACGTAAAGAAAACTAGCATTGTACTTAAATACGTGGAAGTTTCGTCAATATATGTTATATGTTATAATATGTTACTTATATGTTAAAAAAGAAGTATATAACATATGGTTAATGCTCAGCGAATAGAAAACGTTTTATATGTGATAAATAATAATTTATATACAAGACTAGAAGAATTTTGAATTTCGGAGAAAATTTTTCAAGAATTTCAAAAAAAAACCCGCGAGTATCAAAATTTCAAAAGAAAAACAAAAATTTTTTTTGAAATAGGTACGTGTTGCACTTTCACACTAGACTCTAGGCCTAAGAAAAGTCGCGTCTTTTCGAGTCAATTTTCTAATCGCAAATTGCACATGGGCCAGAATTGTGCTCGCCTTGACATTTCCCAGACCCTATTCGACGCAAGCTTAAAAAAAGTATATATGTAAGAATAAGTGTTACACCTAAGTACTAAAATTCGCTAAGTACTAAAAACGGAAAAAAAAAAAAAATAAAAAAAAATCTAGGATAAAAGACTACGCATTTCGACGAATTAGATGCGGGAAAAAAACGTTTTATCTTTCACCGTTTTCCGCCGGAAGCATTTTATCCTGTGTTAAGATACGAATGTGCACGTAGATTTTATTTATGTTTGTGTTTTTTTGTATTTTTATTTTTATTTTCATTTTTATTTTTAGTCGTTTGCGGCAGATTTGTCACTCATACGTATACCTAGCGTAGTTTCAGTAAAGTTTAAGAGTCAATAAAGGTATTTTTTGTTTTTGTTTTTCGATTTTGACGTTAAACTTTTTCTTAATCTCAAGAACCTTGAAAAATGATAAACAAAATTCTAAAAAAATGATATATCTAATCCGGTTATCAGTTGCACAGCTGTACGGGTAAAAAATAGTGCCAAGTTTTAGATTTTTCGGAGTTATGCTGGAATAGAAAAAAGAGAAAAAGAAAATAGCCGTGAAGTCTAAAAAATCGTGTTTTATTAAAATATAAAACGGATAAAATTCGAAGGCTTTTTTGGGGCGGAACTTAAAATTGAGATAGGAAGCTGAGATTTCAAATACATTTTTTTCCGTTCTTTTCTTTTCTTTTTGCATGTATTTTGAAAAATTCTGGTCCGTGAAAACCCTCATAAATTCAAATATGACCAAAATGAGAACCACTCTATACTGTATATAGTGAATATAGCTTGTTCTCGAAAGTGTAGCTAAATCCTTACTTAAATCCTTCGCTATAAAGTTACATGAGCTGTACCCCACCCACCCTCAAGAGCGTGACGAAAAACCCTGAGAAATTCTACAGATTGTAGCTATACAAACTATAGGGGCTTCAGGTAGTGAAGAAGCGAAGAAATTTTTTCCTTTTGAGTTGGGCACAATCAGATTTGAAAAATCCTTTTATATACTGACTCTATGGTATGGTATATACATACCTACATGTATATATAGAGTAAAGAAAACTCATCGTTTTGGGGTGAGGGAAAAAGTTGGTGAAAAACGTATCTCCTGAGTGACTATTTTTGAGAGATTAAGATAAAAATAGAAAAAGAAAAGAAGGAAAAAGTGAGAACAAAGAAAAATAAAGAGAAAGAGAAAGAGAGAGAGAGAGAGTGAGAGAGAAAAAAAACATTTGAACTGCTGTGGACCCTGAATCATCCCACTTCACTCAAAGATTTATTACACCACTCGACTCGTAACTCTGCACTCTGCACTCTTCACAACTACTCTAGGTATGGTACCGAATGACGGCGTGAATTGAGAAGAAAAAAACAAAAAAAAAAAAAAAAGAGAGAGAAGAAAATAAAAATTGTAAAATTTAATACCATAATGAGTGAAAATTTCGACTGGTATTGAACTGAAGGGATTTGGTTGAAGTTCCGAATTTGCAGAAAGGGTATTTCCCAAAATTTTATATAGCCTATTTAAAAAAAACTTTCAAAAAAAAGTAAAAAACTTCAATTTACATAGGGATAATCGTAGCGTGAAAAATATATAAGACCCTTCCCAATGTCCGACGCGTTTTTGATAAACGCACAGTTTTTCTTATGGTTTCTTCTAAGTGAAACTGCAGATTTACTTGTGGCTAATGAATAAAAATGAAATTAATGAGCTGAAAGAATGTAAAAGGTCGCATGGTGAGAAGAGAGCTAGATTGTGCGCATCTACTCAGCTTTTAACGCAAGTCTATTGACCCGTTTCACAACGTAATTAATTAATTAATTAATTAATCCTCGTTCTCACAAACTTTCTTCGCTCTCTAATATATTTTTATATATATATATAATTAATAACTATGCAGAATACGTATAGGCACGTCTTCATTATTAAATTAGATAGATTGTGGATAAGAGAAAAAATGAAATGAAATAAAACGAATTTTGTTATCTTTTTTATTTTATCGGAGAAAAATCGCCTGATCGTATTTACGCAGGTTTCAAACATCAATCTTAGAGTTTATCTGGTTATCATAAAAATGAATATACTAATCAATTCGAACTCTATACGCGATTTCCTCGAGTATTACAACTTTGATTAAAACCAAGAGATTTGAAAAGGGGAAATGAGTAAATAAATAAATAAATAAATAAATAAGTAAGTAAATAAGTAAATAAATGATAATCAGGGTACACAAGATTATATATTCTCAGAATATAAAAAAAAAAAAAAACATGTGCGAAGAAAAATTTCCGAAATATGTTTGACAACGTTTCAGATAAGTTTGTTTTTCTTATCATCTCGAATTTTTTTTGCATTAAACGTTTCTTAGATAAAAAATTTACCTCTTTCTTCTTAGTATTTGGCTGGTTCTCCCACTTTTTCTTCTTCTTCTCTTTCAGACAGAGGCAAAGTATTACGGAACACATAAAATTCGATTTTCAACAAACTTTGCAAATAAACGTTGACGAAAACTGAACGGTTCTGATTCATACGCCGGAATAAATTCGAAGAAAAATTATCTTTCGCGGCAATTTAAACGAGATTTGAAAAAAAAAAGTAAACAAAAATAAATAATTGAATAAATAATTTATAATTATATCGAATAATTGACGAGAGAACACTTCGAACGTACACACAGACTCTCACTTTTCATTTTAAATAAATAAGAATAATTCACACCGTATCCAACCCGGAGCATATATTATGGAAATAAGTATTTCAGCCAATAAGCGCGAAAGAACGAATAGAAAATCACATTTATATTAATATCATACAGCATATAAATCACATGAAAGATATAATATCGACGAGCTAAATAACACTTGAATAAATCACTGCACTATACACATTACATGGAATTTTTAATCTGCGTATAAATATGCCTAATTATAATTTTTACAAAAATGTGAAGAAAAAAAAAAAGATAAAATTACACAAACAGTATAATTTATATTTTATAGACGGCGTGATGAGAAACTGAGTAAAACAACAAGCAATTAAATAACAAAAATAACAAACTCATCATTCACAAATATCCAATTCATATACAGCCTGCAGATTGGTATATAGACCAGCTAATACCAAGGCAATGAAACGATCGATCTCATCGATATCCTCGCGTGAACTAATACAGATTTTGTATTTGTATACGATCTGGATCTGATATTTCCGAGTTAGAATTTAGGTATGAGACAGGCGGGATAGAGAGCACGAAAGGAGTTTATGGAGGATAGGAGAGGGACAGAACAAAATTGTGTTTATGAGTGTAGTAAAAGTCAGGATACGATATCCATACAGGTTTCGATATCCTATCTATTAATACATATACCGAGAGTATCGCGGAAACGCTTGGTACGACGCCTGCATACAGGCAACTCAAACGACAAGTGATTACGTTTTGTTCCCACGTAGCCAATGGGCACGCGATATGCGCGGTAAAACCTAAACGCTTGACTCCCGAGTTGCCTGTATGCAGGCGTTTTCACTTCCCTATGAACGGTTTCCACGATACTCCCGGTATGTACATCTGTACATAGCATCACTACATGCCTGACAGATCGACAACAATAGATTTCCATTCTCACGGAAATCCTTAGACCTTAGACCCAAGCTTTAACAATAAGTGAAGGTAAGATAGTCGAAGTGGTAAGAAGTAGTAAGTGGTGGGCGTTACACACATAGATATGCACGTAGAAAGAGAAAATAAAATTTGTTATCCTTAATTTTTTCACAGTAAAGATTTCATCTCTTATTATTATCATCGAAGATATTTTCGTCAAAAATTTTGACAAATTCATTAGAGACAATTTTTTTATTTTCTTTGAAATTTATATCGGCTTTCATTCTTATATTATTATAGTCGTACTGATGGTGATACGAATCGATTACTACTAACTGTTTATTAATAAACAGCAATTTAGATGTTGTCATTCCGGTGGAATCATGCATATATGTATTTATCTTTATTGATGCGAGGTAAACTTACCATGTTTTCATACTAGCTACAAGTTGAGTAATCCCCGTGTTTTCGACTTTAAAATATGTTTATGAATCTGTATAGTCAATTATCGTGTGAATGAGAATATCTCAGAAAATAGATTACATCATCATTCGCGAATGATAATATGTACTACGCTATTTTACTCGTAGTTATTTTTATTTTTATATAAAATCTTCATTCAGTGTTGTACATAGTCGATTAATTGAGAATTTTTATTCCACGATTTTTCTATAGTATACGTATCGAAGTCTTGGATGGAAAAAAAAAAAATAATTATTTTATGCATATTGTTTAAGAATTTTGAAAATTATTTGCCCATTTAAAAAGGGAGATATATATATATATATAGACGGAGGGGGGGCTGTATAATTTTCCCGATGACTAAACGCGTACATATACACAATATTATAATCTTAGTTTATTATCTGTTACCGCGGAAATGCGATGACGTTATCACCGAATGCGATAGAGCGAAATATTTTTCTAAAATTACCCAGTGCGCAGTAGCTAACGTATAATCATTTAGTTTGAAGAAAAAGAACAAATAATAATAAAAATAAATAAAAATAAAGAATAAAAAATAGAACAAATTTGACAAAAATAAAAAATATAAAAAGAATATACGCGTGGAGCACCACGTGCAGTTGTAAATAAACTGAACATGAGATATTGTCTATTATTTTCTACATGATTTGATAAACATTTGCAAAGTACACTATTTATTCGTAACAGTTAGTTATACCTATGTTATAGTTTTCAGAAATATTCTACTCTGTATAAGTTTTAGATATTTTTATGTATATATGTATGTATATATATATTTTTTTTTTTGTATTTTTAGTATTTGAAATTTTTTTCTAATAATTCTAAACTCAAAAGTATTTATGTAAGTCAAACGAACAATTAGTTAATAAATAAATAAGTTTGTTCAAAAATATGTGAGAAGTTATGAAGTGGTGCTATCTGTCGTAAATATTGGGAACTTAACTCGGCCGGTAATGTAGGGAGTAAAATTCTTTCTCGTTTTATCGGTAGCCGATAAATAGGGGATTTTAATAAATGTCAATAACACTAGATCTGATTGGAGAGAAATACGCGGGTAAACAGATGAATTATTTGAATGAGTATCAGGTTTGAGATTTTTCGGATCGATTATTATTATTTTTCTTATTCAAGATTAAAGTTGAATTTCAACCTTGAATAAATTCTGAAAGAGTTGAATTATCAAAAAATGATAAGATACCTTTTTTGTAGAGAATTAAATTTTCTATAAAAATATGTATCGGATCTTTATGTACACTGCCTCGTTACTGAGCTACAAAATTTAGAAATACCTAGAAAAAAAATTTCCCACGTTAATCAAATGGAAAATTGAAAATTGCCTTCAGGAATTAGTAAATACTAATATTAAGGGCTCGAATTTTAACAGGCGTCTCATTTCCTTTTACTACAACTATTAAACATGTGACTTTGAAAAAAAAAAGAGTTGATTTTTTTTTACGTCATTATGCATACATGGGTATACATATAGGTATACATATAGGTATAAGAACGAAGAACGAATGAAGAAGCGCCTATATCCAACCAAGGACTTCCGCATTTTTTTACACACGTATACCATATTATTACGGTACCTTATACCTACGCTATATCTCTGTTAGAGGTACTATATACACAATTTTACTATCGAATGACGAATGTATACGTTTGACTCGCAGTAGCTACAGTATTGGGTCTGTAATATGGGTAGGTGTATATCGTGCTTTTTAATACTATTTTGAGAACCGTTTTTTTTTTTTTCCTATACGTGGGAGGTAAACGGTCGAAACAAAAAAATATCTCCTATGTACCTATGGTTTGAGAATTTTTTCCGGGACTCTATACTATGGGTGAAAAAAGTGACATTATAAAAAAAAAGAAAATAAGAAAAGCGAAAAACTACAAAACCCAAAATCCTACGAAATTATCCATGTATCGGGTAAAATAAAAGAAAATTAAACAAATGAGAAAGAAAAATTCAGAAAAGGTATATATTATACAAAATCAAATTTAATCAGTTGATAGATTGGAAAAACGTTGAGAAAAGGAATGAAAAAAAGAAAGAAAGAAAGAAATCAAAGTAAAAATAATGAGAAGAAAAATTTCTTTCGTATATTTCTGATTATCGTGATTGGAAAAAATGATGAGAAAATATTACGGATATAGAATTTTGGCCGGATTAAAATGAAGTATTTTTTATCAATGCTTAGGGGGATTAATAGAAACCATTATGCCATTCCCTTATCACATCATACTTTCGCTTAATCCTCCGTATGATTACCGTGTATAAAGATCATCTTTCCCTACAAGGCATCGCGTCGCAAAGTAAAATGAAAAGATTCAAATAAAAAGGCGAAGAAACACAAAGAAGAAAGAAAAAAGGATCTAAAAGAAGAAAAAGAAGGAAAAAAAAAAAAAAAAATACCTGGACCAGTCTTACAATGCCATAAACGTGTGCGGTGCTACAGGTTATATACCTGTCCGTAGGTATACACGGTATGATTTTACCTTTAATGTATGATGATAATAATTTCATTTTTTTTTTTTTCTTTGTCTACATGATAAATATAGGGTGATGATAATTTCTTTTTTTTTTTTCCTTTTTTTACTTTTTAATGTACAAAAAATTCGCACTATTCAAAAAACATCTTCTTTCGTATAAAAAATCTAATGATTCGGAAGAAGAAGACACATTTGCTCTGCACTCTACTGCGGTGCACCTTATGGTTGAAATACACAGTTTTTGAAAAAGAAAAAAAGAAATAAAATAAAAAAAAAAAAAAAAAGAAGCCAATTGAAAATAGAAAAAAATAAATAAATGAAAAATACAAGGACAGAATTAGGGTGGCCACCTGCTCGAACGAGCCAGGTAAGAAGAGGCTGCAGGGGTGAATTATAACGGCAAGGCTAAACCGGAAGTCAGTCGACAAAGGGGAACGACGCTCAATTGTGTGTACGTACAATATACCTACATATACTAGGTATACATACCACGGAACAGCGATATATTCTAGTACATATGTAATACACGTACATAGGCATTTCGTTTAAACGGCACGTATTATACAGGTAAGATATACTACGGAGGTTTAAGGGGAAGAATGGCTAGGTACTTTACTCGACCGTCAAAAAAAGGAACGAAAAAGAGAGAGAGAGAGAGAGAGAGAGAATTATGCACCGACACGTATACCTTATATAGTTCAAACAATTCGTAAATATTTACATCAGTATCAAAAGGAATGAAATTTTTTTTTTTCTCGACCTCCCATCGCAAAAATTTCTAAACAACGTCAAATAATGAAATTCCCAAAAAGACAAGTCTGAATGGTGCCTCAAACTACAATAAGGTTTTTCATTTGATTAACACCTTATTTTCGGTTGAGGTAACTCAGACTTTAAAGCCACGACTCCTTTTTCTTTTTTTCTCTTTTTTAATCATTTGACGTAATTCTGGAGATTTTTTAAGCGCGAATTTGCAACAAAACTTCGAGTTCTTACGGCGAAATTAACCATATTTAACGTGACGTATACGTATACTGTGCAGCGTTCAACTAATCGTCACGTAATAATTGAAAACATCGTATCACGTACGAATTACAGTTAGGGGGATATATAGACGCAGACACCTATATACGTAGTTGTAATATTTACACATTATAACTGATAAGAATAGTTATTGGTATATTCGAGGTGTTTAGTTGCTATACGCATCTAAGGGCGATCATCCACTGGCTGAGAGGCGAGAAAATAAAAATACGAGAAAAGGAAAAAAAAATGACGAAAAAAGTTCTTTTTTTTTCTTTCGGTTTTCTCTGCACCGTCAATAAAATGTATTAGGCTTAGGGTAGCTTTACTTAGGTATGGTATATGTTCAGACCCTCGAATTCACAGATTCTATTCAGTAAATTTTACCTGCTTTCAGACATTGAAAATCGCTCGACCTGTCGGTCACAGCGTTCTATATAAATACTTCGAAATACCTCGAGGAGGTAGAAAAAGGGCATCGATTTTATCTCGAGATTATTATCCCGATCGGCAAAGGTCGTCTCGGAAGGGTAGGAAAAAAAAAAGGGGGAAAAAAATTTGCCACGTTTTTAAAATTTCTCTCCAAAATGTAGTTTAAGAAAATAATTAATGCTGACTCACTTGTATCTCGAGCAAAAGTTCGGTCTTCTTTCTCCTTATGTCAATTAAAATCTTCTGTTGCTCCGGCGTCAATTCTGTAAGAGAAAATAAAAATAAATAAATAAATAAATAAATAATTACATTCAAACTTTACGCCAGTAATTTTTTTTTTTTTTTACGTTTCGAGGGACGATATTCCACTGTAATATAAATACTGCATAGCGTAGGCGGGGATATACAACTTTATGCAATGAAACGTTTGATGAAATTGTCGTCCACTTGATCTAGATACATATATGAGTACATGTATGTAGTTATTACAGTTACGGTTATCGTCATAGTTATAACATATGACTAAGGCCTCGTGGCGTCATAAATGACGTAACTGTGTATAATTTGAATCGTAAAGATTGAAGATTTGAATAGATTTTTCAATTGAATATGAGAAAAAAGAAAAGAGAAAAAAAAAGTATTTTTCACTATCATTATCATCAATGTGATATGAAATCATGTAATTCTTAGATTTTTTTCTTCATCTCGCAGTTTCTGGGATCGTTCGTTAAATTTACTCGGACAGATCGACGTATTTTCAAAATTCTTGACCCGTTTGCGAATATTATCTAATTATAATTAAAAAAAAAAGGAAAGGGAGATTTGAATATTTTGTAAAGTCACAAAAATCGAATGGTACGATGCATTGTTGGTTAATGTGGATAATTATCAAATAATTATCACTTATTGTTTAAAATTTAATTGCCAATGTCTCGTCCGCGAGTCGAGAGACAATGGTGCATCCTCTCTGTCAACCCGGTGTACTCATTAGGGCCAATTTAGCGAAAGTTCTAAAAATAGTAGTTTCGGATTAAAACTGTCGTGTGCGTTGCAACAGCAGGGGACAGAGAACCACGAAGAGTTGTTAGAAATACGCGAGTAAAAGGTAGGGATATACACATAACTACCGTGGAATATACTCTGAGTCACTTTTAACACGCCTGCACGACGAGCATATATTTACAATTTTTGAAAATGAGAAGAAATTTTCTTTCATTGTCCCTATAGATGAAAAAAAAAACCTCTGCTCCTATTTTTCTCTTTCTTTTTTATATTTTTAATTTTAGCGACAATTTGGAGTCATCTCGTAAAAATTTGATGCCCTCTACCTTTTTTTTTCTTTTTTTTATTGTCGGGTATAGAATGACGGAGGGTTGAGGTAAGGCATGAAGTGTAATAAGGGCAGCAATTAGGAGAAGTAATATTGTAATGAAACGAAGAAGTCGGTAGGTAGATTGTGCTACACCAAGCATCAGTATTTATAGAGTAGAAGTAGTAATAGAAGACGGAAAATAAGAAGAAGAGAAAGAAGGAGCGATGTTTCTGTAACTGTACCAAGCAGCTTGCTTGCATGCTCAGGAGTGAGTCCACTTTCCTTGCACACTGAGATAACGTAATGGAATTTTATCTTTCCAAGTATACCGGATTAGATTTCAAAGTTATAAAATACATACATGAATAAACGAACAAGGGAATGAATCTGTGTGTGCTTAAGGGCATAAGAGCAATATTAATTTCACCGTAAAAAATTCGACGAAATCGAATTTCAGGAATTTAAATTAAGGTTTAAGGAAATGGAAAACAAGATTCTAAAACCTTCGCCGATATAATGTCTCGTATATTAGCGGGAAAGGGGACAGTTCTTGAAATTATGTCAATCGAAATAGGCCGAGAGAATAAAAGGATGAATAAAAGTATATTTAGCATAAGACTAAAAACGAAGAACCAGGAAACTCGAACTTGGATCAATGAAAGGTAACCGTAAAGAGAATACGATGATCCTCCTCTTATGTTTCAGTAATAATTGAATAAATAAGAAACGGAGAAACAGAAGTATTGAACAAACAGTCAAACACGTTATAACAAACAACGTTAGAGATTTAAAACGATGGAATCGATCGATGTAATAATTATTGACAAGCGAGGTGATCTTTAATAGATCGCAGACACAAGGTGTGTTAGTTATTTTGTTCTGTTATCTTTGACTCTTTACTGTGCTATCAATAACCAGGTAAATCCAGATGCATGTGTAGATATATAATACGTAGACAGGGGGAGACAGACGTGGTTATAGAGAATCGACCACCGTGCAAGGGGCTCTCGTTCGCAGACTGTCAGTAGATATGTTATAACGTGTTTCTATGGATTGTTTTTAGACTAATTACCCGTCGTGCTGAACTGGTCCACTTGATGTGCACCAGAGTTCACTCCCGATCCACCTAGGCCATCTAAGTCCTGCCACATTTCCGATATTAACACTTTTATAACTCACACACCAGCTATCACTTCACTCCATCGGCGCCATTTTGACTTTTTACACTGTATACCTGCCTGCGCGCCACCCGTTTGACAACGCGTCTCTGGAGACAGCAGTGCTTGTTACATCGGCCAGTCGATAATGTAGGAGATGCGATTTTATCATCATACTCCTTACATATTCGAGAATAAATTCAATACAAGGGCTCATTATTAATTTCATTCCTTAATCCGAAAGTTACCGACTGATTTTTTAACGTAATACCTTTTATTTTTTTTTTATTGAAAGTCAAGTTTTTACACGAAAAAGAATCAGCAAAATACATTGTGATGATTATACAAGAAATTTATAACATTAATCGATCATCTATGTTCAAGAAAAACTCTGAACTATTGTTATAGCTGTAAATTGTAATTTAGAGATCGATTATCGACTGAGTAGGAAACTGATTCATTAATTGTTTGATTCTCTGGTATTCGAGTGATATTTCCATAACGTTATTAATAACTAATGGTTCGTCCGTTATCAGAGCGTGACATCCCATACATCAAGTTTTCTTTGCATTGTATTGTATTCTATTGCGTGAAACGATGTATGCATTGTCCTACTCCTGCAGCACGGGTTTTACTCACGGATCAATGGTTGCAGTGTTACAGGCGCTTCAACTACGAAAATGAATAGTTACGTTTACCCATTGCATTGAATGGGTTTGTATACGGTTGGCAAGTGACGTAACAATAAATCTGCGTCGTGTATGCGACACGTTTTGAACGAAATTTTCAGATATGATTAATGCACGTGGCACGTTTGTCAGTACTATATGATGAATCGTGCCGGCCCGCCTATAGTTGTAGTATGTGGGTTAATAAAATGTAAATTAAACACTGCAATGAATTTATATGAATTTATTGTTTCGAATAATAAAATAAACAAATGTCCAACTATACTCTGAATTTATTTATTTCGTTACTCTTGTGAAAAATAGATGATTGCCTAATTTTTAGGTCGGAATATTCTCTTATAATAACTGAAAGCGAAATATAAGGATTTCTGTTACTTTGTGGCTATAATCGAGATGTTTGAAATTGGATGGTTTAAATACGTGACTGGGGGTCTTTAACGCATGGGAATATCCACCACGGATATTAATTGGAATATTTCAGCTTATTATACTGTTTATACAAAACAAATAACGCGAATATTATCGCTGTATATACAAGAGAGTCGTCGATGGATTATTCTAGCTAGGTCGACCTGTATATCAGCTAAGAACTCGACTCCAACCGCAATTAAATTTACATCAGAGTTCCAGTTCTATTGATGCCCCTGAATTATTGACAACCGTTTTCTCTACGACCTCATATCTACTGTATTATATTCGCTACGGAACAGAAATCGAAGCTACAATAATATCGATCTGCAAAAATACACGAGGAAGACAATAATCAAGGTTACTGTTTTAACCAACATATTTTATTTTTTAATACTCTACGCCAATATTTGACACACTCACATCAACTAATGAAAAAAAAACAACGCGTTTCCTTTCGGTATAATTACATTTGAGGAAAATCGGATGGAGAATTTTCGGATGAAAGGATAAACTGCATTTCAAAAAAGGTAGCGATTCGAATAGAACTTTTACCCTCTCAAACTCCTCACCCTGTCCACCTTTTTTCCTAAACATAACACAATTTAGAAATTAAGTATGGGAGGGGTGGTAGTTTGAAATTCAACTGCGGTATCGCTCGATAACTGTTGGATCGATTTCAACGAAACTCACTATAGAAATGCGTCTTACCACAGGCAGCTCAAGCTTTCATTTGATTCATGGATCTCGGTAAAATTACGATCAAGATTAGGAACATCTGCAGGTGCTTTTATTGCAGGAGTTTTTTAAAATTATAGCGAAATTTGAATCAGCTTCAAATTATTCAGAATGTAAATTCGAGTTATCGAGTAATCAAACCAGAGATTGTATTATTTATTGAAAAATGGATTCGGGATTCTATGACACTTTGGTCAAAATTTCCGGACATGTATTCTAGCAACTAACCCAAATCTCTCTAATCACATTAACCGTCATATCCAAATTCGAAACTAATTTCAATTAAATCTGCGATATTGAATGACGCTTGAAAACAGGATGTACAGTCAAGGAAAGTGATTCTGAAGCGCCGTAGTCGAGGTATTCGAGCAACCGTACATACACGTTGTTTTTAATTGTTTTCAAGTTGGTATGAAATTAAAGCAACATGCAATGATTCATTTTCATAGTGGCTATCATGATTCTCGAAAAGATTTATTGAATGAATATTTTTTCCCCTTAACTCGCATCTTGTATAAATATATAGACAGGCGTATAACGATCACACCTCGCGACGGTACCAGGCACTATCTTTCACCTCATCAGTCATCACTACCGTTTTTTTTTTTTTCTTTCTTCATATATTCTAAAGTGGGAAAAGCTTCCTGAATATTTCGGTAATCGACTTGTTACACACGTCTAAAGTGCGTCTCAAGTCGTTTCGAAAAGTCCTGGTCGACTTTGGGGACTCTCTTTCATCTGAAATTTTAGAACTAACCGAAAAAGTAACGGTTCAAAAAAACCGCAATTTATTATTGACCGAAAAGTCACCCCAAACTCGAAATTCACCCCATAATAAAAATCCTCTGATTCGTCCCTGATCGCACAGAAGCCAAGCTGTCTGCGGTCGACGCGCAAACTCTGCAGCCCGTCCTACACCGCAGTATAAATATATCTATATACGGGGCGTTTCGCGTGAAATTTATGAGCCCCAAGCTCACCTCTCGCGAATCGTTCTTTCTTATTTTTTTTTTTTTTTTGTAATTTTTATTTTTTCTAGAATTACACTATCAGAGAAAACCTCCAGAATTTTTCGCAAAAAATTCAGGGAGTGCCAGGGATGAAAATGTTATATAAACAGCGTTTTGAAGGCGTTTCGAATTGAGACAAATGATTGGACTTTTTCTTAGAAAATAAATTCTAACGTAAGTAAATTCACTTGGGTAAAATTTGTCGGACGATTTTTTTCCCCTAATATTAAGCCCCATGTAGCGGGTAGAAGTCCCGAAGAGGGATGGCGGGATGGTGAATCGTTTCGAAAGCGATGTATTTTTATTTTTATTTTTTTTTTTTTTTGTTCAGTATCTAACCACGTGAAAAATAGAATTTATTGAACATTTTATACAACGTTTCTTCGGTGTAAATTATTCATTACTTTATCACGATTTATTTTATTACGGAAGCTTGACATAGAATAGTGTAAACTGATTGTTTCCAGCTGCGGTTGCATCTGTTCAGAATTATTCTGAAAATTTATTACGCAGACTCGATCGGGGAAACATGCATTTAACTGTGGCTTGTAATCGGATTTTATTGAAGAAATTCATATCCGCAGCATATTCGTAATGTATAAAAATTGGGAAAACTGATTGACTGAATAGAATGAAAAATTAGAGCGGTTGAGTTGATACGAGAATACCCAGACCAGTGGCTAAAAGAATGACCGATTTTACTAGACAATTTTTTCCACTTCGTAGCCGAGGAAGCAGTCGAGAAAGATTCTCGAAGAAACCCAAATGCTTTTAGTATTTGTTCCCCAGCATGATAAAACGCTCCTGAACTCCTGGGGCTTACGGAGCTGATCGATACCCACAACGAGGGGATGGAAGCTGGAGAGTGAGAGATGAGTGCAATTTCGCACTGAACTAGATGTAGATACCGGTCTCGTTTTAAGCTCTTGGGGATGTCGTTGGCTCGGGGACGTAACTCCGCGATGTCTCTGACTACCCTGTACGCCAAACCATCAGAGTGGAAACTAGGGCTGTAGGAAAACCCACCCCGTGCACATCCGCGGAGACTACCAGTCTGTTCTGAATAATTTATCAAACGACGCATGCGCTCGATAGATGTTCGACCGCGTCTTCGTAGGAGTCGCAGATGCCGTGAGACTCCGGAGCCATGGAGCATCACCGCTTCACTCGACACCATGGCACGGTGGTACTAGAAATCGGAGATTCCCAAGTCCGTTAATCGCAGTGATTTTTCCTCCTCTTAATTAATAAATAATTTAATGAATAATAAACACCCGATAAAATTAATAAATTAATAAAAAAAAAAAAAAAAATTCACACCACTTGTTGAAAAAGTTATGCACCCGTAAAATTTTTTAGCCCCAGACATCTTCGTCTTTGAATTTTACACCCGGTCGAAGAAATTTTTCCAAAGTGTTCCGCTCATCTCTTCAATTTCATTTCTTTATCTCTACTTATTGACGGAGCTTCATTTTCCAATAATTTGCACTATTGTGTTTTACCAATAACCTTCCTGGTTATACATGCCGATTTCCTTATACTAATTCTGAGACTATACCGGGCAGAGTTTAGTGATGGGATAACCTGCAGCTATACAACCTCACATTGCAAACGTCGATGAGTTTACTTTTAAATAATGGTCAGTCGTTTTATGTGTAACTGATCGTACCCCTTGCGTGCCGACGAAGTGAGCTCAATTATGTTAGCTACTGTAATAGTGCGGTTGAATAGTAAAAATAATTGAAATAATATTACGACCAATAAGCCGACTGATAATTTGAAAATAAATTTAATTAAGGTCCATAAGATAACCGAAATTTTTTTTTCATTTTAAAATGAGGAAGCCGTTAATGCTCGGATTTGCTGGTGCAATTTTTCTCTTCATTCTCGTAATCTCAAGTGACAACGAATTCATACAGAGGGTTACACCTTACCTGGGATATTCTCAAGAACGTGACATATCATGCTACGAAGAATTATCGACGATTGACGGAATCGAGGAGTTCGAATCCGGAGAAGGTGAAAACTGACATCTGGCTAATAAGATATAGAAATTATTATGAAACCATGTCGAAGACGTAGTTCGTAATATCGACGAACTTTTTTACGTCACCAACTTAGAATTTTGATAAAACTCATTTTTTTGCTCACTCGCATCCCCGATTCATTAACTTCTCATCTTTCTTCAATCGCCTAGATTTTCATCGCCAGTTTGTTGAAGGCTTAATTTTAATAAATCATTCAGAATTTTGTTTAATTTTTTATTAAATTTTCTGCAGCACTTCTGCATTGACAGGGTTTCCCGCGGCTGCAGTAATCGCGTGCTAGATGCAGTTTTTGATTACAACATATACGCTAGGTATATCGTGACCTAATACCCGACTTAAACTCCACATATTCATTCGATATATGCGGCTACTTTGAATGTGAAGGAATCGGTATCGCCAGTAAAATAAAATACCGCGTTTTTCACGTCGATATTATATTTAAATAATATTTTTTCATCGACGTGCGGTTTCAAGAGGGTACGAGTGAAGACTGCTAGGTACTGTCGAATTCCAACCGATTACAATAGTCAATAAACCAAAATTCATTCATTATTTAAAAGGGTCTACGGTATGTAGAAATTGAAGTAAAGTTGTACCTACTACACTACTGTAATGATAAGATCAATAGGTGCATTTGTATTGGTACCTTTGCCTTTTTCGAATAGGTACTACCTGTTCCAAGCTTGTCCTCGTTTATTTATTTATTTATTCACTTATTTATTTACTCATTTATTCATTATACCGTGGCAGTAGGTTGTACTAAGTATAGACGTAGGTAGATTACCTACTTACACATTAAACACACGCACGATATGGAAATAAAAGAGAGGAAAAAACAGCATAGCAGGAAAACTGAGATTATATGGTGTTCGAAATGTAAAATTGCACGACTCTTTACACATTCGATTTAATGTTATCAGTGGAATTATCGAGTTCCGGTAACGAAGAGATAAAAATTGGATAAAAAATGTTAACAGCTCTTTATGCTTAAGAACTTTTATTTTATGGCAAAAGAATTTATACTCCGAATTTGAGTTTTGAGAAATCAACGTTCAAACACCTTCATGCTTGATCTATCCACACTAGTTACTCGTATAATACCGTGTGCTCACTACAGCCTTAATTAAGGTAAATTAAAGTAAAATGAATTCTGACGAGTGAATATGATGACCGTTCTGTCTATTCAGAATTTATACACCAGGGGTGTTTTTGTTCATTTTGAAAAGGAGGATATTATGTGGCAATGAGACGAGTTCAATTGCAAAGCCAGTCACTGCTTCATACATTACTCGGAAATTAACTAACAGCGAAGAGAAAAAAAAAAAAAAAAAACAGAATGAAATATACAGACCCTGGTTTTGACATTGACATGTTCGAATTATTCTCATTCGAAAACCTGTCATTCGTCGACGAACAATCTATCGATTGAATCTGATTTTTGCATAAAATTTCTAAATTTTAGAACAGAAGAAGACAGAATTTTACAGGAGTCATTCTGCAAAAATTATAGAAATAGATGCCATTCAGTATTCTACTCATGGGACATACTTGCAATATGATAGTTCCTACAATACCGTATGTCAAATTTTATACTGATCGTGAGTACGTCTTACTATACACGGTATAACAAAAATCGCCATACCGCATTTATTGGGTATCACTAAAGAGAGTGAAGTCATTTAAGTCCAAGTATGAAATTAAAAATTGAAACACAAACCATAGTCAACTGCACTTACATACTGGTGAGTGCCCAATATAACTTTAGTAATTATCACTATTTCGATGATTATCTTGAACAATTTTAATAACTGCCAACGTTCATTTTTCGGGGGCACTAAGTCACCCAGTATCAAACATACATGTCGTGTGAATTATAGCATCTTGGCGAAGGACATGCAGATAGGCTTAGTCTTCAATACTTCTGATATTCTTTGCACCTCTTATTTTGAATTTTGAATGATTTAAATGACAAAAAGTATTGATTCCGAGGCGTATCTGAGATAACACACAGTATATATCCAATCTTACGTGAAATTTTGCAACTCCTCCGATCCCCGGATTGATCGCCATAATGCAATTATGTCCTACGACTACTATATGGAATATGGCAAAATTTCCCATAAAATTCTTCCCATGCTCTGGACAAAAAGCCGAAAACTTATTCTATCTTCACGTTTTATCCTAATTGAGACCGAAAACAACCGGAAGTACCATTTATCACGGATTGTGTAATCTCGAATGACGTTGCTTTATCAGAATTATATTGAAACAGGCATTCAGCACCGGATCATAGATTCCTCGGGCCTGGGTTATTGAATGCATCGTTACTCGTAAAAAATTTCGAAAACCACTAACGAAACTAGGCTTATTTAAATAATTTATGGCGCGTTTCAGACTCCGTGAGACCTGCTGCAGGCAAAAGTATATTTTTCCACGAAACCTCATGCTTCGGTGAAGAAGGAGCTATCCTTAACGCCCGGCAAGCCTGCGCTGTTGAATCTGCTGCTAAAATGAACCCGAAAATGACCGTCTATCTGCTCTTCGTCAGCCCAGTGAAATTCTCAAATACCTCAAAGGAGATTGTCCGGCAATTGGCTTCGTACCAGAATATAAAAATTCGACATATACTCATGGAACGATACACCAAGGGTACACCACTAGAAGAATGGTGGGCGACGGATGTCCTGAAAAAAAGTCGCTGGCCCAGAAGTCACATGTCTGATATACTCAGATATCTAACACTGTGGAAATATGGTGGGATTTATTTGGACCTCGATGTGGTCGTTACATCGTAAGTATTACTACGACTATTAGGTTGGTCCTTAATTCGACCATATATTTGGAGACTCTCTGGCTCGTGGGAGCATTGGAATCCCAATATGATCGAATCAAGGACCACCCTAATGACTATACTTAATTTCGTAATGAAATTCGTACAATCATTACCTCTCGTTTCTTATTCCACAGTAATCTTGAGGGTCTAACGAACTTCGCCGGTGCTGAAGACTGGGAGTATGTTGCTGCTGGTGTTATAGGCTTTGGGGCAACAGGTTTAGGCCGTAGAATGGCCGATGCTTGTCTCAGAGATCTGAAGACAAATTTCCGCGGTGATGTATGGGGAAACAATGGGCCTGGTGTGATAACGAGGACGCTGCAAAAGATCTGCGCGACAAAATACGTGAGAGCCTAATATAAAAATGAATTTAGAAAGCTTGGTAAAAAATGAAATCAAAAAACGATTTCGATCCATTTTTTTTACAGGCTAGAGATATGACGAAAAATCGATGCCGAGGTTTCACCGTCTACTCACCATCGGTGTTCTACCCGATCTACTACAAGAAATGGAAGCGTTATTTCGAAGCGAAGAACAAGGAAGCTACCATGAAACTTTTGGAAAAATCTCTGGTCATTCACGTATGGAATAAGTTGAGCAGGAATGAGAACATTACCGTGGGGAGTCAAGTCCCCTACGCCCTGATAGCCCAGAAACACTGTCCCAAAGTTTATACCCATTGTGGGACTGTGTTTTAACGTATAAAGTATTTGGCAGCATTAAATGCTGCCGGTTTAGGGCAAAAGCCGATTTCAAAATCCGCCTTTCTCAAAGGAACAAACTGTATATGTGTATGATTGTATATATGTGTGTATGTGCAGTGTGTAAGCCGCACGATCATATCGAAAAGAATTTTTTCGTTCATTTTACGAAAACCATGAACGACACTATTTGGCAAAATAATATACATATCGAATCGTCATATCACTGAATTAACACACGTTTCTCAGATTTACGATATAATTTACGGATACTTCATTCACAACCGTGTTTACAATAGTAAATTGTAAATTTCGTGTAACTAATTGATTGCAATTTTACAAAATATGGAAAAATATTAGTCTTAAAAATTTGTGATTTTAATGTAATTGGATTTAATCCAGATCTAATATCTACGTCTGTGCAGGTAAAATTCAAATGAAAATATCAAATTATAGTACAACTTACATCGGGATCATTTGCCAAAACATATCAATAAATGATCGAATACTTACTGGATTATAGTCAGGTAGGAAACTCAAATTGTATTAAAATCTGTACTGTGTTTCGTAAGAGTATCTCCTCTATCTAAAATTTATAAATAATACATATTCAACATTGTCTAGTGTCATGTATGATAGCTACTAGTTGTATCATATCATTCACATATCTGACTGAAAAATCGATGTAATTTTATGACCTGAATCATTAGTATTTTTCCCATATTTCCCACGCATTTTACCACGGTGTATTTCACTTCATAACGAATGCAATTTCATTTTTTGGTGTTTTATTTATATTGCTGTTATAGATATAACGCTGTATCATCCATGTGACAATGTGGTTCACGTGATAATCGTCATCATTATAGGTTGCAATAAATAAATAGAGTAATAAGCAAGAGAGTGTAGTACGCAATAATTAATTATGTCAAGTTTGTAAATTATAATTCATTATTAGCAAGTCAGTTTGGCACAAGGAATTATTTACTCATGTTCAATGTTCATCCCTTGTGATATCCGGTGATTGTAAGGCAATCAAAAATCTCATTCTCATCAAATTGTAGCACACAAATTTGATAGATCACTCCAATCTGCGATTTACACAGTTTTTAATTGCTGGTCGATAGTTCTTCTTATAATTATTATAATTACCTGGCTCTGAACAATGAAATTATAAAGAATTTTTGTAATATTACCATTTTTACGTAATAAATTGCTCAAAATCTAAAAAAATGTTCTTTTCTTTACCCCTTCCAGTTATTTCACCGTTTTTACTATATTGAACAATGATATTTATTTTATTCGGATTTTCAGAGCTCCACGCATTATACAAACACGTCCCGCACTATAGTAGAGCTAATCGAATATCTGTTGTTTGGTTCTGTTCTGTTCAGCGTCAGTTTAATTGATTATAGATTATAGTATATGGTCGATACTACTACGGACAAACGAAATTATCATCATAATAAAAGATGGCAAATAGTCAATATAAAACAAATTATACAATGTGGCAAATCCAAAAAAACTTTCGTCGAATAACTTCGAAAGTACTTGCAACAAAATTTCGCAATGTGAATCCGTGCTAATTTTTCCGGTTCGTATTGAGTTCGGAAAAAATCGATCTGGGAATTTTGCAAGGGGAGTAAAAAAATGCATTTGAACAAAACTTTTGACCGACACCTTCTATACCGCGGACGTACGATTTTCATTAAATTTATTACCCATAGCAGTTCGGAATTTAAAAGCGACATATTTCGATAGACGTCTTAGACCAGTTTTTGAATTTTGAAAAAAAAAAAGATTCCTCACATACTGTTAGAATTTTTATGAACAAAACGTTAACAAATCACTTTGGAATTTATAGAACGTCATCTAATAATTGAAATATTTTCAATTATAAAGTATGAAGTAAAATTGTGTTATACAAGCGAGAGCATTTGATTATAAAAAGCCTAAAATCTCTGTGATAATTGTATAAATAAAACTAAAAAATACAAGTATAAATAGCCAACGAGCCTTTGCGGATTCTGATAATAATGAGGAATAGTTGACCCTTGATATACGGTACACGAGGATCGCCCGATATCGTCGTTTTCCTCGCATCCTACACACACGCTCTTGAATATAACATAGAATAGAGATTGCCTGTTTCGAGATATCTGACATGCACGTGTCACGCACGTGTGTTACAGTATAAAAAAAATTTACAACAACAAAAATTAAAATTAAAAACGCTCCCACTTATCACTAGCTAAATTAATTCCCCACAGCCTAAGACCTCGTCAACCCTAATTAACAATTGAAATCTAATTCAACTGCCTCTCAAAAATTCTTACCCATATATTAATCATGCTCTATAAATTTAAATTAGGAGCGAATTGATTTACCCACTTTTCTTGTAAACAGTACGCTAGTGCACTTCGATAACGAACAATCATTACAATGACATGGTCACATTTTTCGTTAATGAAGTCAACGATACACTATACACAAGTGAGTAAACGTCTATAAGATGCAGAGTCCAATTTCCATCTTGCTAACAAAGCCAGTCAGCTTTCCCTAATCAAACCGTAAAGGCGGGTGTGAGGCATTCATTAATATAACTTTTAATTATTTTCCTCAGTATAGGTGCGACAGGTATGACATTGTGATCACTGATCACAACATCGAATTCGTGTATACTCATATATTGACGCATGTACAGGATGTCCCAGAATTAAATGCGAAAAATGATAGGGGTAATAGAGGGGGTTGAGCTGAGTAAATCGACCTCAAGAACATGTGGTCTCCGAAGTCGCGTTCGCGAGATACGCCCGGTTAAAAAATCCCGCTACACGCCGGAATTTAGGCAACCGAGTACACAGTGGGCAGCGGTTAGCAGTATTGTTAATAAGCGCGCTTGACTTTTGATGCGAGCCATAACACTTTTGAATTCGAAAATTTCAAACAAAAATACTTTTGATATCAAATTTTATTATGGAAACAAGTAGTGTCGTTGTGTTTGGCGAAAATTCAATGTCGAAAGCGTTTTTGTTTGAAATTTTCGAATTAAAAATTGCTATGACTCGCATCGAGAGTCGAGCGCGCCTGCTGTGTACTCGGTTGCCTAAATTCCGGCGCGTAGCGAGATTTTTTAACGGGGTGTATCTCGCGAACGCGACTTCGGAGACCACATGTTCTTGAGGTCGATTTACTCAGCTCAACCCCCTCTGTTACCTCTATAATTTTTCGCATTTAATTCTGGGACACCTTGTATATCTGCTAGAAATATTTCTGCTACACTAAACACCGAGTTTTCCACACATAAATATACAGAACCGTTATACACATTTACCGTATAGTAACGATCACTCATAATTGAATATTTCTCAACAGTTGTGATTTGGCCAGTGCCTTATGGGTAACAGAAATCGCTGAGCTCGTCCAATACGGTTTCCGATATTAGGTTAATTTTTAATAATTCCCTAACTCATTAGCAGATAATAATAATTAATCGAATGGACGTTCTTCGTCATACTTTTTTGCCCATTTATCAGAAAGTTCATAGGCTGGTGAAAATACTGGGATTCAATTTTCTACTTCCGACTAATTCTTCGTTACAAGAGACTTCCAAAATGTGCTTGACCGTTGGAACAAGCACGTGTATTATCAAGCTGATTTTGGTACTATTTTACTTGGTACTATTCGTTCGTACTGCAGTAAAGCTTGTAAATTACGTGTGAGAGGTCTAGTTGACCTATGAGAACTCGTTTGATGAAAAATAGGGAAAATATGTCAGTGACGTAAGTATATTATTATCGTATTAAACTATCATTATCAATCTCACGCGGCTAAGCGTGTTGAATAATATAGGTATTTTGTTCGCAAAAATAACCGGAACATTTCGGATAATCTATAATCTGCACTAAGCAATTAGCCGCAATATTGCGAAAGACTTATCGCTCTTTCGTAACTCCGTTTATTATTATTAATATTATTATTATTTTAAAAATTGATTGGCTCGTGGTTCCTTAATTTAAATCACTTCTCTGTACCTAATTATGCTCCAATTATCGTTCAAAATTTTCAATATATAACACGTCGCAATTATTGAGATCAGTAGGCATAAGGAATGAAATAGACGTACTTGTACAGTTATCACCAATCTATATATAAAGTCGATAACTAAACCATTACATACCATATACCATGTGTATAATGACCGTCCCGCTATATGGAGAAACATTTTTTGTCTTAAGAGAGAAAAAGAGAGAGAGAGAGGGAGAGAGATTAATCGCATAACACTGTTATCGCTTGTTATCCAAATATACCTTATATGTACATTGTATTACTCATATATATATATTTGTGTATACATGTGTGCCTGTGTTTGAGTCAGGTCGTAGGTCAAGCCTTGAATGCATATCGCTTCAGTCTGTGCCAGAAGCTCGCCTGAATTGCAATGAGTTACATAATTGTTCGTTGGTTTGTTGAGTATTGTTTATTTAAGTGATCGCTAATTTTTTCAAGTTACCGGAAGTGTGGTCAAAGAAGAGGACGAAGAGGTCTTATAGAGGCTATTCAATTTGTCATGGCTACAGCTGCACTCAGCCTCCTCGACTTTCTGGGGTTCAGATTCTTCCTTTATACCACATTCGGAATTCTAATAGCTATTTGCCTCGCACCACCTCTCCTCATTTACTATCCTAGTGAGTGATTGCCTTTTTCCTAATCAACATTCAACCGAGATTATATCAATTCCTTGTTTTTATTTACAGTTTCGAAATGGTCAAGAAAGGGCTGGGTCAGATTGGTCAAATGGAGAAATCCGAGCTGGACTATCGTCGAGGAAACTTCAGTCAGAGGTATTTTGGATCAGGGAAGAAATCAGGTAATTATATCGAATGGTCAATCCTTTGATCTTCTCAGTTTACTTTACTCTGAAATTTCATTTGAGGGCATGTACACGTTGATGGTACAAGGAAAGTCGATCGCAGATGGAGTCAGAGGCCACCTTTTAGAACTGACTGCGAAAAAGCCTCGATTACGATCAGTTCTAAAAAGAATATGGGGTCTTTATGCTTGGAGACAAATTGACGAATTCAGAGTTGATAATCAACTGATTACTGCGTCGTGCTCTTTCAAGGGCAGGCCGTTAACAGAGTCAAATTTACAGGTATGTGGCAATTTGGTAAATCGCGATTATACCAGAGCGAAAGAACATTTCGAAAATTATTACTGTCCGAGCTTATCGTTCTCTATTTTTAACCACTGATTATGGGTTTTAATTGACCGTTGAAGCCCAGGAATAATTTTATGAAAATTTCTTTGCCAATTAGCTGACGCCAAATGTATCGTAGATTCGTTTTAGGATTTCATAAGTGACGTGACGTTTAAATTTCTGTCTCCAAATTTATCACCATGGCAAGTATTGGTCGCCAACTGTTTCCTCAACGGTGAAGAAACCAAGATGTGCATCGTGAGGGCACACCACCTTCTACTACGACAGGAAAATCTGACGCTTGCAGATTTTTTGCCACTAAAATATTCCTCGGATAATTGGGCTTATCAAGAGAGCGATTCGCCGTTGACAAATCTCTACTCAGAGCCCTCGGCCTTGCCTCGTTTACACCAAATGCTTACCGAAAGCTTTAGCAACTATTGGAATGAGTTTTTGTGCAATAACGACCCGGCCGAGAGCCCGGAAATTTTGAAAAAACAAATCGGAGCTTTCCAGTGCGTCAAGATTGGGATAATCGTTTGGGTGTCCACAGCCAAGGAGATAACAAGGTGTTACAAAAAGGTCGAAGGCTTCAGATTCACGGAATGCTATGCCGTACTACGGAGAGAAGCATTAAAAAGAAACTTTCGACTGTCCGTTATATTTTGGGCATTTGTCAGCACCGTTAATCCAATTGATATTATGTACACTGGAATCCACTGGGTTTGGTACATATGTGTAACACTGACCTTAAAAATGCCGATTCTTTTACTGAGGGAATTGAACGCGCTTAGATCATCTCAAAAGCACTTTTATCCGGACACACTGACCTCAGTATTGTCCTGCTATTTACCGCTGATATTTCCCGCGATGGCAGAAGTCCTGTCGATAGCTGGTATCGTTATAACAGCCCCTAAGCTCATCATTGAAGAATTATTCTTCAGATCGGTAGAGACCAATCACTTGCAGACGATATCTCTTTGCGGTAGAAAGATCGTTGCTTGGTCCGAAGAAGTTGACGTTGAAACGATCAAGACGATATCAACGATCACCCGTGCTTCAGAGGCAGAAGTTCTCCTAGCTGCTACCGCAGGATCTTTCAAGGAATACTTTAACCAATTTGGGCTACAAACACCCTCGGAACTTATCGTCACAGCTAAGTTTGTTAGTCAGAGAGCCCTTTTCCTACAGAATCATGAATCTAGAGGTGTACTGTGCTTGGGTTTACCCACAAAAACTCCACTATTCGACGATGACCCCATAGAAACTTTGCAGGTAAATAAAACTAACAAACTCTGAGCATTCTCATGAAATCCAATGATCAGAGTCAACGAATCCCCCCCATTCTATCGTAGGTCATTCAGGAGAACGTGCAAGAGGCAAGAGTCAAACAGAAGGCAATTTATGCCCTCTCAGCTGCAGAGTCATCTCGCGGTCTGGTATCTTCGTATTTGCCATCAATTTTGCTCAAACTAGCTCTCCTTTATCTTACCAGAAGATATTCTTTGTCTATAACTCATGTGGATGGTGACCTACCGGTTGAAGGTGTCGATTCAGCCATGTATTGGCGACCACCTCAAGGATATTGCGGTAAGTTTATTTTTTTTATTTTTTTTTTTTATGAGTCCGTGAGTCGTTTTACACCTGAAAATTGTCTGATTACAGCGAACTATCAATTATAGGACAAATATAGTTGTAGTAATGATTATTTTATAACAGGTATGTCAGCGACGTTGCACAGACATGGAGATAAAATTCGCCTTGGAATTATTGGCGACGCTATGATAGGGCCTCAGCATATTAACATCACAAAATCATTTCCGAAGAACGTACAAAAATTGGCTGTCAAATTTGGAGTACCTAGGACACCTAGTCGCAGTGGGAGTCCTAGCCCAACAAGTTCAACTAGTATATCTCCAGGGTATTAAAATTCGGAGTATAATTCGATTTGGGAATCTGTACAAGCCGCTGACTATTTTTAGAGTAATTCCACTAGCTCGTACATATATAGTTCTTCTAGGTATAAACTGGATTATAAACTAATAAAATAATAATTTTTTTTTTCTTTAACCGATATTGGATACCATATTAGCCAGAATTATTATTGACAAAATTTTGGATAAAAATAAAAATTGATACTGAACGAATTGCTGATTTAAAATGATGATGGGATTATTGGATAGTCTTGAACCTAAGGTATATCGATATTTTTTTTTATCATTTTAAATGTTCATAACTGTAATTTATATTCAATGTATTGTGTCATATATTTGTAATATTTTATTGACAGATGCAATATTACAACAATACTATATCGAATATACAGGGTGATGCAGAATTCGTGACGAATCTCTTGAGGGGTTAATTCGTGCCAAAATTGGGATCGAAAGTTCCTTAGCCATTTTTCCGAAAAATGATTTCGTATCATTCAAGAGACCCTTAAGAGATTCGTCATGAATTCTGAATCACCCTGTATAGGCGGAGAGCCAGCGACGGATTTGGCCAAGTCATTTCGTAAAACCTGAATGGTTGTTCATACTTACGAATAGGTCCCCCCAATATGAAACCGTAAATGCCAGACCGCTCAGCCATATGGGGGGGGGGGGGATTCGTAAGTATGAACAACCATTCAGGTTTTATGAAATGACTTGGTCAAATCCGTCGCTGACTCTTAGACTAATATTATTTAATTTGTATTTCTTATCTAATTAACACGTTATTTGATTCTTTATTTTGATGTTTTAGAAACTATCAGTAGTATAGTTACAATACATTATATCAAACCATTATGTATACAGGGTGAGTTTTGTCTGGTATGAAATGAGGGAGGGGCTTATCATTGCAAACGCTCCGCCTCTTTCTATTCATACTTGTTTTTGTCATATCGAGAAACCCCACTTTTATGCCCTCCTTGTCCGGAGTCTAGAAGAGGTATGATCTTGTTTGGGATAGTAATAACAGAGTGGAATTTCTGATGGTTTTGACGGCACGTGAAAATGAAAGTGGGGTTTCTCGATACGACGATAACAAGTGTGAATACAAAGGGGCGGAGCGTTTGCGCTGATAAGCCCCTCCCTCATTCGATACCAGAGAAAACTTAGCCTGTATAATATAAATCGCAATATAATTATATCGCAAAATTTTTTTCGGTAAAATGACATAAATTTTGAGTACATATACCTATACTATAATATGTCGTATAACATCACAACCTTATATACATCTCGTTTATAATAAATTGAAATATTATTCGGCAATGGTATAATAATTAGGTTCATTTCAAACCAATATAAAATTCGTTTAGTATGTTCGTTAATTAATGAACGCAGATTGTATCGTATACAGAGCAATTCTGTATATATTTATATATATTATACATAGTTGTTTGTAAATTTTCAAAAATTTCATTTAGAGTTTTGAATAGAGTATTTGAAAAAGTAAATGAAATGACGAAAAAATTGATTACTGATTATCTTATCTATGAAAATCAGTTTTGAAAAAAAAAATTCTGCTTTCGTCACGGTCACACATTATAGCGGCTGGTGTAGTTGAATTTGAGATAGTCTTTTTCATATTTTTTATACAATATATATTATATAATTTTCCTGAATAAGGGTATATATTTATTATTTGTACCTATTTATTTATTCCAAATTGGAAGATTATCCTTATTATTATTTTCTTATTTTCTTTTATTTTTTCATTTTGTATAGCTCAAATATAGATCGAAATATATTATGGATAGAATAATATGTGTATATGTAATATTATAAATATATTGACTATATATTGAAGGAAAATATGAACATTTACTCCCTCCCTATATTCATTTTTATAATATTTCGTATTTTCTTAATTTTATCATTTATATAAGCGTATACTTCAGCTCTCCATTGCACCGCTCCCGACGAAAAATCATGATCTACGTATATGATATAATAATATGTTATAATTAATATTAACAAAACTGCTGCAGTTATAAACGTTCTTAAAATTAGTCAACATTTACTCAAATAATATTATATTCATATCTAATATCGTATCTAATAACAAAATTCAATATAATCAATTTAAGACCACCAATTGGTAAATATGTATGCATTAATCGTTGATCAGAATATCAGATCAGAAATCAATCTCAAAAACTAATATAACAATAATATAAACAAAATATTTACATTCTCAAGCTGGTCCTATATCCTCCCAATACTTCATTTATACCTAATTCTCATCTATACCACAGTAGTTAGTTTTTTTAACCGTTATTTATTACTATCAAGATCACTATCCTAGGTCTGTATAGGTGTTCTTTGGTGTAGATACCCTCAAGTCTTATTTGAAAACGCACTATCTCAAAAAAAAAAAAAAATAATAATAAAACTTTGGAAAAAGCAAGAATCTAAACATCTAAACTAAGAAAAGACACTTCTGGACAAATCACAATTGGCCAGAATCTACTCTGAAGATTGGTAATTGATTTAAGGTTTTAGTTCAATGAGACAAAAAGCTAGGCTTCCGGGTCTCTTTCTCGGTCCATTTCGATGGGTCCGCTACCCCAAATACGTCGGTTCTTTGTGTAAGGTATGACCCCCAAAAGCAAACCGGAAACGACTATCCAGCCACCTGCTAAAAGGAATGACAAGTCCCAAGATCCAGTGACGTCGAAGATTAAACCAGCCAACGGAGGCCCTAAAAGGTTCCCAATACCTTGACACAAAAGACTCAGACCATAAGCAGTCGTGAATCTTTCCAGGGGTATCAATTCCACGAGGATAACTGGCGTGAAACTGAAATTACTAGCAAAAAAGAGACCAAACGCTGCGCAAATGACCATAAGGAGATAATAATATGCAGTGAAAATGGACATCATCATCGTCATTATTCCACAGGCTATTAGACACCAGGTGTAAGTCTTGCTCACGTTCATCCAAGGCTGATCACCAGCCCATCCAAGACCGATCTGGAAATGAAAAGTCAATTTTTTGCAAGTCTGGGATTTCCGATAACCAGAAAACTCACTACTTACCATTCCTATGGTGTTCGTTATGCCAATTATACTCAGCAAGTTTGCAGCATCGTCTTCGCTGTAACCGTTTCTCGTCATGTGATCAGCCAGGTAAAAATAAGGCACAACAAACCACGTGAAAAGCAGTATTGTCGACAACGATAACATGAGGAAATGCAACTCCATAAACATCGAGAAGTCCATCATTCCCTTCAAAAGCTCTATCAGCTCGGCATACCATTTCTGAAAGGATGAAATTCATTGAGAGTTATCTCATGGCGTTATTTTTCCTGGCAGTATCAATTCTTGACGTATTACTCCTTAATTTACTACGAACCTCTTCGTTCTCTTTAGCAAGGGTCGTCATGCTGTTTCTATAGATATCTGGGCAGCTGCTAGCCCTTAGCCGATACTTGTGCAGATTCAACACCGCTCCTCGATACATCACGGAGTTTCTGTGCACACGAATATCCTTGAAGTAGTGAGTGTTGGTATTGAACTGTCTCCTCAACCATGGAATTGAGTCAGTCCTTACTACGCCACCTCCAAATCCTGGCAAATGGTGCCTCGAATGTGTCTTTGCCTTTTCAGCTTCAGCAATCTAGAAGAAAAGCACTATAAGGCATGGAATTGTGTCCGTAAGGTATGAGAACCATGGAAAAAATTTAGGGATGAAGTTATAGTCCGGGTGAATCGGCTCTGCAATTTACCGCATGTGCGAGTTCCTTCGCGAGTAAAGGATTTGTTTCTTCAAGATCTTTTCTAGACATTCTTCGAGCTGCTAAAAACTTTGTTGACGCGTGTGTAGATCCAGGACGAGAGTCCTTGATGGGTGCTGCAGGCTTTGCTCGATCTGTTGCTTGTTTAATCCTTCACAGATTAATGAATAGCATTAGGAATCGTAGATCACTCTGAATCATAACTGACTATATTTAAATTCAACATTCTCCATACGTGCATGGCAAAGCAGATGAAGTGATCAACGTTTTTTATACTGGCTGTAAGAATAGAAAATAAATCCAAGGGAATAGTAGCAAATTTTCAACTCTATCTGTTAGTGCGTTAGTTCTAGCTCCTAAAATTGAAATTATGATAGAAACGTGTGACATCGAAGACCAATTCAATCGATGTAAAACATGCACAGAAAAACAAAAGATAATGCTAAATTCCTTAGGTATAAAAACTGATTAAAATTGTGTTAGCGAAAATAAAAAGTGCAGGATGCAGCTATCAGACCAGTTATGTAACCTCATGGACATCGTCACCCCAGTCTTGTTCACATTTGAAACTTCCCCTGTAGAATCTTCGAGCTTTTTATCCGACAAACTTCTGCACAGTAAAAGACTTGGATAATTTTCCAATATCACATTGTAGAGCCTAGAATTTCCTGATAAAGACTCTAACACTTCGAGAGGAACCTGAAAGGAAAAGGAATCCCTTTACAAAGACGATTTTTGAATCTCATTCATAACTGCACTGCAGTTTTAAAACACGAAAATAAATCCGGCGCGACTGTCACGCACCTTTTCACTCTGTCGTACAAAGGTTGGCAAATTAACAACGCTCCTGAAATGTCCTCCTCGAACATTTGGCTGTGCCTGTGTGCTGGTGCTGAGACTCTGCAGTAAGTATTCCGGTGTGTTTCCGTTTTTGAGAAGCTTTCTGAGCTCCTCAATGCCAGGGAAATCGTCTGAAGGACTACCCATGGAAGCTCCGATTTCTGAACGCATGGACTTCCTGGGGGAACCCTGGATGGCTTGTTTCTGTTGTTCTTCGACCCACCAGTCTGGATCCCGCATCACAGTACCACATACAATCAAGTTGAAGAAGGTTCCCGAGAGCAGAAGCGTAGTTCCACGCCATCCGTACTCCCTGATAAAGAATGTCGTCATCGGGGCAAAGAGGAAAGTCCCAATGCCAGTTCCGCAAGCTCCTAAACCTACCGCTAAAGTACGCTTTTTGTCGAACCAATAGGCAATGCTCACGACTGCTGTTACGTAACACAAACCCAGACCGACACCCGCCAACACTCCAAAAGTCAAATACATTACCTCAATGGATCGAGAGAAGGAACTTACGACGAAACCAACCCCGGCTATAAAGCCACCTATGATCGTCATGTTCCTACAACCATATCTGTCGACCAGAGCCGACATTATGGGACCTGTTAACAGCGGTACAGCCATAAACAATGACCCAATCCATGCAGTTTTTGATTTCGAAGCCCCAAACTCGTTAAGAAACTCGATATACAAAAGACCGAAACTAAAGGAAACGCCGTCAGCAGCCATCGATATCACTAAGGAAGCACAGACCACAACCCAACCCCAACCACCGTCGGGTACTTTTGATTTACTCCTTGATCCATCCTGATCGTCATAAATCTCTAAAATACTGTCCGAGCCATCAATGGAGTCAAAATCCCTTGGGTCGTAGTCTATGTATCCTGGATTCGGGGTAATCGTGCCTTCCGGTTCGGAGTATTTCCTGCGTACCAATATTCCCTGCGTTTTCTCCGCTGTTCCTTTCCCACTGCTTATTTCCTCGGGACTTTGAACAGTCGGGGTTGGACCAACAGTCAAATTTGGTGAAGTTAAGCAGCTGTATCCTGGTGTTGGAGGCACGCGCTCGTCGGTGCATTCGGTTCCAGGACTCAGCATGCGCAATTTATCTTCCGAATCCTTGGCTGTACTGAGATCCTTGCTTTTACCGAGCTCCAAGGAACTGGTGAACGTAGTTTCCTTGTCAGGCTCCAAGGACTCGACGCTACGATCGATGGTCAAGGCTGGTGTCGACGGAAATAGTCTTTCATCAGCCAGGCTACTGATATCCTCAGTATTACCGCTCTCCTGATCAATACCTGAGCTTTTAGAGGTCGAGTTTTGGTTCTCAGAACCAACAGATGATTTTACAGGAGAACTCGGAAAAACTGTTGGACTGCCATTTTGCCAACCCACGATAGGTGCAAGGCCTTTTTTCGGAGAGGATTCGGTTTTTTGTACCTCGTTGTTGTTCCAAATTGAACTTTGCAGAGCTGCCTGATCCTCTGTGGTCTTAGAAAGTGAGGAATCCTTGGCGACATTGGTGTTCCTCGGGTAGCCACCCCCACTGGCATCTTTTTTTGTGTATAAACCCTCTTTCCTAGTCCCACTGGCCAATGGCAAGGCGTTGTTGTTGCCTGGTTTGACCAAATTATTCGTGCCTCTTTGATTGGCGTCAACTGAAATAGAATTCGCGGATTCCGAAATAAAGTTTTGATTCTTATCAGCCATTTCTTTAGGTGTTAGTGATGTTTCAGTGAGTCCAACGGCGTGGCCAGCCCTTGAGGCCGTGTATTTCAATTGCCAGAACACGTAGAATTTCGTCACCTATCATAAGGCCCTGATATTGGGTCAGGGCACGATTCGATACCCCTGGCCGCTTCAGCATACACCCTTCTTGATCCGCCTTGCCCTGAAAAATAAATCTAATTAACAATCAGAAGAATTGATAAATTTGGATCTTCTTGTAGCAAGGAAGTATCGATCTTTGTAAGGAAATAGTAAAAGCGTGTCAAATTAAAATATGAATCAAGAGATCCTTAGGTTTTGTTATCGCAGAGTGCACAAATCTGGTGCTATTAGTATTGTGTTTGTTTCTTTTCATTTTTCCGGGTAAATTCATGTGCTGATTAAAATGTGGATTACTAAAAGGTTAGGATTGTTCAATAGAGGGATAAAAAGAGCGAGTTCAAAAACCCTGCCAAAGTATAACTGCAAAATAAAAATAAAACCTTTACTCACCATGTAGGTAATGTCAAATGAAACTTGCATAAGTGAAGTGCGTGTGAGGGTGCAGGAAAGTGCGTGCGGCACAGAGCGTGAGCAAAACCGTAAAGTACAGTAGCGTAAATAATAAATAAATGCATGTAAAACCAGTGAGACCTAATTAAAAATTAAAGAGGCCAGTAAACAGGTGCTTATAATCAAAGACACATTAGGGCTGTTGAAAAGTACGAAAAATAAAAAGTAAAGCCTGATTGATAAGGGAGCTGAAAAATAAAATGATAATAATAATCACTACGAAAAATACGTACTACATAATATATATACAATATACACATGTATATGATTAGTTAAATAATAACGATGTAACCCTGAAATGATGAGAAACCAGAACCAAAGAAAGATAAGATTCCTCCGTGGTTCCTTATGGAACGAATAACTGAAATGTTGAACAAATAGAAGATGCGATAAGGAAAATTTATTAGATTTGCTCAAATTCGTACAAGATTGTCATCGTCGGTTTTCATAGTTTTAAGTAAATTGTTCATATTATTCAACCCGGTTAATGCGTCATTACTGCCTAATTTCGTGCGTAGAATGAATTCTCCCAAGACTCGTGCAACAGATAAGACATCATTAAGTTTTGTAGCAATTAAGTGGAACGATGGTAGCAATTTCTTCTAAATTTTATTCATTATCATTAACCTCTTACGACTGATTTACGAGTTGGCAGAACTCCGATTTAATATCAAATTAATATAGTATTGCTGATAAAATTTGAATTTTTTTGTCTCCTTTTTTTCCGCAAAAATTTCCATCTGCTCAATTATATACTCAATATGCAATTATACGTATACGTATGCAACGAGGTGCATCTCACATTTAACGACACTATTGATTTATGGTGACTACTCATGCCGTCGCGTATATTGGCACCGAGGTCATTTAAGTAAGGGAAATTAAGATAACGTGATTAAGTGTAATACTGATTCTTCGAAGCTTTTAGGTCAATCAAACTCGACCATATACTACCAGGTATTGATTTTTTTCATGCACACTGTCTGAGGTTGTAAAACGTCGACCTTCACCTCGTAAAAGATAAGAAGCAGGTGTCGAGGACGGTCTTGACGACATCCTTTTGATTGACGGTAATGGTAGCTTGAAAGAAAATTCAATGGCTAGTTCTGGGTAAATCTAATGGCAGAGTACCCCTCGTGACTGTATTTTCGAAATGAGAACCACATTAGGAGTGGCTAACCAGGGCTTTCAACGCACATTAAAGTGTAACAGTTGAAGTAGGGTGCGGCGAAAGAGTTTCCAAGATATCCATTGCACTATATACTTGCATGTGCATCTGATATATTATTACGAAACAGTGACGTCATGAAGGTTGAGAGGGTGGCACATGTGGGCGGAGGGGGTAGTCATGGTAACCGACTGGTCGATTCCTACGTCTCCCATTCGATAGTAAAAGCACAAAAAAGAAAAAAAAAAAAAAATAATCCCTCTATTAGACTAGACGTCGGGGATGAAAGGGGGTAAAGCCGGAAATGATTTTACCTTTTTAAAGTAAATTTCAAACCTTTTTGCCGCTGCTCTAACGCAAGTAATTAAAGTCTCTCCTAATTAAGCTCCTGTGATAGAAGAGGGCTGATGTACAGAAGGGTTGCATTCAAATTGTCTGTTTTTAAATTAAAATTAGGATTCCTAAAAATCAACGTCAAATGCAAACTACAATCGTCGGATAACATGTTTGGCTTCTGAGATGAAGGGTGTTCTGCTACCCTCAGTACCTACACCATGTAATCACAAACCTTAAAAGGAGTAAAACTTTCGACTTGAATAATTCCTAATCACAAAAGATCACCAATACTGTCATAACTACGCAGGATTGTATTCCAAAGAGTAAAATGTCTATTTTTGCAATCCATGAAGACAGTAAAAAAAAATTGGATAGCTCCAAACTGATTGCGGAAATGTCTGTGCCAGATATTGTCCTGCAGGCTTAGATGACAATCTTTAGAAAAATACCAAGAATCGATTAGTAATGAGTAATCCTAAGGGTAATATGGATTAACAATGAGAGGTTTCTGACTTTTATATGCAGCAAGAAATGCCACCATGGTTGAAGGCTCACCTTAAGGGCAAGGAAACAATGAATGCCACCTAATCCGATATCAACCCCACACGATAAATTCTGGCCCTCGATTTCATGAATTAGAATTAGAATCTCTGATAATTGGCGAAAGAAAGAAAGGTAAGAACCTAGTTGATTTATGAGTAAGGTATCGATGTGTTGATTAATGGTAAAGCTTAGATATAACCGATAATTTGCATGTGCCAGTTTACTAATTGATGCTGAATGCCAATTATGGGAAAATTTATTCTCACTGAGGTAATTTACTGCCAGTCAAAGTGCATCTAGGTACTTAACATGTACTGATATTTTGGTATAAAGAAAACGTAGGCACAAAATGATTTTAGTAGCAATATCATAATGGCATAAGAAGTTATTCACGAGCCTTGAGACATTTAAATATTTGCCAAAGATCGAAACCAGTAGCTTGAGATCCCTTATCTAGTAGATACGTGGCATGCATAACAATCATAAATCTGAAAGAATTATAAAATCAGTATAACGTAGTACTGCCAACTCGGAATCATACAGCAGACTGAAAATCTCAATTTCCAGTTATTACACGTTTCGATTAATTACCCAATCACGACCATTCGTTAAAACCAATTTTGAGTACAGCACAATAACGACATTAATAAGAGACGAAAATGTCCGTAAATTTTAAGACAAACTTTGAGACCAGTCTAAAATGAATATCGAGTACACGTAATAATTGGCAATTTATAAAGAAATTCAAACGTAATAATCACCTCTCCATTTCCACTAAAATCTCACTACGGGATAGACGGGATTTAAGACTCTGGAAAATGAAGAAAAATAAATAAAACTAAATAAAAGAAGCTGTAACAAGCTTCGAAAAAAAGAAATGGACCAAGTGAGCTGTTCACTTTCCTCTTGTGCTATCATATCCACGTTATACTTACCACGAGCAGACTGGATTCGAGTCCTGTTTTGTTTCAATTAAACTACTATACGTGTATTGCCATACAATTCTGAGTCAATTCCCAGGGCATTCACAAATTTTCTGTGACAATTATTGTCCTCCGTATTTTTTCCAAATTCTATATTCAGGCTTGTTTTTTCGAAGACAAAGTTGATATCACAGTGCTGTTTATCGTACAGCTGATCACGCGGAATACTTGACCGTGTCAAATTCGGCAAGCAATTTTCTATTTCTCACTTTATATTGGATTTTTGATTTTTACGTATCGATATGTCGATGGCAAAAGACCATTCGCAAAAATACTGTCCAAAAAATGGGCAATTGGCAGTGTTTTCAAAATTTAAAAGACACTTTTAGCGGATACAGACTCGTCGACGGACTACGAGAAGTACACTGAGACCCCAAAGAGACCACCAACCACCTGACTGTAGGCGCACGCCACCCATTTATAGCCATGCGCGCATCTTCAAGCTCGGATATTTATTGTCCTAAAGCTTTAGCGCTTCAGATAAGAGGCTTTTTCACATAAATATTCAAATAACCAAGACCAATGTCCTCTAGGCACGAGAACAGAGCGATTTTTGATCACAGTAAAAAATAAAAAAAATAAAAATAAAAAAATATTCACTCCAAATTACTTCAATTTTCATACGAATAATCCCTATCGTTCAATGGCCTAATTATGTTGGTTTTATTAATGAAGACCTGCGCTTGAGAGGGACAATAATTGTCCCGTCAAGCAACCCTTATCACGAAGGCATCAACGAATTTTTGAATAGTCAATAAGATCAACCTTGAAGATAATTAACTTGTTGGACACAGATATTATACCTGTAAAAAATTTTAACGTTTACATAAACCGGGCTCCGTAATCGGCTGAAATTTCACTCCGATAATTAGCCTTGTAAAAAATTGCGAATTAGTGCAGCGCGCTTGACACTACTGATGCAAATGCCCAGACGGATCAATACATCTTCTCCGTTGTCCACAACTGCCTTCCAAGTTAGGAAATATGCTTATTTTTATTACTGAATGTCCAGCTATATCCATTCCAGACCCAATAGCCCATGTAGTTTGGAAAACCTCATGATTCATGCGTCTAATCGGCAGTTGACACAAAACTACCCCAATTTTATTGGTTCTTCATCGCGTTGTGGAGTTGTGAAATTTCGGTCTGATTAACCAAAATATATCAAATTTCGCTGCACGTGACTCGTATTGAATATGATTCAAATTCGGAAAGCGAATTTCGCTGAAACCAGCCGATCTTCAGTCATTCGCATTACACCCCCCACGTAATCACGTTCAATGAAAAACAGGATTAATATTTGGTGTAGATGTTGCAGATCAGCTGTAACTTTACTCAAATTTGTATCGTCCCTTCGGAGGTGAGGAGAGTGCAGGCGAAAGCTTTTTTTGGAAACCGCAGAAAAAAGCAGGCTTACTTCATCTGACATCGAAAGTTGATTTTTATTTTTGGTTTTGTTTTTTCGTAGATTCTCCTACGGAAATAATTATTGTTGGAAGTGATACCGGAGATAATGATAATACGAGAGACAAAAAAAAGTTATACCATCAGACCGAAGTGGTGAGAATAAATTCACGCGTTAGAATTAAAGGCAAGAGCCTAAGGCCGATTTTTTGAAAATGATATCAATCGTTTAGTAAAATAGGCTCTTTAGTACCGAAAACAAAAATTTCATGTACACATACGTATGTGGTAAACTTTGTTTGATATATATTTGAAGATTTATAACCAGTAGCAAATTATTATGCCACGTACACCACGTTTAGTCAAATTGCAAACAATTAAAAATAATCGTAGAGTTCTTCTTCGTTTACAAAAATACGGCATTGAAAATAGCTCCTAAATTCATCACTTACTTTGCGACTTGACGTGCAAATATGAAGAATCTTACACGTACTGAAACGCCTGAGGCAGCGGCGCTGTTCATCTGGAATTGTTAGGAATGGGAAAATCGTCATAGCAAATACATTAGTTCGGCGATACCTACGAAAGCTGGTTTTATACCTCGAGCACACCATTCCATGCGTTATGTAATTAATTCGAATATTAATCAGAACTTGAACAAGTGATGGAATAAGATTATATAAATTCTGGGAAGGGTTGAAGGTGAAAACGTAAGGAAAATTCAGCTAGATGTTACGTGAATAAGATCTTTATTTTCGCTCCGAATTTTCTCTACCTTGACAAACGTTTGGGTAATTATTTACAATACAATTGTCAGTATATTGAGCCTGTTTATTTTATTATCATTAAATCACCGACCCATACTGTTATTATATCTAGTGGATTTACGTTAAAACAGTTGAATACTGAAAATATATAATCCCGTATCCAGATTCAGCTCCGGTGAAATGAAACGCGACAATTTCACTTATGATACACATAAACTAAGAGTAAAAAAGATCCTCACTTGCGATCAGTAATCATAGTCTCAACCTCTCGAGTTTATAATTCCTCTGATTCATTGTTTGTACTTCGTCTTCGATTACTGCGATTATTTCTTGGCTTCAAACCTACCAGCTGGATACGACTTATCGATGATATCGCAAAATTAACCGAGTCTTGATTATCTGCTGACTCAATAGCGTATCCAGTATTTCAGGACTCAAAATTAACGACAAGTAAAAAGGTTCTTTTTACGAACGCTAGAATTCTAGGTGATGAGAAATTATCTTTCCCTAGTATATGGCCACCTTAAGGGTTGTCGTAATGCATTACCTTTCAGAAAAGCTATGAATTCATATTGATAAGGCAAATTTTGGGCAAATTTATAAACAGGGATACAACCTCTCTCACTCTTTCTATTTCGACGTGCTTTTTCCACATGTTTATCCGCAACCGAGCGAATCCCTTATCGTGAGCGAAGAAAAAGCACGTTTACACGTATTCAAACGACCCTGTTTAGACAGCCGCTGGTGTATGTCTATAATCGTCTTACAATGAGTAGGACGACTTCAATACTGCATAATTCGACTTATATCATCCACTGTATTTTATAAATTGGAAAAAAGAAGCCGAATATTCGAATATATAGAATCTGGGAGACTGACGGAGACATTGAGGTAATCGCCTGGATAAATACGATCACTGTTTCGCCCGTAATATCAACTCGCTAATATTACCTGTACTACTAAAAATTCTAAGATATATTTTGTACCAAAAAATATTACGAAAACCTTTTACGATTTTCATCTATAGTAAAATTTTGTTTTTTATTAAATTCTGAAGAGACTTTAAACGTCTACTAGGTGGATATATTGTGGGCCAAAATCTGCGTCTTTATATTCTGCAGTTTTGAGTATTACTAAAAATATTATAACGATGGAAGAAGCAGTCGTAAAATATCGAAGAATTCTCCTAAAGCGAAATAAAAACAGCTTCGTGACCAGAATATATTTTCTACAAAATACAAAATAATAAAAAAAAAAAAAAAATTTTAAGAAATTTACGAAATATCTGCATCAGAGTGTGCCATAATAAACCGACATTTTATTTCCGATTTCCCACAAGAAAAATCTGTACAATTACGTCGAACAATAAATATCTGAAAAGGACCATAGAATCTGATATCCAAAATTGAAAATTTCAAAATCAATATATAATTTGGAATTTCAGACTCCAGATTCGGAATCAGCGATCCGAAAACCCCTCAAGTACTAAGATGGACTTTCGTACTTTTTGGGTGTAGATTATTTTACGTAATTCTAAAGATTTTTGGAATGTAAATTGGTGGAAAAAAAGAAGTCAATTTATTTCAGCACACCCTAATACGTATATAAGTATATATATATATACATATGAATATAAAATTTCTCTGGGGTTGACGGTTAGTATAACGTATATATATATATATAAGTTTATATTATTTATATAATGTAATAACGTATATGTATGCATGTACGTGTACCTCGTTGATGTGGCACCTTGACTTGATAATTACGAATTATTACAGATATAGTTACTATAATAATATGTATAATATCATATAGCAGTTAATAACCTGAGTTTCAAAAAGGGTCTTATATCGGTCATAGTGATCAGCTATAAACTAATAATCTACGTATGGCTCGCCACTCGAATTTTGTGTCAAAATTTTTCATTATAATAATAATAATAATAATAATAATAATAATAATAATAATAATAATAATAATAATAATAATAATAATAATAATAATGATGATGATGATAATGATAATGATAATAATAATAATTTACTAAACTCTTAATTACAATATCTATAATATCTTGATTCCCATTAGTTACCGTTCCGTATGTACCGAATACCTGCAGGCGTTTGAAAAAAAATGAAGACTTTGATAATCATGATTCAACTGACGAACCAATCTTTTTTCTTTTTTCTATTTGTTTTTTTTTTTTTTTTCTTCTAATAGTTATTGTTACATATTCTACGTAGCTCGTGCTAGTTTGTACATATCGCTATTACTTATATTACAATATCAGCTATAATTATATTATGTCATTATTCTACCTTGATAACTGTTCAATAATTGGATAAATACGAATATTTGGATAGCTATACTATAATATAATAATTTTCACCTTCAGAGACGTGGAAAATGGCCGTTGCTAGATGGCCGAAATTGTCATGCATATCTTTCGTTACGTTTTATTATAACTGTCGTAGTATATCGCTTATATATTATTACTATACACCAATATGGTAAAAAATTCACTTACTAAAAAAAAAACGACTAACGATCTATATTCTACGTTATACAATATTTTAGATATAGTTATAATATTGTAGGTGATGACCTATATACATATACATATATATGTAATTATATATAGGTAAGAATTTTTTATTTTTTTATTTTTTTTTTTTTTAATATTATAAAACAAAAAATATTTTTAATTATAAACAAATCGACTACAATACTACAACCCTGTACGATATATCCATAGCTTTCGTAAGTTGATATCTAAACACTAGAAATATATTCAGGATTTTTTTTTATACAGATAGTATGAAGAAACCATTATTATTTAGTTGTTTTTTTTTTTTTTTTTCTTTTCCATTTTCTATTTCATTTTTTTTTTTTTTTCAATTTTTTTTATCATTATTATTTTTTTTCTTTTTTTCTCACGATGTAAGATCTTTCTCATAATAAAAATATGCTACTTACTCGATTATAAAATAGCTATACCAACACTGGCTAGCCTGTATGCTCTGTGTTATTAATTATCATCTACTATAAAGAAGACATATTTTTTTCATTTTTTTTTTTTTTCTTCTTTCCTTTTACTTTGAATTGACAAATATCAAGTGAATTGTCGCGGTTCCGGTAATAGTCGACTAAATAACCAACCGGTCAGCGAAAATTCATCACACATACTGCAAGTAGTTTTATTAGGTATAACATGTGATTCAATATTTTTATTTTATTTTTCTATATATATATAGTAGGTATAAGCTATAAGATTATACGCGCCTGACGCTTATAAGACACGGTGATATATCGAGACAATTTTTTTTTTTTTTTCTTTCATAACAGTGTAATACATAAATAATAACAATAATAATATTGATCATCGATTATCAATTCCGTTCATAAAAATTCCTGAAAGAATTTCGACTGCGAGAATTGTGGACTTTTTATTGAACGTTTCAAGCACTTCGTGCATATCGTAGCTGCGATATGGGGAATAATCGATCTAGACGTTGTTCATCTTCTCAAAATCCTGGTTAGGTACTGCAGCCTCGCTCTTATCCCATCCTACGGAATTCTTGCATTCACGATATTTCTCGGTAAGGGGTGTAACGACGAGCAGAAATCCACTCAGACCGATGAAAAATCCGGATAAATAAAAGGAGAGATCGTATGTACCCGTGATGTCGTAAAGCCAACCTGAAATACGATTTTTATCCATTCATATCCTGACCCCGTTAATTCAGGAGCTTATGCAATGATAAGAGTAAATTTACCTGCCAATGGCGGACCAACGAGATTTGCAATGCCTTGAACCAACAGCAGAAGACCATACGCGTTTGTAAACCTTTCCAATGTTATCATTTCCACAAGTATTATACTCGTTAAACTGTAGTTAGCTGCGATGAAAAGACCAAATGCACCTGCGATCGCACACAAACCGTAATAGTTGTGAACTACCAATGGAATCAAAGCCGTCACAGCACCGCAGAAACCCATGCAAATTGCGTATACCAAGGATGGGTTCACCCAGGCACGATCTCCTGCCCATCCCAATATTATCTGGAAAAGATTGACGTGAATTAATGTAATACTTAGGCATTACCTAAGATTACAGCACACAGTATGTCCACGAGTTAGTCGGAAAGACTGTTCAGAAGGTCTCGAATTTTGGGATGAAAGTGCTGGATTCAAAAGGACTCTTCGAAATCCCCCAGATTCCCTTCAGAGATAGGAGAGATTTCGAGAGAGATCGGCAGTCTTAGATTCGACATTTTGACCATCAGAAAGAAATCTGGAAGTTGTAGTGTCTCCTCAAGTCTGTTTTCGATTTGTGATTGATCTAAGTATGGGTAAATTTGAGTAAAACTTACCTCGCCACCCATGTTGGCGATACCGATGACTGAGATTAGGTAGGAGGCATCCTTCTCGCTGAACCCCACCTCGATGGCATTATCAGTAAGATAAACGTATGGAACATCGTACCAGATGTACAAGAGAAAATTGCTTATTGCAAAGAGTAGAAATCTGACATCAGAAAAATGTGAGAAGTCCAACATGTCGACAATCAGATCCCAGAACTCCCATAGTCCAGCATAACTAGCCATCTCGGTTATGGCTATCGTGGTCATCGAGTTTCTGTAAATATCTGGACAACTCGATGCACGAAGACGGTAACGGTTTATATTCAGCATGGCTCCTCTGTACGTGAGACTATGCCGGTGAACACGTAAGTCCTTGAAATAGGCTGTCGGTAATCTTCGTGTGGAATGATCCAGCATTCCGCTTCTTTGGAAGGGACAGTCAGGCTGTGTCCTTTTCAGCCACCAAAGATAAGCGGAGTCCGTATGCTGCCGCGATTCTTGATCACCGTCCAATGTCTGGTCGGTTTCTTTCGAGTTCTCGTAAACTTTGGGTTCATCATCAATCGTCACTGATGGACTCACACCTTTTTGTTTCTTCGCTCCTTTCGTCGTCTTAACGTCCTTTGATTGCAGCTGATCAATTGAGCCGGCGATAAATGTGGCTGATTGTGTCGCGTCCGTCTGCTCGTAGAGCCTACCAGAATCGCTGTAACTCCTCGATGATATTAAAAGACTCGGATAGTTCTGGAGGAGGACATTATACACGTTTTTACGTGTGCTCAAAAGCTCGAGTACTTCGAGCGGAACTTTTTCACCGTTTTTAACAAATGTCGGAAGGTTTTCAAGGCTGCAAAACCTCTTAATCTGAGCTTCTTCACGCGTATTATCAATGCCAATTCCGACTGCACTAGCTGAAGCAAAGTTTCGTTTGAGATCGTGGGGGGCTTGGGTATTCGTATTGGCCGAATTGGCAGGGGAGAATGAATCAGCACTTGAACTCTGTATCTTAGAGCGTTTCCTTTCGCGATTTTTCCGCCTTTCCGCAGTCTTAGCTTTAGCCCGCGTCGTCGTCCACTCGAGGTCTCTCATCAGACATCCGCATACGGCTAGATTGAAGAAAAGACCAGCAAGGATCAGAGTGGTTCCTCGCCATCCGTATTCTGCCAACAGATACTGAGTTAACGGGGCAAATATGAACGTGCCAATTCCGCTTCCGCAGACCGACAAGCCCGTGGCGAAAGATCGCCTCTTGTCGAAGTAGTAGGCGACTATTACCACCGCGGCTACATAGCAAAGAGATAAACCGAAACCTGCTATTACTCCGAATGTGACTATCAACATCCCCATCGAGTTGGTGAAAGAACTAATGACAAACCCGGTTGTGGCAAGAATACTGCCTGCTATGGTGACCCGCCTGCATCCATACCGGTCTGTCAGGAAGCTGGCGATGGGTCCGGAGAGAAGAGGCATCGCCATGAACAAACTTCCGATCCAGGCAGTCTTCGATTTACCTTCGCCAAAGTAGTTCAAAAATTCTACGTAGATCACACCGAAAGAAAACGTGATCCCATCGGCGATCAAATTGACCACAAAAGAAGCTGCTACGACTACCCAGCCCCATCCTCCATCCGGAGGTCTCGCTTCAGAGAACTGAGCCAAGCTGGAATTGTCCTCCGAACTGCCGGAGCTCGATGTTGAGATGGAAGCGCTTGGGCTAGGATGAGGTTTTTCAGAACACTGCTTCGAGTCCTTGTTGAATTGGACATGATGTACTGGTTTATCGTCCTTCGGTGATTTTCCGTTCATCAATTTCTCAGCCCTGCTTCTATGCCTCGGACCCGTTTCGCACTCATTGTACAGGCGATTTTTCTCGTTGGTAATCCTCCCGGCGGATCCTAGAACCAAATTTCTGGGGCTCGAAACTTCGTCTTTGTAAAAGCTGATGGGTCTACTTGGCGAACTCTGGACTTTCGCTAACTCTGCTCTTGCTTCCTCGCGGATTTTGCGACCAGATTCTTCTAGCTTGTTATCATTCTGCCGCAAAATTTTCTCCTCTTCGCTGCCGGAGAGAAGTCCGTTCTCAATGCTGCGGTGTTTTTCGATGTCGTTGGTCAATTTTTCGGGCAAAATTGACGACAGGTCGAAGTCACAGGCATCACAGTGCCCGGCGACATTTGGTGCACCATTCTGATCCCCGACTTGGTTTGATCCGTTCGGGAAATGAACAGTCCCGTTACATCTAGTGATTTTTGGCTCCTCAAAGATTTGAGTATCCCCAACGATTGACGATTCCCAATTTATCGCGTTTTGGATCCCGTTCGGTTTCGAAGAGGCATAAAGCGTTCTGTCTTTTTGACTGTTGAATTTCGCCCAGTCTGCCATGGTGATGAATTATCAATTTCTATATCCCTCGTCTGCCTTCTATCACTTTCTTGTAATCAGTTATTATCACACTTCAGTGAGGGTTTTCCCTTCACGCGATCACGTTATTAGCACCAATATTTGCACCTGGTGATTCTTTTTTTCTCTCATTATTTCTACTCGTTATTTTCTTTTTCAAAATATAAGGCAACACCGAACTTCACCTTCACGATCAGGCTAATAGTAATAATACATATACATATACATATACATAAATTGTAAATATTTATTGTTTCTTTTTATTTAATTTCGTCCTTGATCTAAACAACGGGAGAATTGGCCACTCGTACAACTCCCTATTAAACTGACGGTGCAGAAGCAATAGTGATGGAAGTAGACCCTGGATTTGGCTCCCGCCACCATCGCAACCCTCTCCGACGTTTTCAGACCCACGACGAGTCTTTCCGCCCACGTCCTCGGACCAACTCCTATCCCAGGAACCCATACGGCGGACAATACTTTCGCTTATCTGATGTGCACTGCAACATAATCATCAAAAAATTTCATCATACTTCAGATTTAAAACAAATTAGTCATATGCTTACACTATTCTATACAAACGATCACACTGTCATATAATTTCGGCATTATTGGGTTAGTTTAGATTTAGCTTTCTATTTATCCCCAGATAACATCAAACTGTTATTTTCCCTTCCACTTCTCGCCCTATTCCGTTCGCTATTCTCTGGCCTAGTATCGATTAGACACATAATAAACATCAGTCTAATGATACAATTTTTTTCTCGATCAAAGTAAATACACGAGGAAAGCAGTTCATCAAATCCTAGATTACCTCGTCTAAAATACATTGGATTTTAAATGTAATCCGGTCTCTAGTACTCACGTCGATTCAAATTAATTGATTACATTAAATTGAATATATTTACAGACATGCCGAATCTCTAAAGCCCAGGGTTCTTTATTTGTCGACAAAATCGATGAACTGTTCACTTGCAGAAAAAAAAAAAAAAAATGATCTCGATTTTTCTCTCACGTATTCACACCTTGGACAACAATTGATTTGGCTCGGTTTTAGTTAATTGAATTTAAATTAAAGTGGAAGTTTAATTTTGCGTAAATCTTACGATGCAATGGTGTACTGCCCGGGTATAAAGTTGAATGACAAAAATAAATTGGAGAACGGCACTTGGCTTGGCAGTACACCAAAGAGTACCTATAGAAAGTAGATCTTGAAACAAACCTCGGTGTCAAAAATAACCTTTTGTTTCCCTTCTTACTATACGATAATAGATGGATCTTCAACTATCCCAGCTAACAATCACAGAGGTAATGTAACAAGGATGTAACGGCCATGCTGAAATGTTCGCCCATTCATAGTCCAGCTACATATCTGGTACTAATCTGGCTGTAATCCAACTGTTTAATCCTGCGTAATTATTTTAATGATCATTAAAAGAGAATTTGAACTCCTATAAGAATCTGCTATCACAATATTTGTGAACCTAAGATGATCGGCATTTCGGTAGACCTTGTGGCTTCATTTCCTCAGATTGACCAGTTCCGCATACCAAGTTGGTCAGACGACGAATCATCAGAAGCCGGAACTGTGCGATCTTTCTTATAGTCAGCCTCAAGGCATTAGGACGATTAGGATTATGAGAAGAAGAAAGATAGCTGCCGAGCTTGACAATACCTCTTTTGCAAAGAGACCGAGCTCCAGCCACTGGACAGGTCTTTAACTTACAGGAGGAGGCGTACGCGATATATACTTACAATTAATCAGTCACATAGCTTCATAGCTAACTATATACACGTATCTACAGAAGTAAGTGGACGATAGATGCTGGATAGTCGGTGGTCGCAGGCAGTTAGAGCTGGCGATTGTAAACGGGCTTCATTGTGAATGAGTTGATACCAATTTAAGGATTTAACCATTCGGGCAGACGCACGTATAATGTGTTACTGACGGACAGACTGAGACATGGACATCACAGGCCACACCATATTTCGCACCGAATATATTTCACGCGTTCACAACTCAGCTCACCCCTATTAAATTATCACAAATTACGTACATTTTCAAGTACGCAGACCGCAACTGCACAGGATCTCAACCTGCTGCATCTCGTTGCGCGATGATTAACGGAGTAATTTTCTATTTTTTCTTTTTTTTTCTTTTTCTGAATAAATTTCGGCATAAAATTTTATACATGTACTGAATATTATGTACTTCCGGTGGAAGATCGGCGGATTAATTAGACTCGGTTCATTGTGGAGGCAATGTGGTACCGAGCAATCAGCTTCCGTACATCTACCATTTACGGAGTGGCTTAAGACATCCCACGCTAAATAAACCGAATTAGGTACACAGATGCGATGCGTTGAACGCTTTATTTCCTCATCACTTTCTCGTGCCGAAAAGAAACATTTTTGAAGCTGCCTGCTGCCTACGTTATCCCTGATGTCAATAAACTGAATTTCTAGATAAATCTGCACTTAGACATTTCCGAATTTCTCTCCTACTATTCCTGTGCACGATTTTTTGAAATATGGTGAAAAAATCATTTCCACAGATAATGATGCACTCGTCGTGTGCAAATACCACGTGGCTGAGCCCATGACGGTTCATATCGCTGGCGATAACATACACCCGTGAAAGCATTAGCTACTGGTAAACAGCAGCTGAAGATTCATCGGCCGTCACTATCAGCTCTGTACATCATAGTCAGGCAGTCGTATATCAGTTTAGCAAAGAACAATGAACTGTTAGTGGACTGTGACTACTTCCGTTTCGACCTGACCTGAAATTTTTGATAATCTGTAGGGAGGTACACATACCTAATGAATACGGACAACAGCATAGAGTGCGACTAACATTTGAACTATTTCTAACTACGTGTTAAATTCTAGTGATTTGCGAAACAGCATTTGCGCCATAGATCATATCATCATATCGAAATTTTTTGTCTCTTTGACGGCAGCGGATGGCGAGGATTTTAGAGCGCCTTATCTCTGCTGAGGGCTTATCTATAATAATGTAGAGACATCTGGAGTGCGCGTGATGACAAAATTCCAATCTGGTGAAAACTTTGTCATTTTACTACCGACTAATGCTCCAGGAGTTTGTCCTTGCGTTCAAAGGTTCATAAGCATGTAAAGTTGTGTTCGGTAAATTTCTGAAATCCGATTTCCTAATATTTTACTTTCCCCCGATCCCTCGAAGATCTTTCATGAAATCTGGTGTGTGCTCCGCGCTAAACATCGGCACGTGTAAAAATGTTTTATCGTGATAGTCAATTACCCTAGAAAAAAAATTTATAAAGATAAACAGTGTAAATGAAAGAATTAAAAGTAAAGAAATTATATAAGTGACGATACTGCTGCGGGAATTCATTCATATATAAATTTGGAACCGGGCTCCGGTTCTCGACTTTACGTAGATTCTACCCTATGATAAACGAAAATTCAGCTGATAAATGAACGAAGTACATAATGATTCAGAAAAACCATTTCCGTCGATGTCGTCAATATTGTCGTCAAAAATAATGAAGCAGGCGCCTATGCTCTCCCGTTTTATCTTTCTGCCGGTCTCTACTCCCGCGTCATAATAGATAAACCAATAGTTCAGCTCAGTGAGAAAAGCTCGTAATATGCAGACACAGGGCTTTCACGTGCATCCATCTCGCACGAGTCAATGTTTCAAAGTAATTCAATTATTTAAATAAACGAATAAAAATAATGTGAAAAAAAAAAGAAGATTTGAGGAGAGGAAAAACTGTAAAAAATTAAACAAACCATTTCTCCGTGAGAAAATGTGTTCCTCTTCTATTGATCGACGATGATATTTTCCATGAATTTTTTTGACTATTTATATTGAATCGCTGGCAATCGCTGAGATCGCGTTTCAGATAAGTTTAATCGATATGTAGTTAACGACAAGCGGGGTTTCAACTTCTGTATGACGCGTAACGATTACGAAGAGAAAATCGAACGGTTTAATTATTTAAAATTAGTTAAAAGTGGAGAAAATTTAGGTGGTTTTAATATCACGTTAGGTCCTCCACCGTCCTCCGAAATACACAATCCGAATCGCATGATAACTTATTCACAAACATTTTTTTCGGCACTTCAATATTCCAGATATTAGGGATCCCTTTCACTATAACCGGACTTTCATTTTCTCTCGACATGTGAAAATCATTTTTCTCTAAACTTATCGTCGGTTATTTCCCATGGTTGAGGAAAATTTATAATCAGAGGAACCGCATCTGCGTTTCAACGTCTATTCCGTACGTTGAACATCTCTCTTCTCGCTCGGACTAACTTGGTCCAAAAACACGTGGGATTTTACTTATCTTTTATTTTTTATTTTTTTCAGATTTTTTTATTTATCAAAATCGGGCAAAAAACCGCCGAATAAATGCTCGACATCGACCCGGATCGCACGGCTAATACTGATATCTCTGATGGTTGGTCGTCGCCGAACACACGCGGCCGATCTCGCATTCACTCACTAGCTTCTTGACCACTGGCCCATCTGACCATCTAACAACTACGCGCAACACACGCAAGACATCTTTCGATGGACTCGAAGATTCTCCGCCACTGCGAACATACCAAATTGCTCCATACGAAACTCAGACACGATAACGGGGGCGATGATGCTGCTGCTGAAATGCTAGCCTCGTCACCCTGCGGTACTTCTTCTACTTCTTCTTCTTATTTCGGGTAAAAATTGAACTCAGATGTGCGAATGACGAAGATACGCGCTAAAATCGACGTATTTCAATGGCGATCACAAGTCACTACTATGATACTAAGAAATCGGAAGAGATGCCTATGACTCGATATAACAATGCAAAACATTCGATTATCTATATGGCTATGCAGTATACTGCTTAACGGAACGACCAGAGTTCAGTCAAGAACAAAAGCTGATTACAGTATCTGGCGGGATGATACTTTTACACATATATTGGACTGAAATCGTCAAGCGTAAGGACGATGCCGTGTGATCTATCGTGTCATCATATTTTTCAATGTGATTTTTTCGGAATGGCGTTATCTGAGATTTACCGATATCCGTCCGTATGAAGACAAAAATATTCATTTTCACGGATGAAATATATGAATGGGTAAAAATTTTTTTACCGAAATAGTAATATCGATGGTTCTCTGTATTCCATGGTGGACATAGAACCGCGATATCTTCTAATAACTGCATGAATTTTGCCAACCATAGGATTATGTCAAATGGGCAGTAGAGTCGTAATTTTTTCACGCAAATTCACATTTCGTGAAACATAAAGGGTAAATTTCTCTCGATTTTACTGATCGCCGGGGTCAAATCTATTCGATATTACCGCTTAACTAATTGATTGAGCAAAAGCTGCAATCAAGATAATTTCGAGGAACAAAAGAGACTATGACATCGCCTTGAGGAGTGGAAATTATTTTTTCTCTCGTGTTCAATTGAAAAACGATAATGCTCAAGCTTCTACTCACGTGTCCCGATACTTTACTCCGAAACCCGACTCGGCAGTATCTCTCCTGGATCGAATTTTTGAACAAGAAAAAAAAGCCGTATACTCTTTGCGAGATTATCGGCAGCAACGAATCACGGACTATTTATTAGCCCGTAAGCATTATCCTGAAGCCTCACGCGCGTGGTTTAACAATTTTGTCAAAAAAGCTGATTTTAGTTCCGAGGAAACTAGCTAAACCTTGTCAAAAATTTTCACAGATTATGAGACATATTTATGAGGCATTCTATACCGAATCCTGAAAAAATCGGAAACCGAATCCGAAAGGCCGAGGGTCAGACCCAGGTAGATTCGGTGTGGAATGCCCCAATACCATCTTACTATCTCAGGTCAAAGGGAGACCAACGGTTTTGGTTCTCTTTCCTTAGTGTACGAATAGTAGGATGCTTCGTTTTGGACGAACATTTTTTCGATTCGCTCCATCGACCAAATATTGTTGCACGTAAAAAATAATTTCCTCAAAGTTTGAGCCCTTAATCCCAATTGTAACACCAATCTAAGCAGTTTTCAAATTTTCCCATCTAAAAAGCATGTAAATCTATAAATTTTTTTTTTTTTCCAATTATTTAATGCTCAGCTACATTTTATGATATTGTGGAAAATTTAAAAACTGTTTACATTGGTGTTAGAATTGTAATTGAACAAACTAGATAAATATATGGAATAAAAATCACAGGCTTAATCTATCAATGACTTTATACCAAGGGAAGTTGTATTTTAAGAATGGTCAGTAGCGTCTTCTACCAGCTCAACTTTTGTTGACCTTTCATACACACAGACAATAATTGGACATGAATAAAAGCAGTTAAGCCTGTCTTGCGTCAGCACCATTCAGAAATACTTAAAGTTTTAACCTGGTAAGGCTGTCACAATATTATTATTTTCAATTAACTTCTTTTTCAATTATATTTTCATCGCTTGCATTATTTATTCCGTATTAGAATCTCGTCATACCTAATTCAATATAATCTTCTATAATTCCGAATAATCACAGATTCTCAAATGAGCAAAAAAACATGAATACCAGGAAATAATCACTGATCGGTATTTATGATTATTTGCAATTATTAGTTTCTACCGCGTAGTTATGTTGTTTCCAGGCACCTATAAAACATATCCAATTTTAACAATTAATTCATACTCTGATATTTTATGTTTTCACACTATACTCGTAATTTTTATTTAAAAATGAAAATTGATTTGCAAGAAGTGAAGACGCTGGGATATACCATAATTTTAATGATCGTTAGATAATCGTGTTATTGTATTGAACACCGATATCCATATTCCCAATTGGAAACTCCATTCAATACGACGATTTATAATCTAATCAATCTGCATACGTGCAAAGGATTTACTCTTCGAATCTTATCACTCGAATTCTAATAACTTCACATAGGTGCACTGAAAACATGTTTTTTTTCGAGATCGGAGCGAGATCGAAATCGAGTCCTAATCGCTATTTACGAACTCATTTATAACTCGATATCTGTCTAATTGGTATAATTTTTTAAATACAATAAAAAAACGGGTTCTCCCAGTTTTCAATAGCCTGTTTCAAAAAAAGGGCGAAATGTAATTTTCAGAGAATATTGATTAAGAATAATCATGAATCTATATTTAGTAGCAAATTATTCTTGCGGAACGTGGGCTATAATTTTTCAATTAAGGAAAGGTACAGAAGTGCTGAAACACGAATATACTCCCAGCTTCGGACTGACTTAACATTATTGAGAAACCCCTTTCTCTCTGACTTACGAAAAACACGGACGAAATGAGTAGGTAATTCAAATTTCGAATGCCGCTTAATTATTTTTTGATGACTCTGACCCTGCTTAAAATAAAATTCAAACTATGATACAGACGTTTCTAAAACTTTATTTCCAACAGTTTATTCCAATGGGTTAAATTGGAGAAAAAGATCTGCTTTTTTAAAATGATTTGCAAACTTAATTTCGAATATGGCGGGCTAGACTCCGCGCCATCTAGCCGCATTAGTTTTAAACTGCAGCATTTTGTCTGCATCTTGTTTTACCGATTGAGGATAAGAAAATGCCTGCTGTACCAAAGTTCGTTTATTTCTGATTTCCCGAAAGGTTAGGGCATTGAAAAATAAAAATAAAAAGATGCTAATACACGCTTATGTAATACAGTTATTTTTATCAGTATTCTCCACGAACGTAAAGCACAAGGTATATCTAGATTAACAGATTTGAAATTTCAACGTGCGTGCCGGCGATGATTTCGGTAATTAAAAATATTATCTTTCGGTAGAAGAGTACAGAGCACATTGCACTCTCCAATCTTCCGCAGATTACACGCGCGATTATTTCGGTATGACTAAGACCCTAGTTGTATGACGTCGTCGCGCATTTCATTATATCTTTTTATTTAGTTCCTCATAAATCCTAGCTATTATTTTTCCACATTTTTATTATCGTTGGATAATTAATATTTGGGGGCATAAGTTTTCGACGATTATACTTTTTCCATATTTTCGCTATAAGTTGACATATTTCAACCCAGCAATTGCACGATGATAACTTTGACAATCATGTGAATCAAAAGACGTGCGATTTTTTGATAAATAAAAATCAATGAGATGAATAAAAATGATGCAACCACGTTTTTAGTTTCTGTTGTTGAAATTCGTGGTGCAAAAAAAAAAAAAAAATCGACAACACGACCTACGCATTTATAACTGGATCCCGGGTAGTTTCAATATACACGTCTGTGTCAGCTACACCTTCATAAGCAGGTATCTATCCGAGTAAAATGTCTCGAGTGGAATATATGTAGCCGATAAAAAGCTATTACTCATTCAAACAATGTTTCTCACTAATGTTATTGATTATGCACCTGAAAATGCCTGTAAATTTAATTTAAATCTTATATATACGAATGTGAAGCCTCCCTCCCTTCACTTTGTCATGAAAATTGATCATTAATTTTGTAAACGTAATTTTTTATCTTTTTCTATTTTTTCTTTTCAATTATATCTCCAATCGTCAAATAAAATCATTCAAAATAATGATAATATGAAACGAATTTAACTGAACTATGTAAAAACTCTGACTAATGGATATTTTTTTCCGTTATATTATTTTAAGCACTTTTAGCTGTATATATATATATATGTATATATGTATATATATACAAATATATATATATATATTTATGTATGTATTTTGTTCTCTAATATAAAGACACGTGACCTATGAACGAGATTCATCAATCTTAAAAATCTGCACGGATTATGTGTGTATACGACATTGCAGCTAGTTTATTTATATACTTCCACGGTAGTTCCCTTTTATCCGAATGTATGAATATTTTAGGAGCGTTTAATTAAACGCGGAACGAGATATATCGAGCTTATAAGCTATTAAAATTTTCAGTTACGAATGGGAATAGGGTGATTAAAATTCGTGAAAACGTAAATAATCAGTTGAAAATAATAAGTTAATTATTATATCGAGCTCAGTTTCTATTTCGGTAGACACTAATTATTATTGTTTGTCTTAGAAACAATTATTATTCCGTCTTCAATGGCAGACAGACCTTTACCCAATTCCATAATTATCCGAGCCTAGTTCCGTGGCTCAATCTAAATTGTATAAGTCCTCACTTTCTGGTTCCTGGCAATTATCTGTTGGGGAAACTGATAAACTATGTTTGTATGAAAACTACGTGATTTAGTAGTTAGACTAGTATAGTACGCCATAGTCGGTAAGATAAAATGTAAATAAACCCGGCTGAACTAAAAGCCACAATAACATGGCCATGATTAGAGAATAATATGAAATGTAGGAACAACCAACGAGGAAAATATCGCATCTAGAAAATTTTTCATAAAAACTTATTTATTACTGAGGTAGGTATATGGACATAAATAGGCTAGCGACTCTCCGTCTTATTTATGGTAATTAAGTAAATATCTAATATATGAGAATAAGCGTACGGTAGACGTTCGAGTTTATCTCGAGAGTAGCAGTATCGATTTTGGTATCATGCGTTGTATGTACACACGTACGTAGGTATACAATTATAATTGAAACGGTATTTGACACTGTATGACTACATATTGGCACTGAAAGACAACATGCGAAATATACCGTTCAGTAAACGATGATGGTTGATAAGGTTTCGAGTACCTACCTACCACGCGTGTCTCACACACATACGTGTTAGATGATATAAAGCTGTGTACCTTATAGTATGTATATTTTTTGTTATTTATTGTTACTTACCAAAGACCGAAACCTCGTTGACCGAATGCTAAAAAACCGTATTATAGCCCAGCATGTTAGCGTCCTAAATTATATTCCAGCCTTCTCAAAGGTGTTTGTATAATAAAAATGCGTAGAGGACGATGAATTAGACGAATAGAAACAGGAATAGGGAACGAAGTTGAATATTTTTCAGGAGTTTATTAGCGTTGTAACCGAATATCACAATTTTTATAAAATATATAAATTTTGGATTTTTTTCTGACTCAATTCCTTGACTATTCAATAATTATTATCGATAAACATATGAAGGTAGAAAAACTGAGATACGGAACGTCGCGAAATTCGGACTAGCTTAGACGGCAAGCTTAGCAAACTGCAAACGTTCGTCGAATGTTTTCATCCGAGGGTGAGTTCCGTGAGAGCGCTTGCGCCGGACTGCAACCCCCTCCCAGACCCGCGTTACACTCCCACGCACCCTCGGCGCCGAGGGCGCTAGTCGCTACGCCGGACTATGCAGCTTTTGCTCCGTATACATAGTACCGACGAGTCACCTTTGTCTGCCTTGGCTTCTGCGGCAGACTGCGTCGTCCTTGTCATACACAAATATGCTACATACCTACGGTTCCATATCTCTCACTCTTTGAGGTCCATGCGCCGTGCACTACCTACACGCATTACATATACATAATATACACATACTGATATGAATAAATAACGCATTGTGATAACGCCTAATGTCTTTATCGAATAAATTTCGCCCTCGAAAATCTTTCAGCTTCTTTTGTATGACGATCAAAATGTATCGCACTGCATCCGAGACCAGTGCGTCGCAAAAGCCAACGGAGAAATTTAGCAGGTACGAAATGTTGCCGCTACATGAAGTGGAGTAATAATATCAAAGAAATATACAGAAGGAAATTTTATTCGAAAGATTACTTAAATCCAGAGTTTTATGTAATATCATTATACAACATATCGTTGACAATAAAATGTACATAAGTATGAGACCGGTGGAATGATTGAGATTCGTTTTGCGATAGCTGATGGCTTCGCCACCGCCGTAAAAGCCATTGTGCTTTGCGGTAGATAAGGTTTTCGAAATCGAAACTGTCATACTTGACTTATCTTTAGTATTATAGTCGATTTAATTCGAATTTATTTTATCCAGCTGATTCCCTCCGTCGAGATTGAATTCAAATTCGATAAACTCTACGATGCTGTCATCTGTCAAAGATAAAGTAGATTTCTATCCTGCCTTACCTTCTGAGCAAAGATTCAATATTCAGCACCATCTGACGTTCGCACCCAGAACACATAGTGCCGATGGATCGAATCGATGTCTTTTTTGTTAATAAATATAAAAAAAAGTTCTAACGTAAATTTCAAACTTAAATATTGATTTATTGATCGATTTATCGCGAATAACGAGTTCTTTGATAGTAAAATATGCCTGAATTTGTTCCCGAACATTTTTAACAGATTTGAGGTTAAACTAACCTATATAACGACGGACTAATCCTAACCTCAAAAATCTATACCTCGAATGCATAAATAATAACAAAAGTTAATCAGTAGATTGAATATAGATAGCTGACGATTCAAAGTTGAATAAAGTTCGTGAGTGGTTTCTTTTTATTTCGTTTACGTGATAACAATGATGTCAGACGAATCTGATTATGAAATGGAAACTGAGGAGTACGATGTTTACAAACGAAAATATCAACTGCTATTAGAAAGATGCGAAATATTACAGCAGGTATTATCATTTATTTTCGATAAATTATTGACATAAATTTAGAAAATTATTCATTATACGTTACAGGATAACGAAAGACTCGTTTATCGGATTCAAAAAGTGCGAAAGCTTTTAAAGAGGACAAGAAAAGAGAAAAAGTAAGTTTGTTTCATAGCATTATAACTATTTGGGTTGTTTATCCTCAGCGATGAGCTGAATGGCGTTAATTTTATCCAATTTTGAAAAAGAAAGAGACTCCAGACTCCAGCTGATCCTTTTTTCACAGATTTTTAATCGACCGTTTGGACCAGCACGGGGATAGATGGCGAGAAGCACCGATGGGAGTTTTGGAAGAGAATAGCGTCTTCCAAGCTACACCTAAGCAGGAAAAAGGCTCAAAATCTAACGCTAATAATCAGAAAGAAGATAAGCCGAAGAAAGCGACCAAACGAAAGGGGACTAAGGCGGATCCAAATGCTCCAAAAAGACCGGCTAATCCCTTCTTCCAATTCTGTCAAGAACAAAGACCTAGAGTTATGGAGAGATTGGCTGGAGAACCAGAACCAAGTAAACAGGAATTGACCAGGCAGTTGGCCACTACTTGGAAATCGCTCACCTCAGAAGATAAAAAAGTATATAACATTTTACCCATTGGTTTTCAAAAGAAAACATGCTTCGTTACGCCTACACTTCATTCTATTAATACAACTAGATTTGTTGTGGCTCTACCGTATTACAAATTATGTTCATAATATTTCTGAAATCGTAGTTTTCAGTTTCTTTCAATAATAGTTGTTCTCTATTTTTCCAGGTGTACTACGACATGTATGAGAGATCGAAAGAAAAGTATGTTGCAGAGATGCAAATTTATAACAAGAAGTCTGAAGACGCTGCACCGCCCCAAACATCGTTAAATACAACTTGATAATAACATTGAATGTGAAATCTATTCGTTAATACATTACCCTTCATCGATAATATACTATTTTAATCATATTCCAAGTATGTATCTTACTGTAGAGATGAAACAATGTCTATGCAAACATTTACCTAATACAAAACATTAATAGACGAGGAGAGGCTATTTCCAGGCTGGATTATTCATGGAAATCTGAAAGCTAATGTCTTTCACCAAAAGGTAAAAATTCAAGATACTCAAAGTTTGAGTTAGAAAGTCTAAATGAGCTACTAATCAGAGAGCTTATATTGATGGTTCCTCTGCTGGATACTATACATGCTCATGTATTATCATACTGCACTGTCCGTTCATTTGATGTCTGAAAATTAGGAGCCGCAGGGAGGGGCAAGTGGGAAGTAACGAGGCAATTGGTTATTAGAGCTTCGTATGCTTGGCAAGCAAATAAATTTAATTTATTTTATGCGACCCGTTGTTTGAAAGTTCACTTTTTGAGCATTGGATTTAGGCCGCAAAGTGACCAATTTCAGGTCACTATAATAAAGTGAAATATTATAGGACAGGAGCCTATAATGAAATATTATCGGACAGTATGAATATGTTTCACTGATATTGGATAGCCGATTGCGTATGATTAGCATGGAAACACCGTGCTCCTATTAGAAATCCGGAAGTCGCCATTTTTTTTGGCGCCCCCATATAGCACCATCTGTGATCGATAGCATCAAGCTTCATATCACTTATAAATTTTCAAGATTTTTTCAAATGTTAATTGTGAGTTGCAAATTTTTTTAACAAACAAATAAGTATATGGTCTAAGCAAATATATATATATAGTATATACCTATATATGGGGCTGTTCACGTCAACTCGACACGGCTCCAGACCTCAACATCTCCGATATGATTTTCAATTTTATATGTTATTGCTCTATGTGTGGAAAACGTTCCAAATTTTTTTTGGATCTTTCAAATAAACGCTTTCGGAGCTATGATTTTTTTCATCCTTAGAAAAAGAACCTTTTTTAAAATTTTGAAAAAAATCACAAAAATCCTGTTGATGATAGAGAACAACCTTCCACTCACAGAATCGTGGGCAGAATTTTCCTTATGTTTTTTTTCATTTTAAAAAACTTTTCATGTATATAAATTTTTTCTATTATAAATTTAATTCAATTATTTATTATTATTTTAATAATATATATATATATATATATATATTGAGGATTTTTTAAAATTTATTTATATGTTTAATATTTTAATATAATCTTATGCTCAAATTGAAACTATTTATATATTTCGATTCATAGTTCGGATTGATACCCAATTTTATCGGTTGCTATATCTACGGGTGGCAACTAATCGAACTGACGCACAGGTCAGTAAGTGGCGGTACGTGGGGGCTTCAATTAAAATGGTGACTTCTGGGCTCCGATAGGGAGCGGAATTCAGAGCCGATCGGCTATCCAGTATACATACCTATATATCAGTGATAATGATCTTCCGATCGTTTCGCGTTCGTTCCATTCTGGCAACCGAACAATTGTATACATTATAGCAAAGCTGGATACTGAAAACTAACAAAGCAGAGGACCTGGCCATCAATCCTAGATAATCATAAATAATTCATTCTGACAATATGGTCCTACCAAACTCGAATCATCCCGTTTAGTATATATAGTTGATGCTACTTACCTTAGCGAACCGACTGAAATGAGATATAAAAATTGTAATGCTAGTAGACAAAAGATGAAAGAGAAGGAAATTAATAATAGAAAATTGCAGGTGTCGTATAAATGACTAAAAATATTAATTATCTTTGTTGTAATTTTAATATTTGCATTATTTCAGTGAAATATATAACTAAATTAGGCAGCACTGGGAAATGTGGAAGATTTTCACTCTTTGAAATTTCATTTGTGGCCTCAATTCATTCATTTATTTATTAATTAATTTATTTATTTATTCGTTTTTTTCTAGAAAGTTTTTTTTTTAGTTATTTTATTATTATTTTATTTTAATGTTATGCGCTCTATACAAAAATAAAATGCTGAGATCAATAGGAGGATAACTTATAATTATAAGAATATTTTCGGATTTCACTGAGAAAAACTGAACAATAAGAGTATTGATGTATTTATATGTAGATGTATGTATATATGTACCTTGGAAGACTATAACGGTACAAATTCTATCCAAGTTTAACAAAATGAAGGATAATTAATATAAGCGGATGTTTGCGAAGTAATATTTCAACGTATTCACAGGGTATTGATAAAGTAAGTTCTAGTTTAACGTACAGAAAAAGTATGCGATGCAGGAGACTTGAATTTTCATATTCAATTGAAATAAGATAAACCGCTCATAATAGATTTTATACAAAACAAAACTGTGTAACTCATTGATAGGAAAATTTCAACTTCAGGATCATTTTAATTACATAAAATGAGTTAAACTTATAAACAGTATCGAAAAAAAAATTTACTTTACAGAAACCCTCTATCGCTATATTGTTCGCACTATGGTTTTACACTTACTATCGGAGAAGTTAAATGCTTTGTACTATGTCAAGGAATTTGTATATTCATCTTTATCATTGTTATTTTATTATTTTTGTTGATTAAACGTAGTTATATCTGTACTGGAAAATAAACTGTAGCTGTAGCTGTATGTTATTCATTGAATTTTCAATCAATTAGATATTTTCAATGTGAACACTCCTATAATCACGTATTGATATATTATTCAAATTCATAGTATAATTCAGCGTTAAGAATAAATGTTCGATACTGTAGAAAAATATGATCATCATTTATCGATTTTTCATTCGGTTACAAAGTTTTTAGATTCTTTTTCTTTTTTTTTTTTATTATCATTATTGATCGACACTGAAAGACATAAACGCATTTACACATACTAAAACCTATAATCTTTTAAGTTCAAATCATGCATCTAGGTATGGAAAACGAAACAATACTCTTGAGTATTAATTTTTCACTGCAGTATATAATAAAACGGATTGTTTCACAACCATAGCTTTATTGAACGTAACTCAATGTTCACTTCTCAAATCAACTATCATTCCATAGTATGATCAAAGTTCTTTTAAATAACAAAAATAAATCTAAGGACTTTGAATAAATAGAATAAGTCTTACGATCCGTGTAGCCGCTTGTTTAATTTAGTCTATCAATGTTCAATCCCGATGAATGAGAATAATATTCAGTAGTGTATCGAGGCTTTGGAAAGAACGGCGTTTTATATATTTTTAAATATTGCTTTATGTGCTTATTTTTTTATTTTTTTTATTTTTTTATTTTTTTAAATGAAATTCAATATTTATAATCTTATATTCCACTTTGGGCGCACAATATTATTATATGTTCACTCTATATTATGGGCAAACTCATGTATGTAATCTGATCTGAAAATAACTAATGTTTTGGTTTTTCTCTCATTTTAATTACGCTTATATTCAAATTGTATTACGAATACTAATTATATTTTGTGGATAAAATATAATATTAGCTCAAAGCTATATGTATATATATCGATCATAATATTACACTTACATATTTCCTTTACTTAGGTTTTAGTGTCATTACAGGTTTTCATTAACTTTAAATTTATTATTTTTTTTTTTTTTTTTTAATTATTTTCTTCATATTACTAAAAATATTTCTTCTTTTTCTCGGCTCGAAGCATGCCTCGATCTCCTTTAAAAATTCAATTATCGCGTTATTATATAAAATGTTTAGCCACACTTTGTTCAAATAAAAACCATCTCACATATACTGTATTCATTTCTGGCGACCAAGCGGCAATGCCATCTCAATACCTTACAACACATACATATCATAAATGAATAGTCTATATGATACCAAACTATTTATCAAACTAATAATTCTAGGCAGTAAGACGAAGAGATTCAATGTAATTTACCAAAGGTGAACACAGAGCTATAATTTCTTTCAAGAGTTTAAATAAAAATTCAGAATAAACCGTAACTCATTTATGTATCGTCGATTGTAAAGTATTGGCGGATTTAGTCGCCACAGAGTTTTAAATATGTAGGTATATAGATTTTAGAAGCCCCCTTCAATCGAACTTCAGCCGTCTTAAAAGACTTCTAAAATGCGACGTCATACTTTGGGAAATTCATTATAAATCGTAAAGCTATTTTTGCATAGTCATGGGGAACCTTCTTAAAGACCCTAACTACCATGTTCTTATTATTTTTTTTTTCTTTTTTTTTTCACTTCCTCTGTTTCTTCTTCTTGTTCAACTTATATCATAGTATTTGTATACAAACTTACACTAAATTATATACTAGGGTGTACTTATTATTTTTTTTTGTTTTTTTTTTTTGTTTTTTTTTTAAGTTCTTTTACGATTACAAGTACGTGGCGGTGGAGTATTTTGATACAGTTCAGTTTTTTGTTGTTTTGTTTTGTGTTTTTTTTTCTTTTCCTCCCATACATACGTATTACTTACATGCATCCATACACAATCATTCGCACCTCTCACACATACGTTCATTTATATAAAAAAAGCACATATCTATATTCATACATATCTATATTATCCACAGATGAATAGATAGATATATACGAATACATAGTTTAGTACATACTTTTATAGTATTTAGTATATCCTTATACTTGAGGTCTGGTAAAACCTGAATCTTCTTGTTACTTGCTAGATACTTAACCGAGAGTATGATACAGAGGATACTGCTGAATACCAATAAAATATCAGACTAAAATAACAATTTCAATTGTTTAATATGAAATATGAAATTTAGATGGCAAATTGACATTAAATACTAGTTTCTTTAGTTTAGAAAAGTAAAATCATATTTCACTCTGTATACTATCATAGTTCAGTATTCAGCAATCCCTTACTGCACGCGCTTAGGTATAGAGTAAGGTTGTTGTTTATTTATCCATAAACATATACTACTGTTGCTTGCCGCTGCACAAATGTGATAATATATTCTGATAGTAACTCATTTTTTATTTCTTTTCTTTCCTTTGTTCGTAATTTTATGAAATTTAATATGAACTCATGGCAAAGAAGGCGAAAAAATATTGATTACTCAAAATACATGAGTTATGGCAAGAAATTATTCCAGCATGTTTCGACATACAATATATTATACCTAATATTTAAAAATAAAAAGATAAAGAAATCTAATGGCACGCCTAGTAAATGGAAAAAAAAAGCATAGCTGCAAAAATGATCACAACCACAGTTAATCAAAGATTGCAATAGAGTTCTATTATCAATCAGAAAAGAGTTGTAACAGCTGTTCTTCCAATCTGATAAAAAAATCTGCTTAAATATATAGAAATCATAGGATGTAAAAATCCGAATTTATAATATTATAATAATAATAATAATAATAATAATAATAATAATAAAATTTCAACAGAATATCGTAAAGTATAGAAAAAGGAAAAAAAAATTAGTTTTCCCAGTGTAGAAATAATACACTATTCAAATAATAATAATAATAGTAACAACGAATTATTTAATTTCAAATAAATTTCGATCTAATATAATAAAATACTATGTTTCTTTTTTTTTTCTTTCTTTTTAAATGGTATAGATAATTGTTTCTCTCGATATTGCCACATAATTATTTTTTTTCTCTTGTTATAGTACAGTTAGCTAATCTTAAGACCTTTTGTATTAATCTTATTCAATCATAAACGATAATATATAAACGGACTTGAAGTTTATGATTTAAAACTTATACAGCTCAAAATAATCCATGCGATTGAAATCATAGTGATAATATGCATGAGAATTTATACAAGAATAGCATAATTAAGCACTAATATCCTAAAATACTTTCTAACGAAAACATGCGCTTATATTTGCTGTGTTCAATCATGTTTGCTATTCCATTATTAATCTAGCACAAAAATATTATCTGTTCTTTCACACAATATGGCAAGACTTTAGCGTCGGACTCGTACATATAGCTTCTTAACTAAATTAAGATTTGGTTTTTCACCTGACATAATTAATTATTGAACAAAACTTAAGCAGGAAGATAATACATTTGTATAAATTTGTATTACGGTTCGATTAGATTGAATATCAACTTCATCTAAATCAAATTCATTACTTGTTCTGTTTTTTATTAGAATATTTGTAAACTCAATTTCTATTCCCCATAAAATTATTTGTATTGTTACTATCCTCTTCTACCATAAATAAATTCATACAATTTATTCCTTAAATTTAAATTTATCATTTGATTATACGATTTTTAAGGAACAATGTAAAAATCGAGATCAATTTAATGGTAAAAAAAAAAAAAATAGCTTAATAAGACGCAGCCAACCGTAATACAACCTTTGTAAAATGTATCTATATGATAGTATATTGGTTGCAAGAAATTTTGTGTATGTAATAAACGTATATATTCGTGAATTAATTATAGCGATATTAACTTGCATGATGAAATTGATGTGCAATTGGCTAAACAGAAAATCAGATTCACTCCTTTTCTATGATTAAACTAAATCATAGTCGTCTAAAATGTATAAACATTGTCGAGGTTTATGGGCTAATCACATATAATGTTTAAATGGCAAATAAGAATAATACATTTAAATCAGTTTCATTTCCTAAGAAACAATCACTGATGAATCACAATTTTTTATCTAACAATAAAACTACTAAAGATCTCATCAATTTATTATTTATGCATATTTGGCAGTCGTAATTGATAATCAATCAATCAATCAATCAAGCTTGTTCATCTTCAAGATCAAATTTTCCCATACAATTAAATACACATATTCGTGATCATCCCACAAGCTTCATCAATATTTCGTCATATTTAGTTCTAAAATGAAAAAAAAAAACGCAATCGAAGATCTCACTGAATATAAACCTTTGAAGCGATATAAAACGATATTTCTTACGACATAATTAATTCCGTTGATTATTGTAAGAAAAAAAAAAACAAAGGTAAAATAATGGAAACACCGAGCTTCAAACCGCGTAGATTTCTCTATTCATTTTTTACCTGTTACCTGACAATACAAATCCTCTTAATGGAGGCAGTCGCCTTGTCTCAGAAATCTTTGACATGGCCTAAAAAGCTCAACTCATGAGCCTGGTAATGGCTAGCAGCTGATAGTGGTGTAGTGCTTGACTGATGTGCCACATTAACAGCTGCCAAATGATGATGATGTAATGTGTGATGCGGTGTGTGCGGGTGAATAATATTATTCGGATGGGGAACCTGGAAGTTCCCGGGTGGCGGGGCTCAGGATAAAAGAGCTCCTGGATGTCCACCTGGAAGAACTGACGACGCTGTTACCGTCGTTGTCTGCATATTAGACGCGTTGTTCTGCTGTTGGTTTTGCTGTGTACCTAAGAGCAAAAAAAAAACACCATTTAATATTTCAGTAATCAAAAGTATGACTAGATCAGAAAAATCCAAGTAATTGTGTAAAAAGACAAAGTCTATATAAAAGTGAGAAGAATGAAAAATGCAGAAACCTTCTTTGATGAATAAAATGATAAAAATCTTGTGATTATTATCAATTATAAGGAATTCAAGTCATTGCAAGATCAGATTCGTAAAGGTTTATGCTTTATGTTTCATATCTTCAAGTTCAAAGGACTCTCTGCCCTTACCAGCATTCTGACTGAGCTCAGCCTTAACTCGTCTCGCAATATGGCTTCTGGTGTGCTTTCTAAGATGATCTTTTCTATAAAATCCTTTTCCGCACTCAGTACAGACGTGTCTTTTCTCCCCGGAATGTATGACAAAGTGTAAAGTGAGTTGCTCCTTTCTTTTAAAAGCTTTAAGACAAACTGTACAAACGTACGGTCTCTCAGGATTATGACTTTGTTTGTGACGCGTCAAGTGATCCTTACGCTTTAACCCTGCGCCACAAATATCGCAGACAAATCTCCGCTCTAAAGTATGTCCTAACAAGTGTTGTTCCAAAAGTTCTCTCTCTGGGTAAGCCATATGGCATTCAGGACAGCAGTAGAGAGTTGAACCGTCCAACGCAGTAGTTAAACGAATCTCTCCTGGTTTAGGTCGAGGCTTTTTCTCTTTTGGTGCCTTCTTCTTTTTCTTTTTCTTATTATTAGGAGACATCATTATGTTCGGCGTCGTAGTTGTAGCAACAGCTACAGACGTAGTCTGTGCCATTTCAGATTCTTTCTTAATACTTTCGGCTGAATATTTCAAAAAGTGATGTAAACTTAAGGGCAAAGTACTGGCGGGTAAATGACTGAGATAATCAGCGACGGTCGATCCAGGAGTGGCCAAAGATTGCCAAGTCGCTGGCATTGTAGCAGGGGTTTGCGTATGTGCATGCTGTTGGTGGTGTTGGTGCATAGTGTAATCTTGTTGCGAACCGTTAGTAGTAGTTTCGCCGTTGCGTTGATGATCCTCCCCCTTCTTATCTTTGCTCTTGTCTTTCTCTTGTAGAAGATTGCACACGTCTTGTTGATTTATTGTTTCAGTTGTCTGTAAATGAATGAGAATATTAAATTAAATAAAAAGAATAATTAATAATTGGGTGAATGTAAGAGCAAAGAGTCCAGTATCCTTTAATCACCTGATGATAACTGCGCTTTTCTTGCATCCCAGGCGAGTTTGATGGACGTTGTTGAACCGGCTGTCCCTGTGAGTAAGGAACGTTCGGATAATGATGAACCGCATTACTGTTTGGATAACTCGTTTTATTGTTCATCATAACTTGGGACTGTGACGATTGTACGCCGTTTGATTCTCCCCTGTATTTTCCCATTACCGGCACTCCGATCGGAGGCTGGTTGGGAAAATGATTGGCGTAACGAGCACCTGCCCCTCCCGAACTATCGGTTGCAAATTGGTGGATACTCGGTATGGTACCAGGAAAATGGCCTCCGAACGGCGGGAAATTCATTGCAAATCGTCAATAAAGTACCTGAAAAAATTCAATTATTTATATATATTTATATTTCATACTAAAATTCCGACTGTAGATTCATCGCCTTTTTTTTAAATCTCAGAGCATTATGTGATAGATGAATTTTAATAAATTCCTTACATAAAACGTCAGCATGATAACCATGTAACAATTGATAAATTAGTTAAAAAAATTAGTTTAGAAAATTCAAATATATATAATAAATGGTAAAATTATGTAATAAGCTATTGTTTAAAGTTCAGGATATCGGATTGGGTAAATTGTAGATCATTATTTCCTACGTTTTAAGGCTTTTTTACGAATGTTTTTAATAAATATAGAGACAGTGAATTACTGTCAAATTTCGTTGGTTGTATTTTCGATCGGTATTTGTGACAAAGGTAAAGAACGAAATTATACGTCTATATGTATATCTATATACACATATATAGGTATAATATTATATATACATACATGAATAAATGAGAGATACCTAGTGTTGGTGATACTATTGGAAAGAGACAATGAAGCGAGATATTTGTTAATTAATAATTATATTTGTTGACTAATCGATCGAACGGCGTAGTTAAAGTATTAAAAGATAAAATATAACGCGGGGATAGGCGGTGGTTTTAATGACTGTATTTTAAATCTATGATTATGTATAGAATATTATAACGATAAATTGTATAGGTATGATATTTGTACGTAAGGTAATATTATAATAACAATAATCACGTAAAGGATAATATAATACCGAAGCTTTCCGTGTACTGTGCGTATATACGTCAGGTATATACAATATACATGCTGTTTGGCTGTCACAACTTACTGGGTATGTATTTATTAGGGATAAAGAGAAGAAGTGATGTCGATGGTATGATTACTTACAAAAATTTCCCTTTCCCCATCTTTCGGGTCCTAGGGGGTTGAATATTCAACGGGCCTTGTACGATAACACGCGATAAAAATGCAGTATTTCGCCTAAGCCGTCAGAATTTCGCCGATAGACGCAGGGGTGGAACGGGGGGAAGCGTCCTTTCCCCCCTCATACCACAGAGCCAGTCGATACGAGGCCGAATTCGCACGAATTTGAACAGAAAATGGCCGTTCGAATACTGAAACGTCAGCCCCGGTATCCTCGGCTTTCTAAATTAATGTTATAATTATTAATAACCGCTTACCATTTATGATTTAGATGACAAATATCCTCCCGACGATGAAAAATCGTCTAAAAGATTCGTGCCGTTGACACCTGTCCCTCAACTCGGCACCCCCACCCCTCCGTCCGCCCTCTACTGTGGCAGCCTCTTAACTATTTTTTCTCGGCAATACGAAAATGCCCGAATAAAACCTGCGGGGGCCTATAGCCAGAGTATATGCAGCCAGGGTTCCCCACCTTTTGAAACACTGGCGGCAAGAGTCATTAACAAATTATAACTACTCGCCCTTTGACTTTCTTTTTTATATGTATATACAATGCAATCATTTGATTACAGATGAAGGAAAAAAAGAAATTAAATAAAACTAGGTATACTATATAATGACTAATATTATACTTACGTAAAAGAAAAGAAAAGAAGAGAAGAGTAATAGACAAAGAGATTTGCCATAGGGAATAACGCAATATTATCAAATATAATTGTAATAAAAAAAAAATAAAAAAATCATTATAAAGAATGATATATTTATATTAAATGTACGTTTTTATTTTAGTATTTTTTTTTCTGTTTTTTTTGTTTTTTTTCCAATATTTATGTAAGTAACAATGAAAATGACTTACGAACTATTCGTTAAGAACTACAATATAGTAATAATTATATATATATTTATATATATATATCTAGACCCACTGCCTTTAATTGTGATATTCTATAATAAAAAAAAAAAAGAAATGTATGTTAAACTGTTGGCATATGGTGATAAACAAGAATCATTTATATTTTCCACAATAATGTTGATTGTGTCATCTCTTATACATGTTGGCGGAGGATTTGCCATTCTAATAAACGAAGATTTAATTTTGTTGTTATTTTTGTTGTTGTTGTTTTAATGAATCTATTCCCACCATTATGTATCATGTATTATTGTATAAATTATAGGGAATAGAAACATTGGCGTAAATCTTTAGTATATTATAAGAAAAAAAAAAAAAGGTATTATAATATGATTCAAAATTATTCTGAAATATACTATATATATATATAGGATAATTACATAGAGAAAATACTGGAATAAATTTCTTTTGTTTAGGTTTTTTTTTTTTCCACTTGTTTGACGGGTCAACTTATTTGATAATAAATTCCATACAGCTATTTATTTTGTTAAAATTAATATTTTATAAACAACCATCTCCAAGATTTAAGAAATATAAATCTAACTACAAATTTTAGTTAATTACGATGTCATGTTTGAAATGTTTCTATTTTATTTATTTTCATTTATTATTTATTTTTTTATTCATTTCATTTTATTTATTGATTTTCTTTTCCCTTTGAACGAGCTCTATTTAAAATGCGGAAGGCTGACATAAGCTTTTTGCTGTTCAATACGTTAATTATTTTATTTATTCATTTCTTCGTTTTTTTTTTTCTTGTCTTGTTTTCTAATACATTAGTATAGTATTTCTGCGTTCAATTATAAACATAATTATTTATCGTCGAAAAATGCACTATAGAGTGTAAAGAAAAAAATAAATAACAGCATTACAAAACGAGTGATAAGACAATAAGAAAAAAAAATATCTATAAGCGTGTCACATACGCGTAAAATTAATTTGGACAAAATAAAAGCAAAATAAAATAAAATAAAGAAAAAAATATTGACATAATATTTCTATACATGTATAATTTGTGTATTAAATTTTTTTTCATTTTTGACTTATTTTTTTTTTCCTTTCCTTGTCTGAACACAGCTCATGCTAATAATTATGTAATGAAAAATATATAAACTATATAATTATCCTATATTTATCTGAGGTTCTTTTATTACATATTTCAATATTCAATATACTAAATTACGAGTGTCAGATATCGCCTTTGTAAAAATATACAGCAACCTCTAGTTCGCGCATTGTATTAACGTGTAAAATTTTACATTTTACACTACAGTTACATACTCTGTTTATCTTAATGTTTCGTGTTTTAATGAACCACGATCAACGTTGATGTTTAGTTTTTCGTACTTAAGTAGAATAAATAATCATATTTATTTCATATTTATATGCTGCAGTTTATTTCATTTTATTTTGTTGTTATTTTTTCATTTTTCCTTGTTCGTTTATTATTATAATTATTATTTATTATTTATTATTTATTATTTAATATTATTATTATTATTTTTTTTAATTTATTTTTACTTTTTTCTTTTTTTTTCTAATTGATGGAAAAATCCTATATTTACAATATTTTTAATTAAGCATTTTTCCAACCAAGATTGATTAAGATTTTCAATTTCGCGAGCTAAAAATTCAATTATTAGGTATTTTTAACCGCTAGTAATATTCCAGATGGTGCTTTCAAAAATATATGTTCTTTGTTTTCATTTTTTTTTTTTTTATCTTTTATCATTTATTTTTTTATATATATATTTTTGTTTTTATTTAATTATTTATTTTTCATATCATTCGTTTCGTCTTTCCCATTCTCGATATTCTTTATGTATTTTTTATTTTTTTTTGTTTTTTTACTCATACTTCCACGTCAGAATTACGTTACAGTAATATAATTTAATATTTAGCCAGCATTAACTTATAGGTATATCAATTGTTCTTTTCGGTACCGCTAATTGTTTGAAATAACTAATTTAAGAAGTGAACTCTAATTTAGATTCATTTCAATGAATAATATAATTTACATCCCCGTTCGGTTCACTTCAAAAAAAAAATTAAATAAACTGTATCAATTATTACATATATGTATACATATTTTACTTTCTCTCTTCTTTCACAAATGCAATAGGAAAAGAAAGAGAAAAGAAAGAGAAAAAAAAAGAAAAAAAAAACACACACAATATGTGATGTGATGGAAAATATTTATACCATTTTAGTCATATTTAACGAGAAATTGTTACATGCTCACTGATAACATTCCCGGCAATTTTCATTATCTGTGATAAACAATTCTCAGAAGAAGATACATATAGCAGAAGAAAATATAATCTAAATTTGTATATAATTCATTCGCTAGTACCATTTAGCGATTAAACTAAACGAAATATGAGAAAATAAATAAAGATTAGGCGCCCTATTAGCGGGGAAAAATGATCTTTCACTTCACTTAGTAGTCATCCATGATTATAAAACGATTATATGATTAATTTAAGACAATTGAGCCATTCGCTGGGTAGAAAAGTTCATTACATTCATTTTTCGAATTCAAAAGCCCCGTTTATCTTTCTACTTATAAAACTACATGATCAGATATGAGTTAATCAAAAGTAACAACGATTTTTTCACAGAAATGAAAATGTAATTTTAGTAATAGTGTTGCCACTGCGATTCTGAAATGTTATTCATCTCTCCAAGATTTTTAACATTTACTTTTATAAAGACGTTAATTTTATAAGAATATCGGCAATAACATATGCAAAAAAATGTTTTATCTTTAATACTCCATTTGTAAAATCAGAAAGTGAAGAATATCTCACGAAAATGATTTCAAGCATGCCTAGAAAATATTAGATTGGAACGTATACGTTATGTAGTATTCGCATAAATATTATTATAATATTTTCGATAGAATGTATTATATAATGGAAGAACAAATCAAGTCGTTCATACCGTTATTATTTCTGAGACCATTACTAGAAGCAAAGACTCGTCGCTTAATTTTGTATAAATATCTTACGGAGAAAATCGTATTTCAAGTCTTGTTTTGTGATTAATTTGACATTTTTTGTTGCAAAACATAAGGAGACTGGAGTTGTTATTACAGCGAATGGCTCAGTTGGGCAGTCATCATTTTGTAGTATGAAGCATATACCAAATAAGCAAAGTTTGAACTTAAGACTTTACAGAAATAATATACTTCAAGTTTTTACTTGAATTTTGTCGTTAAAAGAGTTATCTACGCATGAAACGATGGTCAAAAAAGAATTGTCACCTTGATAAATTAATTTAACTTATGCCAAAAGACAATAATGTCTCTTAGTGGCCAAAAGTCAGAGCAAAAGCATAGCATGTGGTTCCGAGAATTGAAAATCTTGAACAAGTCAGACTCCCAAGTGGCGAAAATTCTGAATAAGATTACGTTGTTTGAAGCTGAAATAACAATATAATACAAAGCACTTTTTATAGATGAAATTCAAATGCTATTTGCGAAATTCGTTTGTACTTAGAGCTTGATGTACACCTTGTTAGACTAGAAACAAACAGCGAGAGTATTCAAACGATAGTAAAATTACGAAAATAATTAGATAATCGAAATTTTCGCCACCTAGAGTCTCGGTTATCCAAATTATTCAATTATTCTTAACATTTTGCCTCACTCTTCCCTTGGCCTGTTGATGATTGAATCGAAAATACCGCCCGGTTTGATTATGGGCGGTAGGCTGCTGCTAATGCTGTTGCTGTTGATGATGGAGCATAGCCATTGCTCCAGTTTCTGCAGCAGTAGGTAAAACGACGGTAGATTGTTCGCTCACAGAAATTTGATGAATTTGGGCTTGAGAGCCTTGGCCAACTTGTATTTGAATTTGCTGTAATTCCGGTACGTTGTTTTGCTGTTGTTGTTGTTGTTGCTGCTGCTGCTGTTCCTGCTCTTGATGTTGTTGATTTTGTGAATTATCGGTAGTGCCCAAAGGATCGTCCTTGACTCTCTTAGCCAGATGGGATCTCGCGTGTTTGCGCAAATGATCCTTTCTGTAAAAGGCTTTACCGCATTCCGTACAAACTTCAGTTTTCTGACCAGAATGTATAACAAAATGCAGATTGAGATGTTCTTTTCGCTTGAACCCCTTCATGCATACAGAGCAAATGAACGGTCTTTCAGGACTGTGTCCGAGCTTATGCCGTTCCAAATGTTCTTTACGTTTTAATCCTGCCCCGCACATATCGCAGATAAATCGCCTTTCTATTTTGTGTCCAATTAAATGTTGTTCTAGCAATTCCTTTTCAGGATAAGCCATATTGCACTGTGGGCAGCAGAACAGTGTCGTACCATCCAGCGCAGTGGCTATCGTCACCTGACCAGGCTTAGGTTTCTTAGGCTTGGGAGGTTTCTTCTTATACTTTTTCTTCTTCTTAGGCTTTGTCCCAGGTTCGGCGGCCTCAACTACGTCTGGAATAATCTCAGTTTCCGTACCAGCTACTGTGATGTGAACGGACTGTTCCCCGGAAGCGTTGTTGACCGGAACCTCTAGTCCGTCAGCCCCCAAAGGACTAGATTCTATAGTTGCCTCTCTTTTGATAGTCTCCGCAGAGAATTTCAAAAAGGAATGTAAGCTTAAAGGTAGAGTGCTGGCAGGTAGTCTAGACAAATAGTCAGCGACAGTAGATCCAGGGGTTGCCAAGCTCTGCCAACTAGCAGGCATCGAAGTTATCAATTCCTCGTTGCTTTGGTTGCCCTGATTTTTGACGGTGCCTCTTTTTATCAGAGCGACCGGAGTCGTGCCTTCTTTAACATCGTCCTTAGAGTCGTCGATACCTTCTCTCAGTATCAAGTCCTGGGGAATTTGGGCGACTACTGTTAGGCCTTCAGGAGCACCGGGGAGATGGACGGTTTGTTGAATTGTTTGCTGTGACGTTGTCGTCACCGCCGTTGATGTGCTTTGAGTGGTTTGATCAGACCTGTAATAAGAAGGGTTTGACTTGAACAGTGTTTCACAAGGCGACTTTACCTATTGTCTAAATGAAGATGAGATAATCACGTTAAACATTCATCTATGTGATATAAAATGGAAGATATTTCAACTCTAGATCATGACAAAGTAGTATATTCTGTATTGTGCAAGTTTCTATCAAAGATTGGATAGGTACGTTAAATAAATCTGAAAATAATGTATTATTAAAACTTACTTATCGTATCTCAACAAACGACCCAAGAATAAAATGAACAGTAGTTTTATGTAAGTACAGGTAACATGCAACAAAAAACTTGATGAATTCTGTTCCAAGATATTCATCGGAACTTACGTTTGCGTAGTAGCAATGGTATTCTGTGGCTGAACTTGAATTTGAACGCCGTCAGCATCTTGTTGGCTGTAAGCGACGGTCAAAACTGTAGCAGCACCTTGTGGGAATTGACCCAAAGATATAGGAGCGAGATGATACTTTGGTTGATCCCCGTTATTACCGCCCTGCGTAACGTTTGGATTTACCACCTGAATTTGGACAGTTTGTTGCTGTTGAGTTCCGTCTTTACCCGGAACAGTAATAGGCAAGCTGATTATTTGTGGCTGTTGATTGTTGCTCCCTTGAGCAACGGCAAAACCGTTTGGATCAACGGGTCTAAGATAATGAACGCCGCCTTCTCCGCCTGACAAAACGCCAACAACTTGACCGCCGGTTGTTAAATTCTGAGCAAATTTAGCCGTCGCAAATTGGTGGACAGTTCCGGTGGGTAAAGACCCGGTTGTAAAACCAGGAAATGGTGTGAAGTTCATTTTGAGCAGCTAGAAGGTCTGAAATGAAAATAACAAAGAAGTTCTCGTAAAATTGTTCGAACCGGTTGATTTTTTTTATTCAAAAAATCGAATCAATTGCTCTTTTTGCAAAGTAAAGAACAACATGAGTGGATACATGTATACATGTTGTCTCATATTCATGTTTGGGGAGTTTGAATACGAAAGACTATATTTGTCCCTGAGACTTGTTAATGAATGAAAAAAAAAAAAAAGGCAAAATAAAGGCGATTCGATCGCGTTAGGTCAATCCTCCCGCCCCATGACCCTGGTTCCTGTCCCCACTCTTGATCGCATTTTCCCCCCTGGTTTAGCTCGGGAATAAGCCTTGCTGGTTTGGCGCCCCTCCACTCTACCCCTTCCCAAAGCTCGTCGATCGTGTGCTTATAAGTGGGATTCTCATTTATTTTTTATTTTTGTATAGACGGAACGCCGTCCCCAATAATTTTGAAGAATTTGATTCCCAGATGATATAGACGATAGCATCGGTTTATTTATTCAATAGAGACCCGATACTGGAGTATTGAATTCGAAAATCTCATAATATCTCAAGTTCGAGCTTTTAGAGGATCGTGAATAGATATTGTGTCCCAGTCAGATGAGTTAAGGGAAGGGGATAAAAATTCTTGGCTTTGGTCTTGACCTTTGCATGTCAAATTCTGATGCGACGTATTCGTCAGACGTTTCGTGTCGAGTGGGGGTGTACGCGGTCTAACGGGGGGAATGATGAGGAGGAGGAAGAGGAGGAAGAGGAGGAGGCGGAGGAGGAGGAGGAGAGTCAGCTAGTGGCACGAGATCCCACCACACTCCACCCCACTAACCCTGTGGGGGGGTAAAACGAGGGGGAGGGGTAGAGATATAGGTGGGAAACTGGGAACTCCACGCGAAATAGAACTCGCGAGGACGATTCACGGGGGCAATAGGGTGCGGGGTAGGGGTTCCGACCAAAGAAAAGAAGGGAGTCCCGGAGAGGAGAGAAGAGCGTTAAACTGGGGGGAGAATGAGAATCGGTACGGGGTATGGGAATGCGAATGGGAAGCGACTACTTCGGGAGACAAAAGTGGGACAGCGCGTGTCCCGCCCTTGATTACCTGACAGGATTTGAACATTTTTTTTTTTTTGTTTTAGAAGGGGTACCGGCTGATCGTGTACAATACATTGAGATGCAACATCCAAGTGCAAGGCCACACGTCGCCAGTAACGAATTATCAAACTTCTGGGATAGGAAATAGGTTGTGTAATTAGGGAAGTTAGCTGACTTAGCTCTGACGGGTTACGTAACCACGATGCAGTATATTGATGTAACGCGTACATAGCTGCTGAACGCGATAATAAAAGCCGCAGGAAGCTCGTTACTCGTAAATAACGACAAAATCAGTTCTAGCGATTGGTTTTACCGTCGAAAATAAGAAGAAAGAGAAGGGGACCAGACGGTATTTATTACAAGAGAATATATTAGGCGGAAAGAAAGGAGCCGTTTCTTGTTAGCGAAAAGTATAAGAATAAAATGTTATAACAGTTGTTTTTTATATTTGCTGACGAGCTGAAAGAACAATTGATAAATAATTTTAATGTGCGTATGTGTGCGTGCACGCGTCCTAGTTCGACGGAGAAATACGATATTCGAACTCCGTATGTGGTTTCGTAAGACGCCCGCAACGTCAGCCGAAAGTGACGTGGCGGTGAGTATAGAAATAGAGTAGCGATAAGAGCCAAATATGACCAAGAAAAAAAAAAAAATAAGAAGAGAAATTAATAATTAATAAAAAGGAAAGAGAAGAAATTCATAAATGATCATTTGTAGTATAATAAATTTTACAGAGTCCATTAATTTCTATAAGTTATAATATTCACGAGGCGCATTATAGTCACGTCTGTGTGTTGGCCTCGCTTCTAACTTTCTACGCGTAGGAACATTAGCCGAGACAAAGTGTATCTACGTGGCGACGTTGTTCAAGGCAATGACTCATGAGAAATGTGATAAAAAAGAAAGAAAAAAAACAGGAACATAACTTGGCAAAATAATATTCATCAAACTCGAACATATACATGTATATATAATTCCTACAGAGTTGCAGATATTTTGAATCTAAAATTAATCCGAAAAATGTGGTACAAAGCATCTCAGCGCAGTAGCTTCGATGCCGTTGGGCGTTGGCCGGAGATACTACGCCGCGAGCGAAAAATAGCAACGAACTTCGACGTACCACGTCAGCCATGATTGAATCAAGTATTACATATGATGCTTCTACTCGACTAATAAAAGCCAATCCCCGCGTCTATTCTATCCTACTATATGTATCGAATAGTTTTCTCGTTTATCTCGCGACCTTCCTGGTTTGGTTAGCCTCTGCTCTTTACCGAGCCAAAAAACACCAACTCGTCGTCGACTCGACGCCTCGACGCCTCGACGACGGAATCCCGATCCCGTATCCCCCCACGTCCTATGAATGGTAGGAGCCGCTGATGCTGCTGCTGCTGCCGCTGCTGCTGGTTGCTTGCTCGCAGGCAGCAGCAGCCAGGGCTGTTGTTTACACCCCCACTTCGTCGGGTTAGAAGCAGAGATGCCTCGGAGGGGCCTCGGAGACCACGGCAGGCAGGCACCCACCACCACGCAATTTCCAACCCCACCAAGCTCTCAACCACTGTCCGTACTTCTAACCACCCCACCAAAGGCAGCCCGAGCCCGTGAGCCACGGCGAGGCTCTCGCGACGTATTTTAGTATCTTGGGGTGGGTGCCGTGTGACCACTATTTCGCGGTTTGTCGTTGTTAAGAACGCGTGAAAATAGGATAGACGCATCTCGCAGCGTCTATGACAAAGAGATACATACACACCTGGTGGTTTTCACGTCTGGCCGCCTCGCCGCCCGCGTCTTATTGTTTGTTATTTCAGTTTCGTATACGATTAATATTGGATATCGTGGATCAAGCGGCGCAGAACACAAGGAGTATATAATCAGATATCATAATAATCTAATTCCTACGGATTACAACAACTCCAAAAAAAAGACGCGCGAACGTTCTATACCGCCTCTCGCCACGCTAAACGAGAACTACTACACTCCGTTCTACCAAACCGCCGTTCCTCCACCGGGAATAAAACGTTTCACACGCACGTCCTACTTACCCTGGTGGTTTGTTGTAACGCGACTGGTTGGATCCTTCGTGCAGTGAGCAGCTCCTTGGTTGTGTGGCCCGTTCCTTACCTCCTCGGACCGTGTTCTCGATATTCACAGCACCAACTTTCTCATTTCTACTCAGTTAAGCGTTCTCGTCTCGGTTTTCAAGCGTTCACTGTGCTTTGCATACGTCATACAGACGGCCCAGGGCCGTGCGAATAAGATTCTCAACTTGTTTTAGGACTACGCGGTATAATCCTCGACTAGGAAACACTTCTTCCAGTTTTTCACCTCTCGGGCAACCGACAATGTCTATCGCGTAGAGTCCCGTGGTGTTATCGAGGAACGGGGAACGGGGAATTTTTAACTAACGGTACATAGCCACTGGCCTGAACATTGAGCCTTAGCGTGGTTACGCGCAGCAACTCTTTTGCCACACTTATATAGTACCTTTTACCAATTAGAGAGCGAGAGGAGGATGAATAGGGATCAGTTATATTTACGGGAAGCAACAATGTTCACCACATCGCGATATAGTACGGCGCGGTCGAGAGGAGGGGGGGGATTGAGAGACAACTACATTGTAAGAAAAAATATCGGTAAACAAATAATAATCTCTCAATGAAATGCTAATAATATTCCATAGGGAATTAATGATGGCCGCCTTGCATCAACGCGCGCAACTAATAAGCCTCGGGGTTATAATCGCTTCGCTACCGTGATCCACTGTCGCACGGGTATTGATAATTTTACCAACTATCTCTGATATAGAGCAGGATGATTCTAAAAATTTGACAACAAACACAAAAACACCTGCCCACCTCTATCTACCTTCAACTCCGCAGCTCGGAGCGACACTGACGTGCGCGCGCAGCTATCGATGCATCTTTAGGTTAGGTACGATCTCGACTATCGAAACTCGAAAAGTCACACATGCGCGATTACCCGCGAAATATTCAAACTTATTTCTCTGCCGAAGAATTTCAATCGCTATTTATAATTAACGCACGAAGGTTGATAGGAAATGTTTATTATCAAGCGTCTGAATTATTAAAAACTTTTTGTTTTTAATATATTACTGGATTTTGTTTCTATCTCGTCGTTTTTTAGCCGTAGAAATTCGAATGAATAATAATAAATGACTTGAACAAAAAAGTTCTTTTATTTTTTTCTTTACCTATAGTCCCGATCTCGATGAACTTTCATTGCAAATTTTTTATTTGAACCTTTCATTAGACATCAATATTGATCGAAGAGACTTTGAATTTACTGTAAACGAGTTCAACTTTCAAAAGCGTTTAACTGATGAGGTCACTTCTACCAATAGATAGAATAACAGAACAAAAACATACCAAAGATTACTGAATACGTTTATTGCTTCGGAGATATACGAGACGCGATTAAGACAAAGTAGATTATCTACATTATCTGTATTGCTGTTATTACAGATACATACCACTGAAACAATAGAATGCAATGAAATGTTTTTTGCATTTTCATTTTAAACTACCAATACCTGTATAAGTGGGAGAGGAAAAAAAAATTATTATAAATGAATTTTTATACTTCAAAAATTAACGTGCTTTATTTATTTATTTATTTTTAAATAATTAATCTTACAATTAAACTACACAATAGTCTATATTAGCATGTAAAAGTAAGTCATGCATCAGTCAACAGTCGATGATGATGATGGAAGAAAAATAAATATTTACGACATATGCAGCAATTTTAATTGACAAAAGTCATTTCCATCATTAATCATTATTTCACACACATATGTATATTGTATAATGTGAACGAAAATAGGATAAAATAAAATAAAAGATACAAAATTTTACCCAATTAAATGATTTCAATTTACTACCTATGATCTAAATGATATTCAATTCATTTTATCTTGTCGAAAATCATTCGCCTTCAACAAATACTATATGAGATTTCTTGATTCGGTATTTATTCTTTATTTAACACTAAACTCAGAGAACAGAAATCGAGACATATTAAAGAAAGAGGGGGGGGGGGGAAAGAGTTAATAAAGCTCAGACGCCGCTCTCTGCATACGTTCCATGTACAAAGAATATAGTAATTTATTATTTTCGTAATAGAATGGATTATCATTAGCGTCTAAATTTGGTCTGTAATCAGCGGTGTATGAGCTTCTACTAGAATTACATCCGTCAAGTGATCCCGAGCCTTGGGAAGGCTCAGAATGATTAGGGGATGGAACGTGGCTTCGATTTCCCCATTCAGAGTCCATTGTTTCTTGGGAAGACTCTGGTGTAGGTAATCCGGATAAACCATTAATGTGAAGATTGTTTATTCTCTTACTAAGTGGCATAAATTCACCCGTTTCATCCTCTATGCTGCGTCCTCTTTTTCTAAAATTTATTATACCATTTTTTATCGAGTGATGAAGCTGCCTCGGTTCATTGATAAGGAAATAAGAAAACAATTTTCTTATGATAATTGAGGAAAAATTTCCGAAAGAAAATTTGTCTTAAAAATAACAACAAGAACAATGACAGTGGGTATTTGATAAAGAAAACTCGACTAATTCGTAATATTAAAAAAATACAATTAAACATTTCATAGCCTGTTATTTATTCTGAAGTTTATTCAAGGCTAAATACAGAAGTGAAAAAACATGTGGAGTAACTCCTTTTTACATAGTATAATATAATCCATTTAAGAAATTAAAGGTTATATCATCCTCGGTGAAGATTGTAAATAGCGATAACTAACCTGTTGGCTTGTGTCATCGTCGAATTTGTAACTCCGTATTTAGAGTATATGCTAGCGGTGGTTCAGTATTGAATTCATATTTTTAGAGCATCGAAACGGCCCTTTTATAACCGTTTTATTACGGAAGTATGTACTACAATTCCTGTAGGCGTATCTACGTGTGTTTAATACAGAACGAAAAACTGGCGATCACAAAAGTAGACGACTGAATATTTTCAAGTTTTTGTTACAACTCGAAGTTTTGTCACATAGCCGACAGATGTCGACGCTATCATCTCACGATACTCGGCCACTTTTCATGTTCCAGTATTTCACCGCTAGTGGCACCACGCGTCGATTTTGAATCGCCCGCTGCCGCGCCCTGGCGAATACCATAAGAACTAGGTTATTTTATTTGAATTACTGAAATGGTCCGACTCGCTGAGTCACGCGCTTCTACAACTTGTTGTTGCAAACTTTGATCACTACTATTAATTTTATTTATCTAGATTGATTTAGGAATCCGATAAATGAGCAATTGTTCCTTTTGGATAGGAATTCTCATTATTTTTTTTACTTTTATTATCTTTTAGCTTTTAACTGTCAATAAGTATAATATGGGTGGAATGAATAAAGGTCTAATTATAGGAAGATCTACAAGTATATCGATGGAGGCCAAAATATTAGTTAAGGCTCCTGCTATGAATAATGCGTCTCAATACAATCTGTTTTTCTAATATAGTAGCTGCCACATATAGTAATAAAAAAATTAAAAAAGATAAGGAAGTTTTTATAACTGTCAAAAAATTGACCTGTAATAAGCGAATAGTGTTGTTCTCGCGTTTTGGATCTATCCGGAAGATCATAAGTTTAACAAACAATTGAAATTCATAGTTTAACTGACTGGAATTAATTTCAGAGGTAAAGTCACGCCGATATCTTCAGCTTGGATCATAACTATAACGGTATAACGTATGATAAAAAATACAAGTATATCAATGGCGCGATTCCGGAGTGGCTTAAACGAGTTAATTAATTTAGCTCTGTATCTATACAGTTTAGATACGTGAATGATAAACAATACACGCGTATATCCTAATCTAAATGTCCTTGTTCTTAGAATCTTCATGATAGATACTATATTACAGGTGCTATTATTTTTACGTAGGATGATATTTATTCTATAATTTTATTTTCAAAATAGAGCAAAATGAAATGCCTCTCCCGTTACAAATGAAAGCTGAACGTGATTAAACGAACGAGTATTTCATTATATCAATTGCGATTATATTTGATATGATAATTTCTATTCATTTTCCAATGCATGTCGAAAATGGTTTCAACGCCACGGCTAGATATTACCTTGACATAATCAGCAGCAGGCATTTCGAACACTTCATTCTATCTTATCTTGATATGTCAGCATAATAAGTGCAGTACTTGAGAACATAGATCGTCCGAGTTGTTGGGTCGTGTGTAATAATCAACCCTCACCGAATCGAAAGACAGTGAAAACTGATCAGCATTCGAACTCGATGGACAATTACTGACAACCAGCTAATCACTTTCCATTACAGTTCCTTACATTAGAGAATGGATATGATAGAAATAGATCCCAAGATAGAAGCTGGGTTTACCATTTGTGGTCATTTGATTGATCATCTATAAACCATACGGTCATCGTTTTAGGATAACGTTTGATCCTTGATAGTAAGAGATATAGATAAAGGTGAGACCTCGGATTTACTATGCATACCTCGCACATTCAGGTCTGATAAAAACATACGTTAGTCATAATAAGAAGAATAAGGAAATAGAGTAGGAGATAAAAATGAAGAAAAAAAAAAGAAACTGTTCCATAATGTAATAAAATTGTAATAATATCGTAGGTAGTAGGTACGATTATAGTGCAGTACTAATATATGTTACCAATGAGTAATGACAAAGTTAAGTACCTACCATTGGGAATCGATGATTATCTTTATTGATATTAAGACACCTGTTCGAAAAATTCGTTAGCAATAAAAATCGGTATAATGTATCTGTACACTTAATAAATACATGTAATAAATTAATAATTACACTTCCGTTGTAACTATGAATCACATACATGCATAAGTGAGTAATGCTTAAGCCATGTTCCGTGTAGTTCAGAGTAGTCACTCATATGGCTCTTGGGGTCTCGCATAGTATATGAATAAGTGAATCATTGGACCATAGTATAAATATATACCGAAGGTGATGATTTCCGAGTAAACTAAGTAAAATACTTCGGAAATAGTATGATTCACGCGACTGACCCACACGCGGCTCGAGTGATTGACGCTATGAGATGCTGGCCGGAAGTCGAAGGCGATAGACAGACTGATGTTTGCGAACATAAACTTTGAAATATTATCAACGTGGCTTAAAGAATTGACCATCCTTTATGATTTGTCATTGAAGTTATATTAATGATAACAAAATTACCCAATCAATTTATTATTTTTAATATTAATACAGCTGAGCCCGGCCTCGGCGTATTATGATACTATTTGTCTATATTTGATAAGTCCATATACGGTATCGTTCAATAGCATCACCAAATGCGTACATACATTTCATAGAGATATGTATATATTGATTTCTTTTTTTTTTCTCTTGCTCCAATATATTATACACATATTATTGTAAATCTTTGGATCTCAGTTATCAAAAATTTCTCAATCTATCTCCGCTTTCACGCAACTACCATAGAAGTGGTCGTTGAAAAAACGCATAGCATTATCTATGACTCATGAGCTCCGGAACCCCATACCAAAAGTATTAGTCATGGTGGTGCACCGATACGAACAAACATACATCTTCGGGTTTAGAGAACTCCTGAGTTAGTATTAAACAGCTTTTACACATACATTATTATATATAAATTACTCACAATTTGTGTGTTTAATGTGCAACCGAATGTAAATTAGACAGCTCTTTCGTAAGTATAAAAGCTTATGGTATCAACGTACTTGGGTATCCTTGAACAAGTATCTAATCAATATAAATACCGTAATGCAGAATCAGTGATATATAGATAAGATTATAGATTTCTTATTAGGACAAAATTTGTCGACTTTTTAACGGCACATGTCATACCTATATCTGTGTAACACATCTGTATTCTATGCCGAACGTACCTAAAGAAATTTCGAAACGATTTTATTGTCTTTTCTTGATTTTTAAAGCTACTAAAACCACGTGGTGTCTCATCGTGCACACAATTTGTTTTACGAGGCTTGGAGCCAGCAAAAAATATCCAAGGATCAACATAATGAAGAATTTATAAAACATGCATGCGGTATAATGTGATGTACTATACATAGTCTCACACATACGAAATAACTCGAAAATATATTTCGTTGTGAGAGTGATATATATTTCTTATATGTAAAGTGGCCATCCATTTTTAGATCTTCACTATACAAGGCAGTATACGAACTAGGTATGTATATGCGATATGATCCCATATTGGGTACGTCTTTGGTGTTCTGAGACCATATAACTCGCGCCAAGACTCTCTCAGAATATCAGAGGAAATAAAAGACGCCATACACAATTGAAAGTGAAGGCATTTAGGCGTCGCCGCATCGAGTATGTATAACTTATAAGCATAAAACTAGTAATAAGGCGTATAAATCGTCAAGAGACAAGAATTCAAATTTATGGAGCTCGCTGGCTATTCACATTTTCGTATATTATTTTCATTTCTAAACAGCTGCTTCAGTTGCCTTTTTACTGAAATGAAGTTACACTGCTTATCATTACCTTCAGTTCATTTATATAGACATACGATAATGTAATAGATCATTTGAAGTTAAACCCAAACGGAATTAAATGAGCGAAGCGATTGGTAACTAGCAGTGAATAGAATAATGGCAATTCAAATTTATTGACAAAATAGAACATTATACGTTACAGGTATATCGGCAAGTCAAAATGTGCTCCGTAAATGGTTGAGAGTCTTTTCAACCCTGACATGCATTCGTATATGGCCACATCCTCACCCGCGCCTATATTTGGGTTGGCCGGTTCGTGTGCCTGTATGTTATAGCTACCGGGTGACCGTAAGTATGAAAAAACAGACGCCTAATACACTTTTGAATGCGTTTTATGACGATCTATTTGTAGCTCTACCTGCTGGAATGAAATTTTGCTGAAGATTGTGTAATCATGTGCTGATGACATCGTTTTTTGTTACTTTTTCATTAAATGAATGTTCTGATGGGTAATAAAAGTTGAAAAAAAAAAAGAGAAACACCAAGTTCCCGTGACTGACGTCGGTCTTGGAGTATGTAGAAATCTAAATGAAATGTATTTAATTCAAGTAAACTGAATTGAATTAGTTTATTAGTGTAAAGGAAGAAAAAAATGAGGAAACAAGAGACGCTTGTGGTCAGAGTGTGTTATATCCCGCGGATGTCTGTATGGGTGATTCTGTTCCGATAAATAATGAATAGAACTTTAGGAAACCCGCCCATTTTTCATTATATATAAAGATTTGAAATTGAATTGAAATTCCCTCTGGTTGTTATCAGATACGAGGCACAAGTATGTATAGTGATAAATTCTGATTAACTATGGATAAATAGGTATAGTTGCAAAAGGAGAGAATGAAAAATAGAGACGTAACACGGTAAGAGATAATTAGTAAAACTAGTGGGCGTTCGTTGTTAAATTAATTAGTCGGATAGACTACGTTATAGTCTTGCGATTAAAGGAATTAGAGCGAGACTTATAAGGAATAAAGGTGTGCTCACAACCACAAACACACATCGAACGCTCAAGTGGTTAATACCAAATATGGAAGTTTCATGCAAGTGTAAACCGCGTGTCGAGCTATCAGCTTGTTACTTTGCAAATAACAGGCAGACGTCCCATTCGATATATATGCGAGAAAAGTGGGTACAGTGGAAACCCATATACGTATATTTATAGTATTTCTATAATTATTCATGCAAAATTTTAATTAATTATTAAATATTTCTAGCTCATATACCTATACGCACAGTCGTCTATAACAAAAACTAAAAAACTCTTTATCGTATGATAGCGCACTCATAGCCTTCCATATTTCATAATTCTATTTAGTCGCGTAAGTGGGACAAAAATGGTTATTATATGCATCGTATTACCATTCGCTTAGGTATACCTTCAGTTTCCACCTGATTATGAAAAATTATGTTAAACTTTAGTCTCGAAGTGTCGTAACAAGGAATGAAAAATTTTTTTGGTAGACTGTGACAAATTCAAAGCTCATAGAATTTTTGTACAAAAAACTATATGTAAATGAGTGTATAGAAAGTCTAGCGATGTAGAAGGTATGTAGGTACTTATTCGTTAAGAAGCTGTAGCATAATAATTTTCGTATATCTTAAATGTCGTATGAAAAGAAATTTCTTTTTTAAAACACACTCATACATATTCGCAAAATTTCAAAGTATTATTCTTTCTAAGAGATAATAGAAATTGTTTTATTTTTATGGCTGTAATAATTTGGTAAGAAAAAAGTATATAAATTTATATAAAAAGTTAAGACAGAGTTGAAAAACATAAAACAAAATATACAAAAAGAAAAAAAAAAATTAAATTAAAAAAGAAGGAAAAATATTAGCGGTAAGAATTTACCAAGGAGAAGAAATTGTTCGTGCTAAAGAGTCATTGACTCCGTGGATGAATTTAATTGACTTCGCTACTCTATACCTACCTACCTGTGCGAGATCTCTTCGCACCGTGCGAATCAAGGCCAACGATATAACCGCGGCCTCATCGGGCTCTTGCATCCTCTTCAGAATTCCCCACCAGTTGCAGTGGACCCGGGCCACACGTTCAAATGATAAAAAATATATTTAAAGAATGAATCAAAAGTGCCCCGAAGCTATGAAGCTACCCAATTCCATTTAACAGCTTGTATGTTCATCGTATGTTCAATGCTCGTGTACCAGCTGGTGAAACTTAAAAAGTCTTTAAACAATATGGGATATGGTTGCCAGAATCATCCGGATGCGGACTATCAAACACGCCACGTTTCCTGCCAGCTAGAGAATTAAATTTTCGGTATTATTTTCATCATTATAATAAATTTTACAGTACAATTATATTGGAAGTTCCATGAAAGATCGTTGGAGCAAACCTCTCATACTGAAGACTAATTCTAACTGTATATTTCATTCAAATATACGTGACCAGCGATTTTTTACGGGTCTATATAGAAAGACTTTGGAATGTTCTTGCCGACACCAATAAACGAATATCAATCGTGCGATATACTATTACGAGTCTAGAAAATAACGTGGGCAAACACGTATCACAGTTCGTCTATAGGTACAGCTGCAGTGCAGTGCAGAAATACTTATTTCGCGAAAAAAACCTAAAATAAAATAAAATCGTAAAATCTAAAAATAATACGCAGCGTGGTAGATGGATGGGAATAGAAAATTGGTGAATCATCGAATGATGAAAATGATGTATTGGATAAGACTATAACCTAGCCTAACGTATTGTAGCTGACGAATAGGAATTAGGATAGAATAGTGAAATGGGCAGATCGTGGTGCCCCGTGCAGTTGTATATACCTAGAAAAATGTTAACGGGGGTGTATATGCACTCAGCATGGGGTGAGTCATGGTGAGTTTACCCCCAGCTTGGGCGTGGTGCAGGAGTCGACGTCTCGCCCCATCGATCCTCTCGCTCTTCCCCTAGTATGGGGAGGTTTGGTGCGGACAAAAACCTCGTATTCAATAATATTCCCGTCTCGTTTCTATATCCCATTGAATATATTTATTCAAATATTTATTCGCGGTTCGTTTATGCCTACGTAGGTATACAAGGTTTAGTCGTAAAAATCAACATGATGAAAACCTCCTTATAGCAACACGAGGAGGAAATGCAAACAGACGTATATCACGGCAATAAAAACGGCCTTAATATATATCACGCATATATATGAACGTTAAGTTATGAATTTTGTAATCGATGATTCGTCGGAGAATATTTATCACATCTTCGACCATGAATTCCGGGTAATTTGAACCTCGTTAAAATTTTGAAAATTTTATTATCAAAGTTAGGATCAGTTAAGCTGGAATGAAATAATTGTTATTAAAACTAAAATTGCATATTATTTTTCAGGTGGATTGTAACGGGGCTTTTAATTCATTCTCATTATCCTAATTAACACGCATCGTCGGTGTTGCTACAGCTACTGCTGCCATTTCTATCGCTATTGCAGTAGCAGCTTTTCGCGAGTGGCGAGAGACTGCCCCCGTTCTACGGTTCAGGAAATGCCAAAAAACTAAGAATACGAACGTGAGAGACATGCAGATTAATTATACCAATTACGTACGCTTTGTACCATGCAGACTGAGAATATTAGAATAAAGTGTTCAACCATAGGAATGAAGTTACCAACGTCCAACCCAAAAGTAATTTACTTTATCGAAAACTTAAGGCCATTATAGAACTCTCAGTTGAACTTCCTCAACGATTTTACACAATTTAACATGTATAAATTTACGTAATTTTATAGCTGTATAAAATTGATTATTCTAATTGAATTTCAAGTATGAGATGAAGTTGGAATTACACCTTGAGGAGGGAGTGTTCAGTAAATAAGTGCAACGTCATACATCCACGATGACGTTAACATGACTATAATCTTTGGGTGTGAAGGTCAGGTTGAATGAAACCTGGCACGGTATTATATAAATTATAAACGCAATCTAATCGTACGAAATCTTGTCTTGAAAATTCTTGTGTAATTTAAAGATAATGTGCCAGCTGTGTGACAAAAAATTTTAAACGTTATCTGATTTAGCTATGCGAACTTTGATCAAAAATGTTGATTTCATAAATCGATCGGCGAATGCCTACGTATCATCGAACTTATCGATCACTCGGAGATATAGACGTTGGTTTTATACGTAAATAAATTATACGTACTTTTCCTTTTTATTATCTCGTTTCACAGTCAACGCTGCATATATGCTGCACCTTAGAGTCGTTTTGTATTCTCGACGGGTAGCTTGTGTTTCCGGTTTCGTATAAAGTCGAATGATTCGTTTTTGAAGCGCAAGAAATATAGTTTGTTTTTTGTTTTTTTTTTTTTTTTTTCTGGCTGATGGGGAGAGACGAGAAGAGCGTTAAAAAAAAGACCTAAGGCTTCCTAACCGGAGATCTATAGGGAGTCGTTATACCAAGAAACATCATCCAAGTCCCTAAACCCCGATGAGAACCGTTCAACTCTTAACGGAATCGAATTTTACAAGAGAAAAAAAGCCACGTGAAAGTTACCGAAAAATACTTCAGCCCGTTCTCTCGAGGATACCGTATCTTTCTTATCATACGATTTAGTACGAATCGTTCAATATATCAGTCCCAGCAATTGCATAACGCTATCTTTATTCGATCGATCGAATTGTCGGCGATAACGTTACTCCGATTATACATGTATACCTATACTCGCCCGAGAATCACCCTGATCTCATTTAATGCCCACATATATTTCATTCGTATACTTATACCGAATAAGAGTCAGGTAAGTACTTGTAAGAAACTCAAAATTCATTACACAATTTGTAATCGTACAATGACACACATAGGTATAGAAATTTCGACTGCCCAATCCGCTACTGAGACGTAAATATCATTTCGAGAGAACACCGCGCGTTCACTTAACGAGGAATCATTGTTCCATGCAATAATATGAAATCGAAGAAAAATAATAACATCGCGAAAAACAATTACAGTAACTCGAATGAACAGATAAGGCCAATCGTGTTGTCTAATCATTCTTTTTGACCAGTCTCTAGGAACGAGATGACAAACAGTGTTTCTTACTTTTCTATTTCCGTTCTTAGAATTAGCAAAGAGTCTTATGATCCATAATTATTTACGACCAGTTTGCGAAGGTGAAATTATGATGTCAGATGACCAGTTAATAACAGATGTGTATCGCGCTCCGTATATCCAATGATATTAATTTTATGACACAGTGATGGACAAACAGAATTCAGACGTATAATAGGAGCTTATAGAGTTAGGGTGGACAGCTGATGGGGTATACTATGTCCATGGCGATATATAATATCAGCTGAGAACTCCCCGGCGACGTGAGTCACGCGAAAGAATCTATAGAAATACAGAATATCGATCGTCGAATCAGCGAATATTGCTGCAGTTTAGGATACACGTGCATATACCTTGTATACATCTATACCTAGATACTCCAATTCTCCCATCAATTCTTCGAACAAGCCACCCGAATGCACAACTCAAGGACCATAGTCGTGCTAATAAATTTTGGAACCCTGTTCCGAAAAGATGAGTGGGAAAAAAAAGAAAAAAAAACATGAAAATTTATCAAAATTATTGCCTAACTTACGAAAATTTAAGAACTTTCGATACGTATGACAAAAATTTATTCTTTTTTCATTTGTAAAATACGCCTTTATGCATTGTTTAAAAAAATCCATGTCCGGATATGTAGATTATAGTATACTATACGTTCATTTTTTAGGGGCCTAGAAAAACCTATCGTTAATACCGTACCTGCATCAGCAAACGTTATAGGGGCTACTAACATCATTGCACATGACTACCCACGTACATGCATATAGGTATATGTGCCAAACCCTCGCAGCCTAACCATGACTCACTTTTCATCAACGATCATTACGTGATGAAAAATCGCACGGTAATCACTGAACCAAAATGGAGTAGGTAGGTATATATGACTATATGAGTATTCGCTAGCTAGGGAACATTGGCACGTAGGTATTTAGTTCTGACAATTGTTGGGAGGTATAAAAAATGTAAAAAAATTTACGAAAATTTCGTATGAATTGATATTTTATGCAATTTGTTTCAGGGTGGAAATCTCATCCGAAGATTTTGTATATCGGGTTCCAATATCGTTATTCGAATATATAAAAGAGCCCCAACGTTCAGGAATAATTCCTTAATTATATACCTACAACAGTCAAATACACCGTCTTCTCTCCCTTCTCTATCTCTTTCTCATTCTTCCTCCTGCTCTCGTCCTTCTAATGACGAATAAAGACATAAAAAAAATGTGAAATTCACCACGAATATGAAGAACGATGGAACCCTGCAGGATTCAGATCTACGTATATCATGTTATGAAGAAGAGCGAGAAGCCTCTCTTCCCCCTGATTGTAATTATATTTTCTTTTCCCTGGCCCAAGATCTGAGAACGATTTCTCATTTTCGGTCCTTTTCTCCGTTAAAAAAAAAGCGCACTTTTAACCCGAAGAGAACAGTCCGAGTCTAGCTGGCGTTGGATACTCAAATACTTGGAGGATCGAGTATTGGTATAACGGAGCGACAGGTGGCTAGCAGGAAAACCAGACAAACGAAGCAAAGGTATAACCCAGGCATAAATGGAGAAGATAGGTAGGTAGGTAGGTAGGTAGGTAGGTAGGTATATAATACGTGCGAACCGAGCAACGAGCAGGTTCTTGAATCGCCTTTATTCGCGCTCTTCGTTCCCCTCTGATCACTGGATGCTGCGGGTTGTTCCACCGAGATCAACGCACTCTTCATAATCCACTGTCTAAAGCCTGTTTCATACGGCAACTTGCTCCACACTCACCGTAAATTGGCCTAGTTACATTTTATCAGACTATATTACCACCCGTGTACATAATTGATAAAAACTTCAGCCAAGACTGGGTCAATTAAACGTAGAACAAAGGTCTGAAAAATGATACAGTTCGAATATTGAAATTCGAAAATATCATCAATGTCCTCTTTCTCATTCGCAATTCGGAGATTATATCTATAACGGGTTAATTGAGGTGTTTCGAACCGTTTCGTGCACCTTATAGTGCGGGTATATGTATACATCTACATACATGTGCAGCAAGGCGCCAGACGAAACGGCGAAGCATGATTTTACAGCTATCGACTTGAAGCGATGGAATTGGCTGAAGAAACTCGAAATACGTTATATAGGTTACTTAGATCGAGGAGGAAACGAGTTTTGGCTTATACAGCAGTCGCGTATTCGTATATACCTAGAGATATATGTGGAGCGATCGAGAGAAAAGACCTGGTGCCTGGTGGACTTGACCTTAAAATATCATGCATTCGGGGATGATTGACGACTTTGAAAATGAAAATGTCACGATCGCGTTCGGTCCACTACATACCTATATGTATATGTATGTATACAGGGTGTCCAATTTCCAAAAATATGCTCAAATATATCGACAGCTAAGCAATTAGTTGAAAAATATTTCAAACAAAAGTTGTAGTACCCGGAGCAGAGGCTGCGGACCCAGAAACTGGGATGCTCATCTGATGTCTCCCTTCATATGCAACAACTTTTGTCAAAAACATTTTCCAATTTAATGCTTATAGTCTTCGATATATTTGAGGATATTTTTTGAAATGCGACACCCTGTATGTATATATGTATGTGGGTATATACATACCTGAGGTTCATGGAGATATTGATTTCCGTTTAGGAGTCAAGATCAAGACTCAAAAGTCAAGAGTAAAGTCCCAGCTATCGGATTTGCAGCAACAGCAAATTTCAGTTAGAAACATGAAACTGGTTTTAAAAGGATAAGACGATGTGAAATTTCAGGATTTTATACCAAGACATAGATTTGCATTGCAAATGATCATAATTAAGTTGAGTATGCATTTGTCCGTTGGTATAGACGGCTATGAGAACCTTCCACGTCTCAGGCCAAGCCGCAAGTCGAGACGGAGGTGCTGTGCTGTGTGACCTCCAAACGAACTTGAACTTCGAAGACGTAGACGATTATTCATAGTTCTACTTTTGGTCGCTGGTATATATATATATATAAAGTAAGAAACAATCTAACTTAGTCGAAATAATTCATGGTCTAGATTATACACCGGATATTTTACCTCTCCTATAGAATTATTCACCAGCGTAGAAAAGTGTTCGGTTTCATCCGATAAATTTGCTGAATTTACAACATTATTTTATTACATTTATCGCGTATGCGATACCAAGACGCTGATTATACGAGTATAAGAAGTTCGCACTTTACAACATATATATCATGTGTATCATATAGTATATACAATTATATATATCTACATATTTATGATCTGTCCTATATGGCGTGAGCATCGCTGTAATGTCTTCATAGTTATTCACCGATCCGATTTTTTTTGACAATTCCTAATTCGTAACGGAAACAATAAATGCGAACGGTGAACAGTTGACAAATAAATTGATATCCGGTTTAATGAAATACGGTTCGATGAACCGTACGTATATAGTATAACCATACATTATACCTAGTACCATCATAGTTCGTAGCAGTACGATACTTTATGGACCAGTTATCGCGATGCAGGATATTCGGTTTCCTCTCTAATGATGATAAGAAAATTTTCATGTACGAGTCTAATCTTCCGCACTGCAAATCACGATTCCACATTTATAAGTAATATCCTTATCTAGCTGCAACGAGCAGACAGATGAGACTGGGTCGCAGTTCCAAATTTTTAAAGTCCAAAACAGTAAAAATTCCGAATTCAAATATCAAGGATTCACGCTTTTTAGAAAGGTTATTTCCCGAAAGTCTACATAGCCGATTTCAATAACTTTGCAATGAATAACATCGAAGGTTCAAGATTCCGAAAGCTGATGAAGATCTGAAAGGCCAAGCCTTAGAAACTTGAAATTCACGCATGTATTCATTCAGTGTTCAATAACTCTGGCTGCATTGATCGTATCGGAACTAATGTGTGGTAAAATTATACGTCTCAGAATACACTTTTTGGAAAACAAAATTCAAAAATTCTGTCAATCATTTATGACATCGAAGTTATCGAATAATAAAAGTAGATAAAATGGGCTTCCGTAATGAGAGTCTCGGTTGGAATGAACTATTTTCTGTCTTCGAATCCTGAAATTTTTGGATTTTTAGGATCTCGGGGGTCTGGACTCTCGGAGTTTTGAGCTGTCTGCATTTCGACCTTTCGTCATTCTGAGGTTCCATACTTGAACGTGTTTGAAAATTCGAAATCGTCCAAAACAAGTTCGGAATTTTTACCACTTAGAACTTTTAAAATTCGGAACCTCAACCCGGTCCATTGGAGATCACGAAAGTACGTATGAACCGTGTATAAAGGATCCCAGTGAAACTAACTCCAGAGATGTTACCAGGCGACGTCTACAGCGCTGATAAATATATCTATACTAGCCTGCGATACAATTTTTTTCATCACATAAGATGTTTTTTGCATGAAGGTAAGTCGCAGTATAAAAGGGAATCGTGATGACGGAAGGGTCCCAATTATCTCATCCTTGAACACCATTTATTTTATAAAAAAAGCTAACGTATTTCCGATTTTGTTTAAGAATAGGACCTAACATGCAGTTAAAAAGCTCCTGATTTTTTCCATGAAAAAGATATCTCTCACGCGGTGATTCCCATAAAAATAAAACTATATACTCACACATATTTAATACACAAATTATCACAAGCAGATATATAGTATATGCACAATATGAGTTCGCAGTTGTGATATCCAAAATAGATATTCTAAAGCGTCGAAGAGAGCAACCAAAGGAAATCCTGTGGCGCAAGCGAAATGAGAATATTCTATTTCCTCATCTGGGAGGTAGTTTCATTATTGCGGTTCTCAGTTTTCCCCGTTACTGATCAAGATTCTAGTTAACTGAGCAGCGATGTTCATTATAAAATTGATAAAACATCGTCATTTATTTGGCGCTAAAAATACGGAAAGCACTCGTATATATCACACCCGATCACGACTGACACCTAACGAGTTACCATTTTAGGGAAGACCCAGTTTTCTTCATGACAGGACGACAGCTCATTAAACACTTCCGAATGAACAATTTCGAACGACCTTTACAGCCTGTAAACTCCAAATTGGTCAAACCATTGTCACTTTCAACGAGCTTGATGCCATCACGGTCCTCCTGATATTCTCCAAAGTTTTGCCATGTGCCATTTTTGAACGCACATGCATTAGGGTAGTCCCTAATTTCTTATCTTCAAATTGTGATGAATACTAAAAATCGTGTATTATTTAAATGGAAAAGTTCGAAGGCTTTGGGGCAGTACTTGGAATTGAGATGAAAACCTGGGGGTTTTGGCAACATTTTTTTGTTGTATATATTTGAAGACGTGAACGGTCCATGGGGAAGCATTGAAATTCGAATATGACCGAATTAAGGATCATCCTAATATGCATAAACCTATATAGCTCATTCGCTGGATCGGAGAAGAAGACCGAAACCTTCTTGGTGAAACTTGGCGAAACTTTGCGTTGTATAGTTTACACGCTAATATGTACTCGACACGTATACATTGATATATACCAGTTTATGTACGTGGAACGTGAATCGTGATGTATAACGTGCGGCTTGCCGTGACCCTGATATATCTACGACGCCTTAACCGAGCCCCAGCAGCACAACCACCTTCTCTTCGGTATATTTTTACACCGGTATAAGAACCACGCAGGCCCTTTTTGTTTCAATTTTATTGTCCCCTTGTGGTGAACGGTGTCGAGTTCTAGCCCAGGTCGCAGCCATCTTGGAGAACTCTTCACGCGCAACGGCTTCGCGTACTAAATTGCACTCCACATATAAGCAATACGTATGTAGGTATATCTTTGTATTATACCCATTCGCAATGGTGTTATCCCACAAAAGAGTAGAACTCGAACCGCATATGTATACATATACTATACATATGTAGTATGGTATATATGTGTAGTGTAGGGAGATGAAATCACGATGTCAAAAATCTGGTACACCGCACGATTTCGATATTTCTTCGAATGTGAAATAACGGATCGTCTCTGGATTTCTCGTAATTAGATATACCGTCCCGGATCAAAACGAGTCCTTATGCTTCATCCCCATTACTATTATAGCCGAGGAGATCTGTTCTATTGTGATATACACAATATATAGTTTCACCTATTGGAAAGGCTGTATTTCCTGCATATAGTCGCCAATTATACGCACGGTTTACCTGCATCATATATATATATATATATATATATATATATATATATATATATATATACACTTACTTATCTTCCGCGACAAAGTTTTTGCCTTGAAATGCCATCACGCTAGCTTATACTACAGAGATCAATGCCCATCTTGGCGAGGTCTTCTCAGGAGAAATATGCACCAAGTGCAGGATAGTTTAATCTCTGCGATTATATCGCCAATTTATTTTCAGACGATGATTCGACTAACGGATTATATATAAAGTCGAGTAAATAGTAATTAGATTGCTATTTTCTCTATTGGTATTGAGGACAGTAGGTGAGACACACGTTATACACTAGATATTATAGTAAAATGAACAAAGACTAATATAATATGGAGATGGGAGTTAGATTTCTTTCCTGCATGAAAGTTTGTCGTTTCTTATCCTCTTTTATTTTCATCAGATTATCGTTTTCCTGGACGGTATACTCTTCATATACTCATTAACTACATTTACACATATGTATGTATGTACTTACCATTGCGACTGCAGAGAATGTAAGGAATAACGAATTTCTGGGTCAATGTCTGCGTCAAAAGTTTGTAGGTAAACACGCAGCAGTAGGTTAACGGTAATTATTATTCAGATATAATATGAGTTTTAGTTGATTTTCGACTCGATTCAGGTGTACCCTCGCGTGGGCCGCTTTTTAGAAACCTAATTAGGGGTCATTAGCTTCAAGGAATTAACTGCCACGATTGTCTGCTTCAGTACCTTCTGTAAAATTATATCGTCACGGATTTTTACTCACTATTATATTCTTTCAACCTCTTTTACAAGCACCTTTCACAACTACAAGAACATTTGTCGTCTAAGAAGTATATAGATATATAATAATATCTAATCTTCTGGTTTACAATTTTGTTGCATATGAAATTTTACAAATTTGGAAAAACGTTTTCGACTTCAGACAAAAAGTCCCGAAGGTCGTTTGATGGCTGTGCCAAATAAGGATCATACTCAATTCCGTATACTTTCACGGGTAAATATCCGGAGATCCACTACCTCCGCAAAATGAAAAAATGTGATTATTAGATTCACGTTTAATTTCACACCAATGATTATAGCCATCAGTAGACGCAGATACAGGATGCCAAAAAATACCTACTCTTCTTACGCCTCGCAAGGTCATTCCTCCGCGATTTTGAGCTTATCCAAAATAATTTTGAAAAAGAAAAAAACGAGACAATATAATTGAAACACATATAGTTTCACGGAATTTCTATGCAATATAATTTCAACGGTTCTGTAATCTACGTTATATCAACGTCTAACCTTTATGCAGCCACTTCGTTCTCTGATCTATAGCAAATAAATTTCTTTTACCACATATCTCGCGTTATTGGTAAATGCATATTTCGCTTTGTCGGATACTTTGAGTTCATATAGTCGATATCTTACCAGTTATGGTTCGATAGTTAGGAAATCAGTTCTCACGGATCAATTACAGACAACAATATAAACATGGTTTGTTTTCTCATAAAGTAATCTATATTTGCAGCTGTGCCTCCCTCATTGTAAAAAATATTTGTTTGCTGTGCATGTGGTACATGGCTATAAATACTATATATCTATAATGTATAGGTATATCCATACAACAGCTCTCACCCTTCCGTGATAGGGATTGTTGAAATGAAAATAGGCGCAAATTATAATCGTTTGATGTATGAAACAAACAAAACAATTGAATACAATATTCCAGTGCGAGAGTATCGAGGCGCCGTGACGCACGGGATGCGAATACGAGAAACAAAATATCGCAGGATGCTTTTTCAACTTTCTTATGTAGACACTAAATGCATTCATGTATATACATGTGCCCGAAGTTCCGATTGTCAATTCTCTCGGCGTCGCTGCCACCACACCCTTCGTTACTCCTCCCGCGACTCTGCCGTCACGACGGACGAGTCTCTCCACTTCTTCGTTTCCTTTTGCACCGGGCCACCTCCAGCCTATCCGGCTGGGTACTCGTGTAGCCAGTCTGCAGCCTGCAGTCTGCATCAGGCATGTATTTCACATCGCGCTGCAGTCCCGCGGCCCCTCTCGCACTCTCTCTCTCGCTCTTTCTCTCTCGCTCTTTCTCTCTCGTCTCTTTCATTCAACCTTTGCTTTTTGTCTGTCAATTTATTGAGCGTGCCTCGAACTTCACCGACTTCATTCATAGAGCTTTTTTAACCCGGGATATGTTCATTCAACAAAGTTTTACCCATCGATTTATCCGATTCCAATTCAGAGTTTGGAGATGAGTAGATACGGAAACGGAATGAAATTTCGTAACCTTTTTTCAATCTTCTCCCTTTCAAACTCGTTTCAATTTTTGTTCAAATTCATTCAACAATTCTTAAAATGCATCAAGTGAGGGTGGAGATTCGGGTTGACCAGGACTCGGGGCAAAAAGTTTATAATAAACCGATAAACGACCGGCGTCTATTCAGCTACACGAATACTACAGTTATAAAGAATTTCTTTTTACCCTGCACTAGCTCTGCCTGGCTCAAAGTTTCCGATGATTACAAGTCCTCCGCCTCCGGTACCTTATACCTAAATGTTTGTTGTGAAAGGTCCATTCCACAGTCGCCTACCACAACTTAATGCTTGCCGAATCTGCAGGTTGGCCCCAGTCTCATTTTTCAACCACTCTTCAAACCTGGTCAAACATCGATAAATCACAACATACAGTATAATATTCCTCCGCCTTTCTTCGCCGATCTGCATTTTCTACTACAGTTTTTCAGATAATCCTCCGTTTCAAATGATCGAGAAATGTGTTTGATCCCGAGCAAGAAATCTAGGAAACAACGTTACCAATCTCAAGTACATTTCCTGGGCCTAAAACGACCATAGGGAGGCGACTATTTAGGATAATCCTTAAGAGCCACTGCTGACCATGTCCTGATTCCTTGACATACACTGGCATGGTAACTTTTGTATCTTACAGGCTGGGGATACCTGTTCTGGGTCAGCTGTATGTGCAAGGTCAGCCCTGAAGAATTCTGTACATTACTCATAATCAGCCTAGTCAATGTCGTTTGTGCTTGACAGTAACGGAGTTCTAATTGCTGTTCTATCTATAGTTGAAAATATACGATCGGTTGAAGTCCTGCAGTAGTGGTTTTTGACAAGTTGCGTCAACTCGGTCTTAGACTGATTACAAGGGAAAAGCAAAACTTGTAGATATATTCGTATCGCTTTTCGCCTTGAATCCGGCTGTCAGATAACCGAACAGTGTTTTAATCGCTCTGGGTTAAAACAGATCCATAGATATCTGTATTATCTGAACAAGAATGACTAAAACGTAGAGTAGGTACATTTCCTGCTAGTCTTTTCGCTCGCCACTTCCGGCTCAGACCAGCCAGGTTTTCCCGCAGCTGATCTTACCGCAGTTTCCACGTCGAGCTATACGGCGTAAAGGTTGCTTCACAATTCTCGGAATGTTTATCAAATCTTATTCATCTACGAAGTGCTGTATATGTATACGTATACATGTATGTATACTTAGATTAAGAATGAAAATAACAATTTTATCAAAGTTTCTCATTTCCTCTGCATGCTCTCCCTCGTTTACTTTTAATTATACAAAATTTCAGTTCGAAATCTATAATAGTACGGAATAACTCGCCTAAGAGCCAGCTGTGACCTCACTCAGTGACGGCAGCATTCCAGCCTACAGTTAAATGTTCAAGAATTCCAGCTACAACTATACAACTGCTTAGGTAGTACCTTTACGATGAGTATAGGTATACGAACGCGAGACCCGAGACGGTGTCTTGAATCATCGATGATTTCTTACTGGGAATATCGCGATCACATATGATGACGTCACAAGTTTATAAGCTCCTAAATATAGCGATTATACTTGTAGATATTAGCACTGTTGTATGAATTTCATTTTCCTGAACTGAGATCGTTGATAATACTCAGCGAGACGAGTTTATCGATGGAATTAATACTCTCGAACGTCAATACATAATATGGTTATTCCCTCCCCCTCCCGCCCCACCGCGCGCATATAAGAAACGACAAATAATTATAAGACGTGTTAAAATAATTTCGCGATGAAATCTGCAGTCCGATGAAAAATTTTCTCTTTTCTCTTTTTTTTTCTTCTTTTTTTCATAGTTTTTATTTTTTTCGTCTACTTTACGGTTGAATTTTATCCGTGATGGTGATCATTCGGATAGTAGGGCGTGACGACAACGCGATTGAAAAATGATGATTCAACTAACCGGTCGGAGTCAATGGCCACTCGCTCTATAATATCCTGAAAGAAATTAACGCGGTATAAAGACGCGGCCCCGAGTCTAACGCGAATTAATATATTAAATAATCCTATTTATCCGCTTATCAAAAAATCTTAACCATAGGTAAGTCTAATCCAGGCCATTTAAATAGTACCCGATAAAACCGCTCCAAATATGGTCTATGATATAACATATAACTGTCCTAAAAACCCATTGGCCTGCACAGCTCTCAACCTTGCCTACCAAATAAGGGGCCCTGTCAAGGCCCCCGCCGGACTTAACTTGTGTAAGGCTAACCATCGACGTGCGCCAACTTCATGCAGTGGAATTATAATTCCTACTCGATTATAATTTATACTTGATGAAATCGTATGTAACGCGATATGGAAATGATATTAGTCATCGATTGTATAGGTATATTATATATGTATACATAAAGTATGCAGTACTGATATTGGCGAAAGTCATACACGAGTTTGCCGAACAACCACTGTACTGATGATTCTGCTCATACCAGAAATTATTACTGCAGTATACTGATAAGTTCGAACAAAACGTGCATGTAGGTATATGTATGAGCGATATACCAGCATATCCGTTCTGGTGTAATCAACAAGAATGCCATATATGACTCGAACGCATGTATACGGTTTTAATTTTTCTTTTCTCTTTTGTTTCCTTTTTCTCTCCTTCTCGCGGACTTCGTGGTTTTCGGAACAATGACGCGTTACGTGATTCGGGTTTTCATTCTATAGTACCTCATACCAGCTCGTCTATCTCTCGATGAGTGTCTTTGGACCATTACTCAACAGGGCGTAGGTATCTATACAGTAGGATAACTGTCGTGTCGCGGCTTCGTTGAAATCAATACTTAGTGGGTACAGATTCACTGGTTGTAAGTTCAACGAACACGCCTCATATACGGAGTCGGGAAATGCATAATGTCCACCGAGGATATAAAAATAAATAGCTACAGCACTTCGTCGTGGTGTGTCGTAACATAAATGATCCATTTATATTAGAGCGATTACTATCACTCCAGGATAAACAACAATTACATACCTATATAAAATTTGAACATAATACTATTCGACTATCCGACGAAATTTATTCATTTCTCTAGGACCTATACTATATCCTAGAACTCGGTTGAACGTGACCTTTGAGAATTGATCGGTGTGAAAACGCTGTGAAAGGAGTTCTATTTATACCGTCTACCTTCTTGTTCCAAGATTGAAAATTTGGCATCGAAACAAATAAAAAGAGATAAATTCAATCGATATAGTAATATTGTGCGGCTAACCAGACTCTCATTGTCGATTGGGCAACGTCTGACGTTTACTCGCCACGTGGCCGCCGGTCGTCTGCCACTATACGCACCGTACCGCATGCGTATCGATTTAGAAATACGGGGAGGCTGCATTCGCATTCACACTGACAAACTAGGTACAAGTATGTAGCAGCGCACACATACCCACATTCATGGATTAATACGCGACAGGGAGGTAGACAGGACGCGCGTGTGACTGCAAGGGCTGACTATCGCCGACCCTACGAGACGTGACGTCGTAGTATCCTACTGCAATGCCCTATGGCCGTGGTTCGTCGCGCCCTTGAATCTATTTTTAGACTTGCAACGTCGAATGAGAGAAGAGTAGGTAGGCATGTAGCGACTACGTAATTAACTGGGTGAAAAATCTTAGGCTTCCAACTTTCAAGAAAGGGATAAAGAATTTATTATTTTATAGTTGACCGGAGGACGCAGGTAAAACATACGGGTCTATTTCCTGTTTTTAAACATCACTATCAATCGCGTTTTATCGGATTTTCTAATACAGAATAACTGTTCGAGATATCTATCGACATTGATTAGTCTTTTCAGGCTTCACTATCAGCACGTTTTTCGACACTATGATAACGCTGCAGACTTTAAATGTTAGTTGCGGTAAGATCAAAAACAATTATGTTTGATATAAATTGAAAAATGAATAGATATTCTCCATGTAGGTAAATACTGCGGGGGATGCAACGCGAAGCATACAACACTCCATCAGTGAAAATAATTTATTCTACCATCGCATATTGAAATAACTTTGCAGCGTATAAGCAGAAAACATGAGTGAGAAAAGATAACGTAGCGATGCCACGTTAACCGCTTTATCCGGTTTGTATCAAACGCCCTTTTAGTAACCTTCGTGTGTCTCAGCATTCATCTTATCGCAATCATCTGTCTGACTGATTTTTATAATTTTAATAAAAATTATTAATCTCATATCCATCTACCAATATTTTTGTATTCACATGTTTCGAGCTACGTTCGGACTCTTGCTCGACACAACTCTCATCGACGACAAAGAAACCTCTCAACAATAGAGGTGCATTCTGGGAACTAAGTACTGAAATTTAGTTTATAATCAACTGCACGTCGTCGACATTTGTCGTTAAATTTTACGAGGCAGAAGATTGAAATCGAGCAAAAAATTGAGGGGCGTAATTGACGTGTGATTCATTTCGAATAATGTTTCGGGAATAAATTGATTTCTGAAAATAATTTTCAACAAAGTAGGACCGAATATCGGGCACGTTACGTCATAGGCCCAGGTTACAAGGTCGTACCAATCCTGATACGTGTTAAGAGCATGTAACTAACACATGCTCAAATAAAATTTCGTCAACCGTTAGTCAAGCCGCAGGCCGCTATACTGTGTAGCAGTGTATGCTATATGCTAGTCTATGGTTTGAGTATCGTACACTTTAAACCGACATTTGGAGAACCTAGCCGTCAGTCGGTGAGCCAACCAATCAGAAGGCTCTATTCGTTTTATGCCCATATATGGCAAGAGCTGTTGATCAAGGTGGTGGGGGAACTCGGTTGAGTTCATTCTACCAAGGCGAGGGTAGGCAGGAAGACTGTGAAAGTCTAAAACATGCGAATGTCGGATTTGTTTACGAACAAATGACCAACGAAGGAATTATTTCCTTCAAATAAAAGCCCTATGAATATTTGACACAGAATTTTCAGCTCCAAATAAAGAAATATCCGAATACCAATATCGGACAGTGACAGCGGCCACACCTTTGGACGAGTCTACTTTATCGAGGCACGATTTTCCCCAGTGGTCGGCGTCCCTCACTCGCGGCATATTTCTAGTGTTGATCGCACGTGTGACGTTTCTCTGTCTTCAAGGTGAGTTAATTCCTTATTTAAAAATACTCGGTAAGCCGATTAATTCATTGAAACTATCGATAAACTGATCGTTTCCGCTGAGTCCGGCGTATTTGGCAGCGAACTGTCAGTATTATAAACTAAATAATGAAACCGCGTAAGAAACGCCGGCTTTTTAGTCGCCATCTTGGCAGGGCGTTGCTCCCTGAACCTAACATTTTCACAGTTTTTTCCATATCTATTAAAGTTTCATCGTTATTCAATGAAGAATATCGTTCACAGTAATCTAACAGGTTGCCAAAACGCTCGGTGGTTTCTCAGCCGTACAGGTGGTCCGAGTTTAACATCGTCTCTATTTTTGAACTCCCAACGTAGCGTGGCCGGTGACGTAAAAAGCACTAACCTACCGCCAGCTACCTACCTACTTGCGAGATAGTTTATTTTAAGATTTACTACTACAAATAAATTACAGATTTTCATTTCACGCGCTCTGCTCGTAATTAGAATATAATCAAACTATATGCCATGACAAGTATAGCAAATCTCACGCCACGACGATTTAGAAGTTTCAACGGTCCTTAATTTATGTAATTCGATTTAAAAATGATAAGATTATGTTCCCCTCGTATGGAACAAAATAGACAATTTAATTCCATGCCGAAAGTCGCGATAAAAAATCGCATTACTATCTACTAAAATTCTCACGAATGTTGAAAAAAAAAAAAAGAATTTAAATTTTACAGACACTATATCGAATAAGTGTGATCGCATTAAATGATTCTGGGATTATCAGTCTTTATATAATTATTTATCATAAATCGAAAATTTCGTACAAATGCTCGTTGGAAAATAATCGAAAACTTTATTTTAGGTTATAAAGATAGTTAACCTTCTAACTAGTCGAAAGCCGAGTATTTAATAACTAGGTATTTTAATTTAAGTAAAAATCTTAAATCCCTGTTCTTTTTTCCACGTGATAATGATACAGTATTCCCGCACACGTGTCGCCGTACTCTGACAGCGGTTACGTTAGTTTGACAGGTACAGACATACTTACACCTACTCCAAGCTACCAACCTTATTAGTTGAAAATGTTAAAACAAATTCGGTATTTCTTTCTAGAATTAATTGCCTCCTATCTATAAGGGTAAAGTATGTATAGCATGAATAATACGAAATAATCGAAAAAACAAAACGAAAAATTCATTGACATTAAGTACGCGGAAAACGCAAAGGCGGATTCAGCGGCGGGGGGGGATTTCGGTAAGCGGAATGTTCATGATTCGGAAGATGCGCCTGTGAGCTACTTGTCGGCGGGGGGGTATGCGCGGTTGAGCGGGGGAACCCCTCCGTGACAGAGTACTACCATATATGGTAAAGAAAGCCGGGATTGGACGAGGGTGCCATGTCCTTATTGGCGGGGTGGAGTTTGGTGGGGGTCCTATCTACGGTCTTGTTCATATAATACACTGCGTTTCGCCTACCGGCTACATTCTGTGTTTGGTGCTAGATTGGTCAACAGTGCGGGAGTCTGTAGTGAGCCGACACCCTCTAACTTGTACATATTTTTTTACACGAAAGCGTAAGTTTCTAAATGAGAAGTGCTAATACGAATTTATACTGCATAAGTCTTTTTTTTTTCCAAATAGTTTTGTTAGAAGTTCGAAATTTGATAATTGGAAATTAAAACGAAACAAGAAAAAGAAAAAAAAAAGGAAAAAGATAAGAAATCGATAAACTAGTGCGAATCCACCTACGAAACCACTTATTTAGTATCTTATATCGTTGATACGTACGCAGGGTATATCTAGGAACAGTGTGTGGAACAGTTTTGTTCGGAAATTTATATACTTTCATTTATCTACCTGCGATTTCGAAGTGGGTGTGTTCTAAAGAGACGTGGCCATATTTGGTGTGTTCTGTGACAGACTTCGCGTCCCATGTACAAAATATACTTCTCTATTCGCGAATTTCATTCAATGTGTTGAATTTCACTTTTAATTCGGCCGGTTTATTCAACCGGCGTTTTAACTTTTCCTTCATTATCGGCTGAAAAAAATTCTTCTAGTCACCCGCGTAATAAAATCTCGTCGATTTCCTTCGCCCTTTATTTAATCGTACCGGTTTCCTATCAAATTTCAATTCACGAATCTTTAACTTGATATTCTTCAAATTTATACTCTATAATCGGTTATAATCTCTCACCGAAAAGTGACTGTCTTCGTAAAGTTCGATACGCGTAGAAAATATATCTCCATATTTAACTAAATTAATCTCCGTATTTTTATATACCGTTTCTAAAATATTTCGGTAAAAAAAAATAACGGTTTTTCCCTTCTATCGATCGAATTCGCCGGGTTACCTACCCGGCTAGGGCGGGGCAGGATGCCGTTATGGCGTTTGCAGCTTTGGAGCTTCCGCGATGTTCGTACCGGGCCTTAAGCTTCCCTTTGCCTTTATACATCAACCTTTCATCTAATTAATAACGATTCCGGTTTTTATTATACGATTCTGTATTCTAAATACAGAATTTTATCACTTGAAACAATAGCTGCAGATCATCATTCGAATTGGCGGCCATTTTGTAAATCCTTAAATCACGTGACCCACCTCTATTCTCGGTTTGAATTTCACATTGAACGAAGAACATTTCGAATTGTCACTTGCAGAATATTTCCGATAGATTAATTCTTAGAATAAGATCAATTATTTGTATCTATATCGATTTCAATTATAATAATTAGCGATGAAACCATTTTTTGAAATATTTGATAATTTTTTTTACCATCGCCGTTGCAAAGCATGTCTTATTTAAAATTTTCTTGCTTTTTTCAGCTAACCCCACAACAGACTAAAAATGTGTGACGAGGAAGTTGCTGCACTCGTAGTAGACAATGGATCCGGTATGTGCAAGGCCGGTTTCGCAGGAGATGACGCACCTCGTGCTGTGTTCCCATCGATCGTGGGTCGCCCGCGTCATCAAGGAGTTATGGTAGGAATGGGTCAGAAGGACAGCTACGTCGGAGATGAGGCGCAGTCAAAGAGAGGAATCCTGACTTTGAAATACCCAATTGAGCATGGTATTGTAACGAACTGGGATGATATGGAGAAGATCTGGCATCACACCTTCTACAATGAACTCCGTGTCGCCCCTGAGGAGCACCCAGTCCTTTTGACCGAGGCTCCATTGAACCCTAAAGCAAACAGGGAAAAGATGACCCAGATCATGTTTGAGACTTTCAACACTCCTGCTATGTACGTCGCCATCCAGGCAGTCCTTTCTCTCTACGCATCTGGTCGTACCACCGGTATCGTACTTGACTCAGGAGACGGAGTTTCTCACACCGTTCCAATCTATGAAGGATATGCGCTTCCCCATGCCATCCTTCGTCTGGATTTGGCTGGACGTGATCTCACCGATTACTTGATGAAGATCCTTACTGAGAGAGGATACTCGTTCACCACTACTGCTGAGCGTGAAATTGTACGTGACATCAAGGAAAAGCTCTGCTACGTCGCTCTGGACTTTGAACAAGAGATGGCCACCGCCGCTTCGTCTTCTTCTTTGGAAAAGAGCTACGAACTTCCCGACGGTCAGGTGATCACCATTGGTAACGAGAGATTCCGTTGCCCAGAGGCTCTCTTCCAGCCTTCATTCCTCGGTATGGAAGCTTCTGGTATTCATGAGACAACTTACAACTCTATCATGAAGTGCGACGTCGATATCCGTAAGGATCTGTACGCCAATACCGTGCTTTCCGGAGGTACTACCATGTACCCTGGTATCGCCGACAGAATGCAGAAGGAGATTACCGCTCTTGCACCGTCGACCATGAAGATCAAGATCATCGCACCACCTGAAAGGAAATACTCAGTCTGGATCGGAGGTTCCATTCTGGCATCTCTTTCCACCTTCCAACAGATGTGGATCTCTAAACAGGAGTATGATGAGTCTGGCCCATCAATTGTTCACAGGAAGTGCTTCTAAGTGCACTATTTGATAGTCATTTACCCACATCTTCGCTATCACCACACTAAAAAAACACCTTCCATAGAGTCTCTTTACTACAAGCGATTGATAACAGCCTGGATTTACGAAAATTACGTTTAATCTGATAAAAGGGTGTTTCTTTGCATTGGATTAAGTGTTTATAACGATGATGGTATTAAGACGTCATGGAGGCTCCTAAAGATTCTTGCTCTACTCATTTTTCATCATTTAACTAGACACCATTATATCTTAAAAGTGAACCCTTAGCCCCCCCTATCCCTATTCCCAGTTGTATTATATATCGAAAATAACATACCAGCCTACGGTAGTGTGTACCTAACATATTCACTGCATATTATATATTCTCTTTTTTTTTTGTCTTTATTTTTTTTTTTTTTTTTCTCATTGCGATCATGTTATTTTGTTCGTGATAAATTTAATGATTCCTTATTCGCATTTCTCTTTAATAACAACAAAACACCACATATACACAAGAACACAATGAGTAAGAGTATGATATTAAGAATACTGTATGAATATTTGTAGTTTATTGAAAACGTGGACGAGTTTTCTAATGGGATTGGAAAAGAAAAAAAAAACCGTCATTGGAAAAATTTGCATCGTAGTCTACAAACGTAATGGTAACGCGTAATATTGCATTATTATTAATTACTCTGCTCTTGTATTTAATGATATTTGTCTGACTTAGAGGGCGCATCATTCCGGGCGGGCGAGCCTCTATCTTATTTTTTAATTATAACTGTTATTAATTATTACTTAAAGAAAGAAAGAATGAAACGAAGAAAGAATAGACTCTTGTAAGGGGGAGACCGCCAGCCCAAAAAAAAAAACTAAAATAAATAATAATAATAATAATTAAAAACATTATCCCACACGCTCGCTCAAAACATTAAATCTGCAAGCTTGATACATTGTGTTGATTCGACAATTTGTAAGATATTGATAAAAAAAGAAAAAAGAAAAAAAAAATGCAAAAATACTTTTCGTAATATTTAGTATTATAATAAAAGGAGGAATAGAAACGAATGAAAGGCGTGTAACAATTTTGTAATACTGTAGTACGCAAAAACTTTTTCAGAGAAGAAAAAAAAAAAAAAATTTCCATCGTACGAACATCATTTTAATGTTCTTTCTTACAAAACAAACAAAAAAAAAAAAAAATGAAAACTTAAAGACGGTTTCTTGCCTTAGTGGGCGGGATCCTGCCAAAGTGATTATTAAACACTAGCCAAAGTATTATAATTTATTCCCATTATATTGTGCAAGACCACTCACGTACACAAACTTAAGAAGACTACTTTAGACTTATGGGATTATAAAATAAAAATCTTAAAAACATTAAAAAAAAAAATACCTTTATTGTCTTTATTCAAACTCTTATAAACCCATCCTATCTTATCCTCTCTCATTAGTTATTAATATAAATTGATTAGTGGTTCATTCATACTGATGTAAGTCTGTCTTACGAGTTGTTGAATTCGCACTTACTTTATATTTCCAACTCATCCATCTATAACATATACCATAATATAATATAATCTGATATCCATCCTGTAGCTTAACTTTGTACCGTTAGAATAATTTTTCTATCATATGATTACGGTAAACTACAACTATTACTCTTAAGTATTAGGCTTACATTTTCAGTCCAATAAAGTTATTTTCAATGAATCATATAATCTCGACTTATTATATGCAGTCCTTTAAACCACTCGCATACTACACATTATTAAATAAAATGAGAGATATTTTTATTTAACAGTCAATAAATTAGTGAGCTATCATCAATTTTCATACTATTCATCTTCTCATCTGTTAAAATTACAATATTAAAGAACTATACGAAGTATGGACATAATATAAAGGAGGTTTCTAAAAGCGATAAAATTCGTTAATCACCAAATTCCACCAATATCTTGTAATCGAATTCCGCGGTGAAACCGGAAGCCACTTGTACTGCCAACAGTGTAAAGATTCAACATTTAAGTTGGTACGAGATTCCCCGAAGTCGATATCTCCGATATTTGCCAAAGGTCAGACAAGTCGATCACTGACAGATGCTGTCAGATCAGCAAACAAGGATTTCTTTGTCTGGAAGTAAAGTCCGATGACACAAATCATTGACATGCACCACGAAGAACTCCACCCTAATGTTCTAATTATTATTTAATAATTATTTGTTAAAACTGATCAAAAAAATATGGCCGAGGTAAATTCTCCCGACCAATATTCAACATGGGTAAGTAAGTCAACCGTCTAATGTTTACATTACACCCCCATACCATCAACACTGTTAATATTTACATAACCTCGAAACTATATCTACTATGAACATTTGTTTTCATTAAGTGTTTCGGAATAAAAAAAATTAACTCTCTAAACGTAACAATCTTATGCACACGTACATCTACATTATAATATCATTTTATCGTCATTTTCGAATTTCTTAACCTAATAAAAATCAACCTTTTTCAAAATACCTTCACCTTGTCTCCAGGTGGGTCTCATATATATATTCAATCTCATCGTTGGCACTGGAGCCTTGACCTTACCTGCAGTATTCAGTCGAGCAGGATGGGCGCTAGGTCTGACGCTGATATTAGTATTGGCTTTCATAAGGTGGACATTAATTATCCTCAGGATCATTTTATTGTAAAATATTTATACCTCGGATTATTGAATGCCTTAATCGCATTCAACTTGTTCTTTAATACCTCGCCATCAGGTGTAGAGTCGGTTCTCGTTTTTCAAGAAATGCATAGGTCATTGCCAATAACAAGACAGATTAGAGCCGACGTTAAATTATCTGCCTATTTAGGTCCAGTTTTACGAATCTTTACATCTGAAACGGATTAGAAAGCGTCATTATTAAATTCTGATTACTTTTTTCACAGTTTTATCACCGTTACCTTTGTGATCGAGGCTATGGCGTCCGCTAATGCAGTTTTGACTTGGAGGCGAACTCAGCAACGCAAACGTGTGGGTATTCAAGAATCATATAGCCTCAGACTGATGACTGCTCAGCTACTAAGAGAAGATAATGTGTGAAAGAGAAAAAGATGAACCAGAACTCTTCTCTGGCTTCAGATTTATAACCATTTTTTTTATGATTATAGTCGCCGAAATTGAGCGAAAGAGATTCAGCGCCATCGAATTCTGATTCTGAAGATACGCCGTTGGTTCCGACATCGGCTGGTAGCCCAGAACGACAAAATACGAGCTACCGTTACTACGATATAAAGGATAAGATAGAAATGGGAGAAATGGCGTCGATATTTTTCAATAAAACTGGACTCATGCTGTTTTATTTATGTTTTGCGATATATTTGTACGGAGATCTCAGCATCTATGGAGCAGCCGTTGCTAAATCGCTTGCTGATGTTGCTTGCACTTATCAGCCAGCTAATTTAACTTGTAATGATACAATACCAGATACAGAAGCTTGCTGGGAAGGCTCAGAAACTAACAGGCTACAAGCCTACAGGATATTTTTGGTAAATTTTCTTCTCATTCAAGTTGGAACAAAACATTATTGAAGAAAAAAGACTAGGATATGTTCTTAGTACTTAAAATGGATCGGAAGTACATTTGTCAAGCTCATGTCTTCTTGATGGGGAAATAATCCCTGTTAATATAAAATTTACAATAATATCTCGACTATTATTCAATTTCCAGACAATATTTGTGGTCGTACTCGGTCCGTTCGTCTTCTTCAATGTTCAGAAGACAAAATACCTCCAGCTTCTGACGTCGGTAATGCGCTGGCTCGCATTCACCATCATGATAGTCTATGCTGCGAGAAAACTTGTGGCCGATGGACCGCAGGGCGATACTCCAGCAGCAAATATCTCCGGTAAGAAGCCGAAACGTTATTTATGGACATATTGAATACAAATTTTCATGAGTTTTAATGTTTGTTGTTGAATTCTAGGAGTCCCAGGCCTTTTCGGCGCCTGTGTCTACTCTTTCATGTGCCATCATTCGTTGCCAGGATTGGTAGCTCCTATAGCGAATAAGTCAAAGTTGAAACTCTCGTTATCCCTGGATTATATTTTGATAGCAGTATTTTATCTGCTTTTAGCATTAACTGGCGCGTTCGCTTTCAAACATTTAGACGATTTGTATACCTTAGACTTTGGGCCTAGAGGATCTGGTGACTGTTCTAAAAGCGACAATGTCTTTATGTTAATGCTTGAATACTTCCTTGCCTTGTTTCCGGTCTTTACTCTCAGTACAAGTTTTCCGATAATAGCTATAACTCTAAGAAATAATCTGCAATCATTATTCTTTAATGATACAAGCATATCCATAGACAGTTATAACTTCTGCATTCGCAAGTTGATGTTCCCTGTTCTGGCTGTACTACCACCATTTTTAATCGCTCTAGCAACCAAGGATCTTTCGGTCTTAGTTGGTATCACAGGCTCATTTGCCGGTGCTGGAATCCAGTATCTGATTCCAACTTTCCTAGTTTATTCAGCAAGGCAAAAAACTAACAGAACTATTGGCTCTGGCGTAGTGAATAACTTTTCTAGTCCTTTTAGGACTACCTATTGGCTAGTATTTGTCGTCATTTGGTCAATTACATGTATGGTTTTAGTATCAGTTCATTTAATTGAAAAACATTTCCTCAAATCTACGATTATATCATTATAGAGAAAATTTATACCATTCACTAGTTTTATTCTGTTTCAATTTTTCTGTATAGTCCGGTTTTAGAAAATCAAGAAATTACTCTTGATATACTTTTTTTTTCTTTACTGATATACAATAAACTATACATGATAGTATACCATTTTATGGGTCATACATTTTTGTGATTTATTAATTATAATGATATTCTAGCATTATTTTTTTTCCGTAATTTTTTCTAGTAATTAATATTGTATGTATATGGGTATACATTGATCATTCCGCGTCATTTTAGCTTCTAAACAAACAAAAAAAAAAAAAGCCCCACTAAATTACAGCAAATTTTTTTGGTCGAAATACTTGAGTCTTTTCATTTTGCATTCAAACAGTCATATCTCTGGAATTGTTGATCGTAAAGACAATGTTAAAAGAGGCAAATCTGCGTTTCTCAAAAGCTACAAGGATAGAATTTATTTAGATTTAAGTGAGTAATTTTTACCATATTTCGGGGAAGAATCATCGAAAACTTAATATTTATGAAAAAAAATTCTAAAATTTGAAAACTCGTGAATTTGTTGTTGATTTACTCTTATTTTTAGTTGCTAAAGTGACATAGAATGCTCCATATTGTTACCCGGTTTGATACACCCCTTTAATCTAGTTCACATGGTCTAGTAGTCATCTTAAATAAAAGATGTTACAAGTACCATTTGTTCGCCGTTGTCAATTGCAACTCATCTATTTGTAAACAACCAGTCTTGTTTTAGATCTAAACTTGAAGGCACGTATTGTAATACACCAGATATTCCTCTAAACTCCAAACTTTTGCATTATTTTGTGTTTTCACTTCTTAATTAATTACTCAGAGACCCACTCAATATTTACGGACTATCTCTTAGAACGCAATTCCGTAACACTGGTGTCAGAAGTGCGATTTTTCTGAGTAACATTAATTCTAAGTGAAAGAAAACAAAAGATGCCTAACACTCGTCAAACGCCAGCTTCTTCCAATGAGCCTACTCCAGCCTCGCTCTCCGCCGAGATACCTTTGACTCTTCAGACCGAACAATCTCCTTCTCTGCCGTCTCCGCAAGACCGATGACCCTGCGGATGGAACTGTTTCGGATGATGTTTCAACAACAACAACAGCAGTTTCAGGCTCAACAACAACGGTGTGAGACCCTCCTCTTCACCGTCCTTTCTACAGTTCTTTCTGCCCAACGTGAGCAGTCCGAAGTCCTACAACTTTTCCTTGAAAAAAGCGTCGAAATCCTTGGCAACCGGATCACAGATGTCAGGCCTTCTCCTATACCTACTCCTCGCAGACTCTTTTTAATACGGGACTGTTTGGACCAAGTCCCAACAGTGGAACACGGGTCTGAACGAATTCATGGGGGAACAACTCCCCCTATTCTATCCAGTCCTAGGTTGAACAAAGCAGTTACGTCAGTTCCGATCGTTCGACCAGCGGAAAGAAGCAACTGTGTCGAATTAACGACGCAGGACGTTACTCGTGAAACAGGTCGAAAGCGTTCTCGAAGAATTAAAGAAATTACGTTCGGAAATTGCCTTCCGCACTGAGAGTGGTCGCGAAATCCGCAAAATTCCGGTCACTAATAATCAGAACTTGCCTATTCGTTTGAACTTCCTTCATAATAATGAATTTCAGAGGGTTATATCTGAACCTCTAATTAAACAAAATAATATTAAAATTCCAACTTATAATGGTTCAACTCCTTGGGCCGAATATGAACGCCAGTTTAATCTTTGTTCTGAACTAAATGATTGGGGTCCAATCGCTAAGGCATCTAATTTAGTTTTAAGCTTGAGAGGTCCTGCTCTGTCTGTCCTAACTATTTTATCAGAAGTAGAAATTAAAGATTACAATAAATTAAGCGAGTCTTTAAAACTTCGCTACGGGAATGAACATTTAAAGAAATTGCATTTAACTCAATTAGAAAATGGAAGACAGAAAAGAGATGAGAGCCTCCTCACACTTGGTCATGAGATTGAACGGATGACCAGGTTGGCTTTACCTAGCCGTGACGATGAAACGAGGGATCAAATAGGCCGTACGCGTTTCATCAATGCGATTTATAATTCAGAATTGAAACATGCCTTGAGTTTGGTGGGACCCTCTTCTCTTAGAGAAGCCATAGTGAGAAACTTGGAAATTGAGGCTCTCAACAAACAATATTTGGGAGTAGGTCGGGTCAGACAGGTGCAGGCTTCAAATCAATCCGCCGAAAAGAAAAATAACAATCAGATCAAGACCTCTCCCTGGCAGCGACATGACCAATATGAGGGTTCCGAGATGGAGAGTTCCACTGATTCATCGAAATTTTGTCGTTACTGTAAGAAAAACGGTCATTCAATCAAAGAGTGTTTTAGTCTCAAACGAAAAATTCGATTAAATCCAGAAAGTAACTCAAACTCTAAAACTGACGACAAGATTTCGTCAAACAGAACTAATGCTACATCTTGGAGGAACACAACTATTGTCAACTGTACCATGGTTAAAGAAACCTATGCATGTGCATTTATACACATAAATATAATACATATATTGTGTTTTGCTAAGGTGATAAACTATGATGATAAGGTGTAAATTATCGTAGAAATTATTTCGATACTTTTTTGTATAGGAAAACTCGAATAATTTTTCATCCCAAGTAAAGAATGAAATGAAAAATATGTGGATCAATTATCCTGCTGATAAATCGATGAGTATCACTGTTATCATATAATTCACCTATTTCTAATGATCCATCAGTCACACAATAGGAGAAATTGTATATTTCGTGATATCAACGCTTGCTTTTAAATATTGTGAGAGTTGTTATTTTCGAACTTTTAATATACATATCTCTTTCATAAGATCCAAATAAATCTATCATTCGATGTATAAAGCCTTACATGAGAAAGCACTTTTTCTAACTACACTTTAGCTGATAAAAAAAGGATAAAAAAAAAAAAAAACTTAGTAAACTAGTAATATTTATTATTATTACTCATATATTGTATTGTAGTGAATAGAATAGAGTAAATTAGAATTCAAAACAGAATTTGATACTAAAATTTTCATCGTGAAAAACGAAATGAAAGAAATAAAAAAAAAAAAGAAAAGAAGTAATAATAATAATAATAATAGTCTGCAAAAAGACTGTACAAATTTTTCCTTGATATTTCTGATTTATATTATATTGAAAATTTATTTGTTCCTCAGGCCTGTTCGTTCAGCCTTTTCCTTGGAATAAATTTATGGAAAGAAGACTTGATTATGTATGTGAAAATTATTAGTAAGTAAAAATAAATTAATCAATCAATAAGTGGGTTTAAAAAAAAAAACGTAGAAAGATTTTGTGCTCAAATTCAATTATGAAATTTGAATTTTTGTACGAATCTTTGATCAATACTTTAAAGAAGAACTATCTCTATTTTCGTTTCGATGTCAAGAGCCTAGTTATAGTACTTATATTGTATTTATGACGCGAAGGTATGAATCGATGTATTAATTATCATTTAAAACCAGTAATTTCGTGTAATCTAACGATTGAATTATCTAAAGTAACTGTGCAATTATAGTTATGATTGCTAAGTTATTCATTAAGTGTTGCTGCTTACAAGAAAAAAAGAAAAAGATAAATAACGTACAAGTGGTCAGGTGAGGAGAAGAGCAAGAATTAAATAGCAAATACATCAAATTTTACGTATGATAATAATAATAATTTGTTAACTAGAAAATATGGTAAGAAATTTTGGATGAAATCGAGACGCCGCAAAGGCAGCAATACACATTATAGGTTTGTCTATCGAGACAAAGAGTAATGAGATCAGCACACATTTTGCAATAAGCAATTAATTCTATTTGTATTATGTAACAGCTATTATAGGTATACATTTACATTTCGTATAATAACAACTTTGATTATAAATCTATAAGGGTGTATGTATATAAATGCTATCATTTCTCTCGTAAACTTTGTATAATAATAAGAATGATAATAATAATAGAAATAATAGTAATTTTATTTTATAATAAATTTACGACTGCACATACCAGGATAGATCTTTATTTTCTACAGTAAATTAATGATTAAATTGTGTGAAATAATTTTATTTATGTAATAATAATAATGATAATATTAATAATTGTACCATGTTAATTACGTATCCAATACAATACAATACAATACAAGACAATAATTTGTCATGCTGAAAGATGCATGTATCTATTACTATACTGTACCAAGCTAATAATGTACATTGCAGGATTCGTTCAAATATACTTCAATCTATTTCTTTATGTTATTTCATTTCATTGCTTTCTTATTTCTCTTTCAATTTATAACTGTGTACATACATATACTAGCTAGGACGAAGTATTGCAAAATATCCCATTTTCTAAGAATTCATTGAAAAATAACTATTATAAAAAAAAAATTTAAACAAGCATTTCTTCATTCAAAGTCTTTCTTGCTACATTGTTTAAACTTTTATCAGTACTTTCACTTCTATAATCTGATATCTATCGTTTGTCCGTATCCTGCGAGCGGGTTATTATCGGTATTATTAAATTCAAAACCTCCGCTAACGTGAAACACGCGATTCGTCAGTTTTGTGGGAAACGTGACGTCATTATCGACGTGTGTTTTACTGTCAAGCTTCGGACCTCGAGCGGATTTAATGAAAAGTCGTTCAATTCAACAAATTTCAGTCAAATCGTCGGGCTAGTTCTGAAGTTCTAAATCATAAATCGAAGAAGCATAAAAAACGAAGAAGCATAAAAGGTGGGAATTTCGGTAAGCATTGGCAGCACCGTGGGCAGCTCTGATGCATGCAGAAAAAACTACCCCAGATATAGCCTATATTTTAGTAAATTCGTGGTGTATTTATTGCGTAATTTAAATAAAACAGATTGTGCTGCACATGGGAACTAGACACTTTACAATAATTGGTTAAAACACAGAAGAAGAAGACTCGTTGTGTTTAAAAAGGCAAATAATAACAGGTGAAAAATGAACCTAATAAGACCTCGTTTGGTAACGTTTGATGTGACGGGAACTCTGCTGATGACAGCGTTGGAGGTTCACTATACGGAAATAGGCACATTGCACGGTCTTTCCGTCGAGCCGAATAAACTGGCGGCAAGTTTTAAAAACAATGTTAAAAAACTGACTGCCGATCATCCAATTTTTGGAAAACATACGGGACTAGGATGGGAAAATTGGTGGCGAAGAATAGTGTACAACGTTTTTAAAGAGCAGAATATAAACAGCTGTGAAAAAGCTCTCGACAAAGTAGCGGACCGACTAATCGAATGTTACGGTACTAACAAATGCTGGCATAAATATCCCGACACTTTAAATATACTCGACTATTTAAAAGAACGGGGTATGATACTGGGCGTAATATCAAACTTCGACGCACGTCTAGAGTCGGTTTTGATTAGCACCGAACTACGACCTTATTTTTCTTTTGTATTAACGTCTTATGATCTTGGATCTGAAAAGCCGGATCCTTCGATATTTGAAGAGGCTTTAAAGATAACTAGACGTCATTGCGATGTAACGATACAACCTCACGAAGCCGTACACATCGGGGATACATACGATAAGGATTATATTGGGGCTAAAAACGCCAAGTGGAATGCTATATTAATTGAACGAGATGTTGTAGCGAAGAATCGGCGAATTGAAAAAGCGAAATTGCCTTCTGACGACGTTTTTCGCAGTCTTGACGACCTGCGTAATCATTTTGATAGAGTATTTCGATCTCAAGAACAAAACTCCTGTCCCTAAATCTGAATTAGGATCATAATGTTTTCAATCGTCAGATGAGCTCCTCGTTTTATTTTCATTTATTTTTTGTTAGATTGCGTTCTGAACGCAAGGATTTAAATACGGATACTAAATATCTGTAAATACGAGATTAAAAAAAAAAAAATATGTTTCTATATTATGCGAATATAGCTGTATATAATTATTATAACAACGACGTAGGTGATAAGCCTTATTTTATAGTTATAATTTTTAAGTCTGACTCTCGATTTTTCAGCTGCACTTAATGTTAGAAATATGTTATAAATATTCATGATTGTAAAGTTAAACTTTTGTCGAGGTTTTAAATATATTTTTTTTGTTTGACAAAATAATAATTGCGCTCTCTTATTATACTTCTTCGCTCTGTAATCTTCACTCCCTACTTCAAACAGTTGAAAAGAACACTTCGTTTACACTTTCGTGTTCGAATTGAAAAAAACCTAAAAGGACTCGCTATTGCGATGTAAAAACAACGTGTACATGTCTGAAGCGCTACGATCTACGCCGATATGTATTCAGGTGGCGGCATTCCGAGCCTTCTTCTTTTCGGTGTCAAAACCTCTCTAATTTCGTATCCTGTTTCATATCACCCTAGAAATAGCCTACATAAATTTTTATCTCCTGTAAATATATTCCATAGCAAATATAGATCATTGAAAATAGATCGAAGTCTAAATTCCTGCTCAATGCATGTCAATGGCCGTGATGCGTATGAATATTAGATTTAACATCAACACTTGTTGAATTAAAAAATTAAAATGCCTATACTAATATCAAATCCTCTATACAAGTAGTGGCCAACACATGTTCTCTCATATGACTGTACGAGATACCCGCGTGGTCTTAAACGCGTGGGAGGCGCCACGGTATCGCTTGTCGTTTCCGGGTAGCGAGATATCTATATCATTCCCCTCCAGAGCACATCCGACCTCTACCTCCTCGTCCTATCATTCATTTGCAGCTTTTATTTCATTTTATCGTATGATCGCCAGAGAACGGCAACACATCATCATTAAATATCACGAAGAATAAAGCTCATACTTATATAGTATAAAGAATTTGTATCTTGGTATAGCATAATTCAAAAGATATATGAAATAAGATGCTACAATCATCAATCCTCTTTGATCGTCTCGTTAAACGATCCCTACAACCCGTTAACCCTCGATATAGTTATGTAGACGCGCCTTCTCATTCGCGCGAATGTATGTATGAATTTGTATACGTATATACGCATTAAGTATTGTGGGCGGCGAACGCCGTACGAGAGGCAGCCACGCAAACAGTTCGCGCGTCGGTGTACAGTCGTCAGGCACTTGCATTCATTTCATACAGCATACACATCTAGGTATATAGAGAAGCGGCGACAGCAAGAACGGGACGAAGTATAGCCGCAGGCTTAACCGAGGACCGACGACGAAAGGACTGGTGCGTGCGAGGAGTTTTAGGAGCGAAAAGGGGAGAGGTCTCGACTCTGAAACGAGAAGGGAGAATTCTCTCGAGTAAAGGCAAGCCTGTTATGTGTTGTTTGCCTGGATGAAATATGTATGTGGTATACGCGTAGGTATAGGTATAAGGACCACGGTATGCTCCGCGCATCGACTGATCACCACCACCTCGCTTTACTATGGTGGTAAGTATATACGAGAACGAAGCCGACATAAGAGCTCAAGAGAGCACAAACCCAAAGAGACGGACAAAGCTGAGAAATATAAGGCTCGTCGAGTGGTGGTGAGACCGAGAGAGTCAGAGAGCGTAGCCGCAGTTCGAGTCCGCCTGGCGGAGGGAGTTCAGTGTGTCTCGTCTCGCCGTACGTCTTTACGCGACTGACTGACTTACTGACTGTGGTGCATTGGCCCGACGTCGTCGATTTCGAGAGCTATTTTTGTTATAATACTGTTCGTTCATACCCAAACACCGCAATCTATTATACATTGTTTTTCTTTTTTCCAAGCCACGTGTTCTTATCAGTCTTTATCAAAAAGTGATGTCTATGAGAATCTAGTTCGCACTTTTCATTCAAATCCTTTAAGTAAAGATCCTGCGCTTTGTTTATGCGGCAGTCTATACTTTCATGTTTTAGTTAATAGTTTTGCAATGAAACAAATAAGATTATTTGCAGATATTGTTTTATCTCTTATTCCATACTGTCCCAACGTCGATTAGATTTTAGACTATTCTTTAATTAAGAAACATTAAATTTCACCCGATCCGTATAGGTACATAATATGTTTATAAATTTGAATAAAAATTGCGAACGGATGATATTATTAGTTGAAAATCTAATTTCTTATAGATCTCCGATGACTTTAACAGGGGATAAATAAGTGAATCGAATTCCGTAATGTGGTCGAAGTTTTAAAATTCTGTTGAAATCAATTTGTTAATGGATTAATAAAATTAGTGCGCCGATTGATGGGAATACTGCTGCGCACAGTGTTTCAAGTGTTTTGCGTATGAGTGAATGAACTGTTGTATGTGTTTGTGCGTGTGCGCGTGTAGCAGATAAATTATAAAACTGCTACGGAAAATAATCTCAGTGCAGTGAAGATGTGTGGGACGATGTGGAAGTCGTTGGTTCTTCTCGCGGCGATCTCTTCTTCGGTCGTTTTTGCCGAACCCGAACCGTCCGAAGAACTTTTTTGGAGCATTCCTAAACCTCGAGAGGACGATAAGTGCTACGACAAGGCTGGACTGCCGCAGGTAGGTTTCAATTATCACAGATTTTGTGAGAAAATACTGAGGAAGAAATAAATAGGCAGAAGAATCGTAAGCTAGATGGGGTAACATTATTTAGAAATGATGAATAAGAGTCTAGCGTTGTATGAGGGGAAATAAATAAGAGTTTAAAAGTATAAGATTATAGATAATGGTAAAGAACCATTGCAGACGTTAAGTTAAGTAGTTCACACGGATGAGAGCAACAGAGTTCGACGCGACGTCGTAACTCCCGGTCTTTGCCACATGCCGCTAGCTGCAGAACCGCGCGGGAGTAAGAAGAGAGTAAGAAATGAATGTCTATTTTTAGCTGATTTAATTTTGGGTTTTGGTAGGGACGTAGGGTGCAAGACGGGTTATCACGAAGTTCGAAGTTGCTTGAACTCGTCGTAAGATAAATAAACCGAACGATACCGACCGCCGCTTCTTATTTTCTTATCGGAGTGAAAGAGTTGTACTTAAATTATAGCCGAATTATCATATTCCTAGAAATATTGATATACCTAGTTATGTGTAACAATTCTCATACATATTTTCTTTATTAACCAGTCAGCTAATCACCGCACAATTTTTGAATTCTTTGTTCTTCTCATTTCGTAACAAATAATCTGGAAATTATCTACGTTTTGAAAATACACCGCAGGCGCGCTTTTCGGTAAATATTTGTTAGGGCTAAGGCAGACAACAGACCAACGTTTCCAAGAATCTTGGGATTTCTTCGCTTCTCCGTAACTTGCCGCAGGCCTGAACTACTCAAATTCTTCTGCAGTCTTTCCAAAGGAAATCGTCGGCTTATTTCCATCCGGCTTATCCCTTCGGCGCAGCTTCAATAATGGATATAATAATTATCGATGTTTGATTTACTATGAATAAATAAATGATATTCCTCATTTATTTACGGAGTATAAACGACGAAATACAGTCCGTAGTAGTTTTATAGATAATCTAGAAAACCTCGGAACTTTATGTTCAAACGATTCTTAAATGCCGTAAAGCTACGATGATATTATCGTCGTAGAATGCCTCCGTAGAGTCGCTCGCGCACCTGCGCTTGTTACAACCAGGGATAAGGAAAGCCCCTGCTGTTGTGCCTTTATGTAGCTTAGAAAGTTTTAATCTCCAGACTACTTACCTCCGCGCGTGTTTATACCTGTAACTATAAAGTCTGAAGGTTCGTTTATCCATGAAAGTCTCCCTATAATATACCATTGATATCTTTTACCGATAAACTTGTTTTAGCGTAAAAACTAGTCAACTTTTCATACGTATTATATGACATATGATATCGAATGTAGTACACATTCGATATACAAATGAGACACGATGTATGAAGTTCTGATTGGTGGAATTCTTGGACGCGTTATAAAACTAATATCGAGTTAGCCGCTATTCGAGAATCAATTTCGGGGAAGTCCCGTTTAATACGATATAATTTATTGCCGTATCAGCGCAAGCGTCGCGCGTCAGCCTCGAAGATTCGTAAAAAAAGATATTTGATCTGTTGAACCGACGCTGCAGTTGATCACGATTTAAAATTTTTATAACTCGAGTCTTCTCGCTATCGCGGAAGAAAAATGCACCGCAATTATAATACACAAAGATACACATTTTGTCGGTGATAAAATAGACAAAGTATACTTTTATACTCAAACATAAATCGATGTTTCATTAATTAATTAATTTATGACGAATATTTTAGAGAAAAATTATTAGAACAGATTTTAAAATTTTTCAGAGATGTATTCCGTCGTTTATCAACGCAGCCTTCAGCGTTCCCATGGAGGCAACAAACACATGTGGCGAGGGCGGTATTCCTATAGAATACTGCAAACAGACTGGTGTTCAACAAAAATCTTGCGATTTATGTCGCGAGGGTGATCATGCTGCCTCATTTTTAACAGATCGCGATAGTAACGATAATGCGTCCTGGTGGCAGTCCGAAACTATGTACGAGGCAATTCAGTACCCGAATCAGGTCAATCTCACCCTGCACCTCGGTATGTTTTCTGTTATTATAATTATCAAGATTTTTTAGTATTTTTGGTTAATTATTCAACATTTGATAAAAATGAATGTTATTTCAGTAGTTTTGAAATTGAAACATTCAAATATTTTGAAAATTTTATCCGAACTGATTGTAAAAATAAATTTTTAGTCCTCTTTCGATTTATCAAGTCGGCTTCTTGATATTATTATAAAATAATGCTACGGATTTCTTCGAACAGATTTAATGGATATTATATTACAATAATTCGCATAGTATAAGAGAGTCATTCATTCGTTATGACCGACATAAAGACAGAAGGAAAAAATGTGAGGCGAGAATTATCGAATTAGAGAAGTCGCGAGTCGCTTCTTGTATCAAAGATATATACCTATCAAATATCTAATATATCTATGTGGATAGTCGGTGCTACTTTATACGCTCATTAATAATTCCGGGAATAATAATGATGATAATGATAATTAGTAATTTACAAACACCATTGATAGCTCTAATCTTCAGTTTGAGAGATTACATTTTATGAGACAGTCGTAGTATAATATTGCGTGCATATACGTTGTCATATAAATTATAGCGTTGAATTATTTTCAAATAAATATTTTCAGAGATTTTAGAATAGATGGTTGTAATTATCGAGGTTTTATGATTCATTAATTTTACTCAAAAGAAGTTACATATTATTATACCTATAGGTATTGTAAGACATACCTATCTATATACCATCAGAACGTGATGAAATGAAAAGAAAAATTTTTGCGACTGAGATATAATACATGCGGTCTCAAAGAACAGAATTACCACCGCATGCGGACGTCGTCTGGACTCCACATGTTCATTCATAAAACAACCAACGACTTTCTAAGGCTTTCGATATTCGTATAGCAAAGTATATATAACGAAGAACGGAGACCACCTACAAAGCGTAACGGATTTCTTAGAATTTTAAGAAATTCTGCTAAAATTTGTTAGCTTCTTCCGGTTTTTGTTTTCTAATTGATTATATTACCTATAATTATCTTAATTTTTCTACCCATTTTTTCCATTTTTTTTGGATTTTTTTTTCTCTCAATGATCTAAAATTATTATAAACAGAACTAATTTATTAGAGTTTCAATATTATTTTTCTTCGAAAACGTGAAATATAGAATTTCTTATAAAATGTCAGGGAATAAATCTCGTTATGATTTATTATCGACGTATAATATTTACGATTTGTGGACTTACACGTGTTTTAGGGAAAACTTACGACATAACATATGTTAGAGTACTTTTTCACTCTCCGCGACCGGAGAGCTGGGGTATATACAAAAGAAAGAGTGAAAATTCGCCGTGGCAACCGTACCAGTATTACTCGGCTACTTGCCGAGACACTTACGGACTTCCCGACTTTAAGGAAACAGTGCGCGGCGACGATACGAGGGTTTTATGCACCTCGGAATACTCCGATATATCCCCACTCACTAAAGGAAACGTAGCATTTTCTACCCTCGAGGGACGACCCTCCGCTTACAACTTCGAAACGAATTCAGAACTGCAGGTATAATCACTTTATTTTACCCCAAAATTGAAATTTTCGGATTTACCTGAATAATAAAAAAAGATAAACCTCGGGGTAATGTTCGGGCGTGTATTTATAGGAATGGGTTCAAGCCACAGATCTAAGAATTACTTTAGATCGTTTGAACACATTTGGAGATGAAGTTTTCGGCGATGATCAAGTCCTAAGATCTTATTACTACGCTATCGCTGATGTTGCTGTCGGCGCAAGATGTACTTGCAATGGACACGCGGGTGAATGCGTTCCTAGCACTGGGGTCGATGGATCAACTCGCCGAGTTTGTCGGTGAGTAAATAAATAATAAAGTTGATAAAATTCCAGATAGTTTGAACGCAAAAATATATATCCGGCGTTTTAAAAAATGGGATTTTTGTCTACGATCTATTCTTCCTGCAGCTGTGAACACAACACCGCTGGACCTGACTGCAACGAGTGTTCACCATTCTACAACGACGCGCCTTGGGGCCGAGCCACAACAGCTAACGCTAACGAATGCAAAGGTAATTTGTTTCTCTGTTATTAATTATTATTTTTTTTTTTTTTTCTTCATCCCTCATATAATAAAATTTCGGTATTTATTACTGGAAGCAATTGACACAGATAATATATAATATGTAAGATTTTACCCGATCGTAATATATATTCGCAATCATCTCGCGCGGCTTCGTATAGTTTCGATGTTTTTTCCCTGGACATATACTTATACCTCGATCTATAGCCGGTGTGCCACCGTCTTGGTTGGTTGGCTTAGAACCCCATTGTGCGACGTGACCTTATATGGCCGAGTCAACCAAGTCGCGAAACGAACGAATACCATCATCGCGAACCACTGCACGCTCCTTGTTCTCAATACAACGATACTACTATCATTTACTAAGTACCTAAGTATATACCTATGTATGTCGACAATGAAACTGAACCCGGATCACGAATGCATGATAAAATTTGATTCGAATTTTTCTTTTTTATTAATTTTTTTTTTTTAATATTCAAATTTATTCGTCATTTTCATATATCAGATCGCAGTTTTACCTAAAACGGATATAAATATAAAATAAATCCTCCTTTATACCGACATGAAGAATTGTTGGTAGATAAATAAACGAGAAATCATTGTAAGAAAAAAAAAGACCCTCTTTGAATCCTTTTGCGGCAAGTGCAGAGAAGATTTCTTTGTAACATACCGCCGCGATTTCACCTTGCATACTCAAGCGGATTTCTTTCTGTAACATTCTTATGGCTATCTCCTTTTATTCAAAAGATTTCCTCACATAGGATTTAATTTTTATTGTTCTCGATTAACGTTTCATTTAAGGGAGAGACCGGGGCAAAATAGGGTACCAAAAAATTAAGTAAATCGAAAAAATGATGTGAATTGACGAAATGATTTTAATAACATCGTTGTTTGAACACAACGACGTAGTTGAAGTATTTTTTCTTTTTTATTTAGGCACTCGATTATGCCCCAGTATTTTCTATATGTATATTAATTATTCCTTATAATGATGCTAAAAACTTGATACACTATCAGATTCACTTGGTCCTATTTATAGGTACTCTGATCTTGACGTGTTGTATTAAATCATACAGAAAGCTATCAAAGATAACGAGATTTTGTTAGAGATATCAAAAATTTAAATAAGAATTAAAATTCATCAAAAATATAGAGGAATAGTTAATGTATTACGTTTGAAGATATCCGAATAAATTCGAAATATACGTGATTGAAAGAAATAAAAAGAGAAAAAAAAAAGAACACTGCTTTAAATCACGATTATAATCAAACGATTGTTATTCTACACGATAATAGTATAATAAATGATTGTTTATCTTCTAGCATGCAATTGCAATGGCTATTCTGATCGATGCTTCTTCGACAACGAATTGTACAAAGCTACCGGTCATGGAGGACATTGTTTGGACTGTGCTGCCTCTAGGGATGGTCCAAATTGCGAACGTTGTAGAGAAAATTTCTACGAACGTCCACAGGACGGATATTGTATCCCCTGTGATTGCGATGAAACTGGTAATAGAATTTTAGATACATTTGACGATATGCTAATAATTTATACACCTTTATAAAAAATCCCAAGAAACTTCTCGGTGATCTAGGTCTTATAAAACACGGCTTACATTATATAAAATTAATGAAATATGAAACATCAAGATAATTACTTGCTAATCAGACTTTTATGATCATAGGTTCGAGAAGCTTGCAATGTAACAGCGAAGGCAAGTGCCAATGCAAGCCTGGTGTTACGGGAGATAAATGTGATCGATGCGCTCCCAATTTTTACAACTTTGGAACACTTGGTTGCACTTCTTGCGAGTGTAACGTCGCTGGTTCATTGCATAACACTCCAAACTGTGATCCATCCACTGGAGAATGTCAGTGCAAAGAAAATGTTGAAGGAAAACGTTGTCGTGAGTAAGTATTAATTCTTCACATACTATATTTCATTCGATAGATAAATAATCAATGAAAAAGATCATGCACAGCCAAATTTATCCCGGCGTTAAACATTGAATGTTTTTTTTTACATTTCTAACTCGCAGGTGTCGCCCTGGATACTTCAACCTCGCATTAGGAAACGAGTTTGGTTGTACTCCGTGCTTTTGCTATGGACATGCATCAGTCTGCGAGCCTGCATCGGGATATTCCAAGGTTGTCATAGAGAGCATGTTTGCCAGAGGTGTTGAACGCTGGAAAGCTGAAATCGCTGGAAATTGGGTGCCTGTTGCTTATGATTCGTTCACCCAATCTGTTACTGTCTCAACACCGGATCGGGAAAACGTATATTTCGTTGCTCCGGGTAGGTGGTTGAACCGGATCCTCAAAGTTGAAAAAGAGAATGAATCTACCTGATGAATTTTACTTTATAGAAGTTAAAAGCATTATTATTCCATCAGAGTTTCAGCATCCTTCGTATTTCGTCCGCCATAATTAATCCATTCCTATTTCACAATGCAGATAGATTTTTGGGCGATCAACGCGCTTCCTACAACCAAGATCTTTCCTTCAAACTAAGACTTGGAGAGAGAGGAGCTGCACCAACAGTTAGAGACGTTATTCTCGAAGGAAAGAACGGAGTGCAAATAACTCAGCCTATATTTGGACAAGATAATCCTTCACCTTCTACAGAGGTAGTGCTCATTTCATCTGTGTCACTCGAATTCAGGGAAATAACATCTACCATCTAGTGATACGTTTTGTTTCCATAGATGGCAGAGTTCAGATTCAGACTACACGAGCATCCAGATTACGGCTGGCAACCCAGACTACTGGCCAAGGATTTTATATCCATTTTGTCCGATTTAACTGCGATAAAAATCCGCGGAACATACACACCTAAAGGTAGATGATAAATATCTACTCATTCCTCACTCATTTCATCTTCTAATCATCATTTATGATTCCTATTTCAGGAAAAGGATATTTGGACGACGTCATGCTGCAAACTGCGCATAGCGGAGCAGCCGGGGAACCAGCAGACTGGGTAGAATACTGTAGCTGCCAACACGGCTACGTTGGTCAATTCTGTGAATCCTGCACACCCGGTTTTCACCATGAACCTCCTAACGGAGGTCCGTTTGCTAGTTGCGTACCCTGCAACTGTAATGGACATGCAGAGTTTTGCCAAGCTGAGACTGGTGTGTATAATCGACAGAGTTTGTCCCAGTAAGACGTGTGCCATTAGTGAAAGTATACATTGAGTATATCCAAACTATAATTCACAGGGCGTTGTATCTGCGAGGATAATACTTCGGGAGACAATTGTCAGCATTGTAAACACGGCTTTTATGGAAACCCATCGAAGGGGACACCTAATGATTGTAAACCATGTCCTTGCCCGGATCAAGGCCACTGTATTCTACTTGGCAATAATCCGGATCCAATTTGCTGGGAGTGTCCAGTAGGGCGAACAGGTTTCTGTCTATAAAATTGGCTCGCTATGAACGTATACTGTGTATCTTATGACTCCAACATCTCAATTGTATGTATGAACGAATAATTGCAGGTCGAAGATGCGAAAGCTGCTCCGATGGCTACTTTGGTGATCCTGAAAACAACCAGCCTTGTAGGCTGTGCGAATGCAACAATAATATCGACCTCAATGCGATCCGAAACTGTAATCAGACCACAGGAGAGTGTTTGAAGTGCGTGAATAGCACTGCTGGTTCACACTGCGAGGAGTGTCTCCCTGGTAATTAAATAATTATTCAATTACGCGTGTCCTCATCATCTTGTATAGAGAAACTGAAGCTTGAATATTTAACACCGATTATCAGGATACTATGGAGATGCTTTGTCCGACCGAAAGGAAGATGGATGTAAAATGTGCCAGTGTTATGCACCCGGTACACAGGAGCTTGAAGACGGTAGAATCGTACCGTGCGACCAACTTACAGGTCATTGCAGATGTAAGCCCCATGTGACCGGCCGTAATTGCGATAAATGTGAGGATGGCTACTACAATATTATCAGCGGAGAGGTAATTTCCTAAAAGTCTTAGACAAAATTGGTACTAAAATGTACGAATTATATATGTTCTCAATGTCTTTATGATCGTCAGGGTTGTACACCTTGCAACTGTGATCCTGAAGGATCTTATAATAGAACTTGCGACGTGATTACTGGACAATGCCAGTGCAAACCAGGAGTAACTTCTCAACGGTGTGATGCCTGTCTTCCATATCAGTATGGATTTGGTCGTGAGGGATGCAAGCGCTGTGAATGTGATAACATCGGTTCACAAGATCTTCAGTGCGGTACAGACGGCCAGTGTCCAGTGAGTTGGTTCTTATTCGTTCTGTGATCAATGGTATAACAGAATAAGATCATATCTATCTCATAAGCTAAGTAATCTGTGAAACTGATGCCTTTTTATCCGATTCTTTAGTGTCTTGAAAATGTTGAGGGTCGTCGTTGCGATCGTTGCAAAGAAAACAAGCACGACAGACAGCGAGGCTGTGTTGATTGTCTTCCGTGTTACAGTCTAGTTCAGGACGCTGTAAGAGCTCATCGTAGACAGTTGGATAACTTGATAGAGACTTTGAAGAAGATTAACGGCTCTCAGACGGTCTTTAAGAAGGATGGAGACTTTGAAAAAGAATTAAAACTCGTTCAAGATCGCGTCAAAACTCTATTACAAAATGCGACGCAAAATTCTGGCAGTGAGTTGAGATATGGCTTCTAATTTCGCGTTCGTTACGAATATTTGCCTCCAAAAAATCTGTCTCTCTTTTCAGATGAGAAAAAAACTCTTGTTGAACAGTTGGATGATCTGCGCGAACACTTGCAGAACATCGAAAAGACTTCTCGTTCTGTTGACTCGACTGCAGAAGATGCGAAGACAACTACTACCGAAGGTCGAGCTAGTATCGACGACGCTGAAACTGTGCTGGACAAAATTCACGAGCAATTAACTGTACGCTAATTTCTAGTTCCAAAATCTGATTTATTATCATTTTACTCTCTCTCTCTGAGTATCAATTTTCTTCCAAACTCTGTACTAACAATGATAAAAAAAATGTAGAAAGCGGAAGCGTACCTAGCAACAGAAGGTCTTAGTGCATTAAACGATGCCAGAAACCGGGCAGAGCAAGTTGGTCAACAGAATGCGCAGATGACAGAGATTGCACACGAGGCTCGTATCTTGGCAGACATGTGAGTTATAAATTATGAATAGAGATTGGACTGAACAGCGTTAATTAAATGACCAAAGTACAAGATTATGATAACATATTTCTCCAGTAATACATCCGAGGCAAGGAAAATTCACGGTCTTGCTGAGACGGCACGAAATACGACCCTGAAGGCTTACAATTTAGCTAAACAAGCCATATATAAAAATGCTAACATAAGGTCAGTGCCTCATTCATCTCTTCTATATTAAATTCAATTCCAATTCATGCTTACTAATACTTCAAAATAAACAGCGACGAGATCCAAGCTCTGGATATTGCTCTTAAGCAGCTTGAGGATAGATTTACCGAAGTCAAAGGCCTCGCCAAAATCGCAGCAAACAAGTCCGCAGCAGTTTTGCAGGAGGCTCTTGTTGTGTCTATAGTAAATCTTGCTATTCCGTCAATTAATATCACCGAACTGCAGAGGCAAGCTGAAGATATAAGCAACGAGGTGAGAAGTTGTTGATTTTTCTATACTTTTTTGTCTTGCCTTTTGCTGTTCAACTATATACACAGTTTTATCGTTTATTTATATCCAGGGATCGAGCATAAAGGAACGGGCACAATTATTACTCGCGGATAACGAACAGCTAGTACAAGATATACAAGAGAAAATTTTCAACACCGAACAACTGCTGTTAAAAGCACGAGAACAGCAAGATGCTACCGCTGACCTTTTTGCAGAAGCTGATAAAGCTAATGCAAAGGTTGACGATGCTGTAAAGAGAGGTGATCATACCCTGAAGGAAGCACAGGAAACGTTCAATAAATTGAGTGGTAAGTGGATCTTTTTATATATTATTTTTATACCTGCTCAATCCAATGATTGTTAAATTATATTCATTTGTTCAGAATTTGATGCGGAAGTACAGCGCGAAAGAATTCTGGCCGAAGCGTCTTTACAGGACATAGATCTAATCAGAAACCTGATCGCTGCAGCTATTAACAAGACTAGAATAGCAGAGCAAACTTTGAACGGAGCTGAAGCAAACGCAGTTAAGGCGAGGAATATCGCTAGAGAAGCGCAGGTACATTAAGCGTTAAAGCTTGAATTTCTCTTCCTTGAAATTTTGAGCTATTAAGAAAAATTGTTTCAGGAAAATTATGCGGACACGGCAAGCCAAAATGCGAATGAAATCAGAATGGAAGCGAATAGAACAAGGTCTCAAGCCTTTAGTCTTGGTCGAGAAGCTGAAAATTTACGTACTAGAGTAGAGAATACAGAGAGTCTTATCAATGAACAAGAACTACAGACATCTAAAGACGCTAATGTTACTACTGCGGTGAGATTTTATGATTAAAGAAGGGTGAAAATAAGCTCGGTGAAAATCAAATCCACAAATGAAATAATGATTATATTTATTTTTGAAAATTAGGCGAAGCAAAAGGTCGGATTATCGAAAACCAATGTAGACATTGCATCCCAACAAGTCGACAAGGCACTAGGTGAAGTTGCGGATATTATAAGGGAACTTGAGGCTCTACCAGATATAAGTGAGCTATAAGAATGAATATTTTTAATTATAATGCGGGTGCAAATGATGGTTGAATAATTTGATGATGTTTCATTTTAGACGAGGTGGAATTGGACCGCTTGGAAGAAAGACTTATAGCAGCTGAGAGAGAAATAGAAGCGGCTAATTTGGATCAGAGAATTCGTGATCTAACTGAAGCAAAGAATCTCCAAGGCCAGTGGGTTAAAAGTTACGATGATGAAGTGGCAAAGCTTAGAATTGAAGTCGAGAACATAGAGACTATTAAATTAGCTCTTCCAAACGAGTGCTATAAGAGACTCCGTCTTGAACCATAGACTCATATCATATCGTATAATATGCCATATAATACTTAACAGTAAATATAAATTTGATATTTCGTTTATTTAAATGGAATAAGAGCTAATGAGTCAAATTCAATGTAATCTAATATTGTATACAGCACGTCTCGAATAAATACGGGAATGTGAGTAATTATATTCAGCAAGAAATACCAAAAATTAAAAAAAAAAAAAGAAAGAAGAAAAAAATTAAAAACAGATCGCGTGCCTTAATGAATGGAGAATAAATTCTTAAATTTCTCTGAATAATCTGATGTTATTTTCGAAATTAAATCTCGTGATAATAATTTTTACAAAGTAATCAATAATATATGATTACTGTGATTATTATTTTTTTTAGAAAAATTTCAACTATGTATACAAAATGAAAAAAAAAAAAGAAAAAGAAAATTCGCAATTTGTACAATAATTCCTTGGAAAAGAAAACTTTACTTTAATTGTACATTGATAATAACTAGATTTTATTCTTTAACTGATAAGTTAAAATACTTTTTCTTTCGTATTCTTTGGAGTTTGAGCTACATTGATATTTTTATATTATGATAATCCCTGCAATCATGATTATTATACCAAAGATTTAAATAATAGACACCATACTAAACATTGTGAAATTTTCAATATCAATACCTCTACCAACTACACTGTGCAGCTTATAAAGAACTCATGAGTTGATTTTACCGAAATTTTTAATTTCAATTTATGAAATTCATTGTGAAATACCTAATATTCTCATGAATATTTTCGGATAAAGTCTGTTCTTTCATCTCTGTATGTTATGTCTGTACTTTTATAGGAACAAGTTGGTGGTTTTTTGAGTTTCATCTAGCTAATCAAGTCAGTATCAATGATTAGTAGTCTAAATTGGAGAGCCGAGGTATATACATCTCAAGTGGTTTAGAAATTTCAATTGCCAATGCTGTTTGGCAATTCATATTACTTAATATTAGTTTTAAACCTTTTTACTTATATAAAATAATATAAAAAAAAAAAAAAAAACATTCATATGAAGTTTATAGTTTAGTACAAAATGTAGCATTTAAAGTATAACAATAAACGATTATAAAAGCATTCTACTTTTATAACATTCAAATATCAATGATGATTTATCGCATTTTTACTCATTTATTCACTGGATTCAATTTTATGGAAATAATAGAGAAATGAATAAAAACTTTTTTTGAATACTTTTGAAAATACGCGTAAAAAAGTTATTGGCATTGGTATCAGCATAGTTTGAAAAGAAATGAGTAATGATAGAAAAATGATATTCTTAAAAATTCAAGTCGATTGCTACCTTTATTTTACATTAAGGAATATTGTATTGACTTTTTTATTATACAAAGGACATGTTAACATTATACGTGTGGTATATGGCACTTCTTTTCTAATAACAACTGAAATATCTTTTTATTTAATATTCATTAAAACGGTATATACTCTGGTAAATAAATATGCGATAATAACAAAAACTGAACATACTAAAAATTACATTAAATGCTAGTAAGAAAATTGACCACTATTTTCATAATCTGTAAACAGTCTGTAAAATGAAATAAGTTATTCACTTAATTATAAACAAAATAATTAGGAATACCAATATCGCAGTCAAGACTCCAATGGCTACCCATTGTCTCCGATCTAAAACAAACGGAAAGTAACATCACATGCGCCACTTATAAAACTACATATTTTATTCAGTTAATTTTCGTTTTCTGATCTTTCTTTTTTTTTTTTTTTTGAGAGACAATTATATGATAACAATGAGAAGCACAAAATAATCTTATCTAGTCTACATTTTTTAGTACTAACAATAGGAATGATTTTTAAATTAAAATCCACTTTTCACCCATCGTCAGATCCTTTAAAATAATTCAAAAAACTATCAGAGATTTGTAGAATACGTGTCTTTGTAAATAAAATCGAAATTCTTCCAAAATTTGGCCCTTTCTCAATGAGTATAATACACTATAGTTCCTAGAGCTAATCCATGCTATGGTTTCATACATTCTTTCCAAATACTAGCATAGATTATTTTCAACACCTTTTAAAACTTTGCAGTAACCCATGTGTTATTTGGCAATACGTTATTACGCAACAAACTTTACAGTGTACATTATCAATCAATTAACGCGATTGTGGACTGTTCTTGACTTCTTGCGAGAAAACTAAGTCAAGATTCATGAATCGAAACTTATGCAAGATTTTTACCATTGCATAAATATTTGAGAAATTAAGTATGGAGATTGTGGAATGAAAACTGATTACAATCTCCGTAAATTGCAGATTATCAGAGACAAAGAATTCCTCCTTTTTCGAAAGATCGCCCTTAAAGGGCAAACGTAGATTTTAATAAATCTTCAACTATTTGTCTTTCAATCCGAACAAGAAACTGAGCAGCTAAGATTCTACAATTGTCTAAACAAACGTCTATATCAATCCTACAATTATTTTATAATATATATTTGTATATATATATAATCATAGTAGTCGTTAACAACAGGATTATATACCTATAATATGTATGTATACAAATTTTGTAACTTCAGGTCTTCTACAACTACTGTAATACCTATTATATCTTTCTCGAATACGCATCACACAAAATTTAACGCCATTTGCTGATTCCTCTATCTATCTATAATTTCTCAAATTTTCCACTAACGTAAAACAAAACTTTAGTATACACCCCGTTCAATATATTTAGCTAATAATTATAAACTATTTACCACATATCTACTATCGACTCAATAATATTCTGAACAATAACATTGAAATGCTTACCGTTAAAGATATCGTATTATTTATCTACAATTCTTGGAAAGTTATAGTATATTATAATCTCTTTCACCTTTTTCCTTTTCTTTTATTAGATATTATTTATCTTTATCTCAGTATATATTGTATATTATTGTCTAAAGTATATATTCATATCCAGAGGATTTCTTTTTGTTAATATATGTACACGAAATGTTTTTAGTAATGTTTCAATGCGTGCTTAGGACTTTTTGCAAAATTATATACCGCTTAAAATAAATGATATATTCATTCGTCGAGAAAATACTATTAATTATTAAATATGTATAGTGTATCAATGGAATCAGCACAATTGGCTTGAAATTTGTTATTCTTTAATCATGATGCAGTTAAGCATAACAATGATTTATATATAAGCTGCCTCTGTTGCAGAGAAAAATATTAAATGCCAACTGTTTGTTTCATTTGAGTGGAAACACGATATCAGTTCTGGAGAGGCATTTTTAGGACTTGCAGCTTACATTTATATGAATAAAACACTGTCTTGTTAAATTCCTTAATCCGCGGAACACAAAAAACAGTTTGTTAAGGTACTAGACAAAGAGGATAAAGAGGATGGCTTAGAGATAAGGTCGGATGCTGTAGACGATGAGGTGGTAGGAGCAGGAATGTAATTATTATAGTTACCATTGCTCATGTGGAGAACCTTCGCCATTTTCTTCATTGTAGCGTCCAACTTTGAGTCTGTTACTTCCAGTTCGTTTCCAAAGTCATCTAGCATTCTGTAAGTTATAAACAAAGATTATTATCTCATAAATCCAAATTTTCTTTAATTTTTTTCCTTCTTCAGGCATCGAATCCCCTTTTTCATTTCATTTTAGCACAAGGAACATCTTGATCAATAACAAACGTACACAGCTTGCTCATCCAGCTCCGTATTAATCTGACGAGATACAGTTTTCAGGGTACCAATACTCTCCCCAATCATGTCTAGCTGCTCATCTTGTTGATGCATCATTGTACTTTGCTGCTGTAGCGTGTCTTCCAAGAACTGCCTATTAGGACTATCCATCTCATTTTCCAGCTTACTATACTTCGTCGTTCCATGAGTTACTGGAACTCTCGCAGGACTATTGTCCAGCAGAGGCTGTAATATTTACAGATTATTAATCCAGAATTAAAAAGCAATCCACAAAAATTAAATGAAGTTTTTTTCTCCAATCTAAGGCGTTTTTTCAACATGTTTGAATATTAATTGTAAACCAAGTATAAAATTTTCCATCTCAGGTATTTAATGACCGAACTAAACAAAAATGATTCAAAGTATTGCTTCGTTGTTTATTTCGCTTATTATTAACACGGTAAAAGGCAATAACGGAGAATGTTTTTACTGTAAATGTTTCATTCATCTCTTGAGTACTGACCTGTCTAGCGGTATGATCTCGGTCTCGACCTCTGCTCAAATTCATCTTTTCCTTCATGATCTGTAAATATGAATAAGACTTAAGACATAGGGCGTATAAAATATGGGAGCTAGAAAAGTTATACTAATGAATAATAGGAAATTGTGACTTTATAGTAAAACGTTACCTTAACCATCTCGCGGGTTTGTTCTATGAAGTTTCTTCGGATAGTTAATTCCTTATTATCGATTTTAAATTTGTTTGGATTCTTTTCTACGATACGTATATGTCTTAAGTTAAGGCTAATCGCTAGACTTAAGAGTAGCAAATAAATGAATAAATATTGTTGTTGTGGAAAGTGTAACGAAAGAAAAATTGATAAGAGATATTCCTAACCTGGGTGAGTGAAATATTGTTGCATTTTGAACTTACTTGTCTTTAATCGTGTATTAAAATCTCATATTTCTTAATTCATTTGAAGTTTATCAATTTTCCGTCATATTTAACATATTTTTTGAAATATTTTTCTTGTTGTTTGTCATTATAATTTACAATTGTGTCATAACAAAACATAACATGACATAAAATAACACAACATAACCAAAAAGTTGATTTTTTTCTTTCTTAAAGCATAGAAAAGTAAAGGATATAGATCGTGTCCTCAAGATCTTCTAGATCCCACTCGATGGATCTTAGCGCGTTGCGTAACTCTGTGGTTGTCCACTCAAGTTCTTCTCGCGATACCGGAAGTCCTCCGACTACAGTTGGTGTTGATGTTGCGCTTGATCCATTTTGCAGCTCTGTCCACCGTCCGTATAATGCACGTGTTTTGTTCAGAGCTTTGCACACCTCGCTAAATAACATTATTTTATCTGTTCTGAATTTTTGGTATACATTTTTGAACATTGAGATCTGTTTCAATAATATCTCTCTCTCTTTCGGTGATGAATGATCGATATCTTTTTCCTTTGAATCAATAGTGTGAATCAATAATACAAACAAAAACAACAATACCGTTTTGATTTCAATTCAAATAATGAAATATCATTTTTTTTCATCTTAATTCTTGTGAAACATGGAAGTTATGTCGGATTATTATTATTTTGCAATTATTGTTATCATCTTGTTTGTAATGCATATCGATAACCAGTTCGACCGACGATCAACTATCTTGTAATTTTTAGAGATAGAGGAGTAACAAAAAAAAAAGAAAGACAAAATTAACAATACCGCCATGTTCAATTTGGTCTGTACAAATTCGATAATGGTTATTATTTTTGTCATTGTTAATAAACGCCCCCTCTGATTCTTAATTAATTTTGCATAAATATGTTCTGTATTTTATGTTAAATAATAAGGTAATGAATTTTTTTCTCTTTATCAGTCTAGAACATTTAATTATATATGTATGCGCTTTTTAAATCATTATATTTACGGAGATATCTATATGAGCGTGTATTGATAAGTAGAGAGAGAGAGAGTGAAAGCAATTTGTTTGTTTTTGTTGTAAATATGTATTATCTTTAAATAAGGTAAGATAAAACCTGCCCGCGGTCTATGACTGGTATGAATATTGAATTAGAGAAATATGAAAAGAGAAATAATTGATATATAACTTCAGCCCCATTTTGTGAACTTACTCCTTGACGACAAAGAAGGGGTCCTCAAGCGTCATTCCTTCCCCGAAAATTAAAAGGGCGGCCCTTCTCGCCTCCCTGTGGCACCCACAAAAATCTTAATTCGTAATTTCTCAATCATCGGTAGTAAATAAAAGACTATAAACCGCACGTAGACCAAATAATATACAACAATATAATCAAATTGACACTTGCTCGCGCCCCACTCTTCACATCTGTCGGGTATTGTGACGTCTGCCACTGCAGACGACTATTTATTCGATTTTGACGTTTGCGCGTAACAAAGAACATCTAGATGGCAGTGGGGTGCCCGATCGATGCCTAAGCCACGAACCACGCGATCAGTGAGAAGCCCGGCGCCACGGAATCAACAACAAGCTCTTCACTCTCTCTTAATTTTCATCCCATGGAATGTATTCCTCCCGCGTTTGAATTATTTGTAAATAGAACTCCTTTGTGATTGTTAATTAAGTATTTATTTCTGAATAATAAAACATGTTAGTGACGCAGTGATAGTGATAGTGATAGTGAAAGTGAAAGTGAAAGTGCGACTGAAAGATGCGGACGCTCTAGAATTCCAGGAGTCTGATATAAACCAGGATTTACATCAGCAACAGGTAAATAAAATTTTCAATGAACATTGTTTATGTTTACAGCATGCGATCGCGACGTAACCTCATAATTTTTCGAAAACGCGTGAAAATTTAAATCTGATGATAAAACTTTGGAAAATATTGTTAAGGAGTTGAAAAATCGATGAAATATGATACCGCATAGGATTTTTCATTCTATGCAAACAATTATTATTAACATATCACAGAAAGGTAGAATGAAAAAAAAACTTATTTTTGGAATAACTGATTGATTTCGATTTATTATTATTATCATTATGGATTATTGGTTAAGACACATATATAAAAAAAAAGTCATTACGTATCATACAATACCCTAATATAACTAAAAGCAATAAATACTAGATTCACTCTATCGCTTAAGCAAAATTAAAATCGATAAATATTACATAGTTTAAAAAAATGATAATATCAACCATATAGCAATAAACGCGAGAAGAACTGCTCCCATTATTTTGATAAATGCTTTTAATCAAATCCTCAAATCTCAAGACTAGCAGTTTAAGAACTGGCCATTATTATCTCGTAGTAAAAATCCTTAGCTCTCTTCTAAAATTTTCAATTTAACGTCTTACAGACTGTTCACGAACATACTTACTACACACATCATAATTTGTATATATGTATATCTTAAATTTTTAAATAGTTGAACAAACAAAAAAAATATTTATATATAACCATTTTTTTTTCTCTTTTCTGTTTCATAACAATCGCGTAAATATCTGATAGGATGGAGGGAAGAGCTATTTTATTTTTTAAATCCATAGTTCTTTTTTCATATCTTTTTATCTTTTTCAATAACTTTCATTATTCTTTTTCTATAACATATTTTGTTGACTATATAATTTCTTTCAAACACTTGACAAATATAACGATAATATCGGAGATCGTTGTATAAATTTCACGTTTAGTAGATATATATATATATATGGTATATCACACGGTGTTTTTTTTCCTTGTTTTCCACATCTTTGAAATAATAATCGATAGAAGAAGCTTTACGATTAGTTTATACACTATTTAATTATGGAAGGTATAAATGCATATTTTAGCTCAAGATATCATAGCAAATAAAGTAAATAATAACTACTATTGACAGTTAGTTAATTTTACTACGGGATCCGATACGTAAATAATAGATTTGATTGATCAAGATTTTGATAAAATCAACACAGTCCTCCTTCGTAGTCGTCTTCTTGTTCTTCGTTCTTCGCAGGACTTTGTTTAGGCTCTTGTGCAGGGCTCGGTTTTGGCTCGGCGTGAACTGCCTCTCCACTTCCAGCTTCGGCGGTGTGATCTTCCTGTTGAATAAGGCCAAAAATTAGTCTTCGCTGATTTATTATTGAAAGAAACTTGTCTGTGTTGTTTTGCAATGTTGAGTTTTCAGCAATTATTGGTGACTGGCGATTGAATTCAACCCTTTTTCACCTGGTTAACTTCCGCCTCAATCGTGGCTTGGCTAGTAAGTTTAGTCGCGTTTGGAGATATGTAAGAAGCAGCAGCGTTTGGTCGCACGCCAGCAGGTGGAACTGCGTATTCTACCTGCGGGAGGGGAAGCCCTCTTGCTAGTTTTGCATATTCCACGTCCATGTGCTTGATAAAGGGGCTGTTCAAGGCTGATCTTGCAGAATCTGCATCCTCATTGTCATAGGCTTGTAGTAACATTTCCAGTGTCTGCACCTGTGGAAGAAACAATTTGTTTTGTTGCATTATTTTATCGCTTGCCTGTTTATCATCAGCGAATTTTCACTCTAACTATTTTCAACTCACTTCTGGTGCGTCGCAGTAGTTTCCCCATTCTTTGAAAGCCTTTTCCGCAGCCACTTGATCCCCTCGAGCAAGTTGTACCAATACAAGAACCACTGCTAGTCGTCCTACCGAAGGAATATGGTCTATTTGTTGATGCATTCCAATTTCTCTACGAATTGCGTCCGCAGCTTGATCGTACATCTTTAGTTTAACTAGGATTCTAGCTGCTTTGCTCATGTATTCAGCTGCTTGGCGCGGACTGTCTTCACTCTGTAAATATTTTTTATGAAGAAAATTGCGTCTTCTTTAATTCAATTTGTTTCCAGTCTGACATGTTCTTTTGAATTTTAATTTCTATACCATAACAACGTCAGCCGCACGCTTGAACAGTTCTAAAGCTTGTTCTGGTTCCGTTGCATCTAACAGTTTAGCAGCCTTGTCCAAAACTGTTGCACCTGATTCGGGTGAACCGTGCTGCTGGTATAAAGAACACGCGGAATGTGCAAGTTTTGGTACATCTGTTAGATTACCTAACTCTTTACACACCAGTACCGCTTGCTCCAGACTCCTATGAAAACAAATTTCAGTTAGGTTTTCCTTAATATTTATAGTATTCTTGATTTTAACAGGTTTTTTTCTATTTATTAATAGACTATGGACATTTTTCAGAGATGTGTTGAAAAATTAGGCTTCAGGGTTGATAAAAATCATATTTTTAATTCTTTTTTTAACTAAAATAATCAAGTTCTTTTAGTTAAAAATATTAAATAGCCGTGTAAATAATTATGAAGTCTTCTGTGTTTTTTAAGTTTTCAAACTTTTTCAAGATTTTTTATATTCTGTTTAGAATTTCGATTGTAAGCCATGTTCTAGAAAATCAAGTTGAGTATTAGAAGAAATGATTTTAAAGAAATCATGGTTCAAATAGTACGTATTAGTCTGTCATCAAATCTTAGCTTCTGATTTTATATTGGAATTGTAAAAACGAACAATACTTACTTTGCTGCGTGAAACCATCTGTTAAACTGCTTAAGGAATTTAATACATATAAAAATGTTAAACAACCAAAGAAAAATACCATTAGTCTTTTTAATTAATCATAATCATTTTGGAGTATAATCTTGATGGAATAAAGGTTTGTACACAATAAAACAAAAAAGAAAAGAAACTGATTGAAGAAGGATACGATCTGTTCTGTTTGTGGCAGTCAGAGGCCTTCATCAAACATTCCTTGCATTGTTGAAAAGCCTTAGCATTTCGGAAGCAGGTTGCTAAAGATTAGACAACAAATTGAATAATTAATATGTAAATAATTAAGTTGTAGCAAAATTGTTGAGAATAATAGAAAAAATAAACTTGCCAGCATGTGCGTATTCGTCAGCGGCTATTTCGAAGTCTGGTCTCCATTTTAAAAGCGATGTTTTTAGACTGCAAAAGGAAAAAAAAAATAAATAAAAGAACATTATTTTTTTTTTAATGATTCGACTTACGTAGATATTTAGCTTTTTAAATGGGGTGTGTAAGTCTATAGATTTTTTGTTTTTTTTCTTTCATTCATTATTTCACGTCTTATGATATATCTTGATATTTCACCTCTTTTCGGCTTGCCGAATGTGGGCCATTCCTTCTTCCATTTTCGACATTTTTCTACGAATATTGAATCACCTCTTGTTCACTTTTTTCCACCGCAATTAAATCAACAGCAAAATTTAATGCTGTCAAATTTACTGTCAAATCAATTCACCCAGAGAAATGCAGACGACGTATGCAGCACCGAGTACTGCGGAGCAAACCCTGGTAGTGTTCCAAAAACTATCAAAAATTTTCAAAAGCGTAGGAATTTAACTACGTAGTCCTCCCTCTCGAATCTACGTGTTCACAAATCTCAAGCACCTGTTTCATGTTTCGCAGCGTTTCGCAGTTTCGCTTCTATTCTACTTTCGAGTTTTGAATTGCCCGGTTTATTGTCAAACAACTCCATTGCAAAATAATTTTTAGGCTAAAATAACTTCGTAAGTTTAAATCAAAGATCATCAATTTAATATCCTAACGTTTCCCCCGTTATATTCTTTTCGAGAAATTAATTTTTCCGTTAAAAGTAAGTAAATCAGTTTTTGTTTGTAATTTTTTTGTTAAATGCTTCGTATTCTCAGTTTATAACCTCAAAACTAGTCACGATGCATATGCTTCTCTTTGTCGATTTAAAATAGCGAAACTTCACTAGTCGAAAACTTGTAGATATATAAAAACTCCGCATTTATTAGATGGCCGAAAGATTAGAAGACCTTAATCTCCCGAATGCAGTTGTGACTAGAATAATAAAGGAATCATTACCCGACGGAGTAAATATTGGTAAAGAGGCTCGCGCAGCAGTGGCAAAAGCGGCGTCAATATTTATTCTTTACGTTACATCAGCGGCTAACACGATAGCAAAAAAAGGAAAGAGAAAAACAATCAGCGGTTCGGACGTCATTCAAGCCATGGAAGACATCGAATTTGAACAATTCGTTGATCCACTTCAGGAAGCGTTAGAAAATTTCAAAAAATCACAAAAAGAAAAGAAAGATGCTACTACTAAGAGAAAACAACAGAAAAAAGACGATGAGGAGATCGAAGAAGTCGCTGCCGAAGATGACTAGATTTCATTCTTCTACGTTTGTATATCCATTATTTAAGATATCAACTTATTTAACTTAGGCATAGTGCGGTTATAAGTTTTACTGAATATGAGGATCTATTTTTTTTCACTTGAATTTAGTGTCTCATTTGGGTTTTTTTTTTTTTATTCTTCTACCCTAAAGTAGCAGCTAATTTTTATAGGATTAAAATGTTTGTTATAAGGGATAAAGTACGATTTATAATACTTAAACAGTCTCAGAAAATTTATTATTAATAATAATAATAATAATAATAATAATGATAATAATAATATAAGACAATATTGGTGTAATAGTAAATCGATTACGTAATATTTATGCAGAAATTGCTCGTAAAAGTGTTTAGTTTAGCCTATTGGGTATTATTCATACGTAATATTATAAGTTAATATCATTAAATAATATAAAGAGCTTAGTTTAGTTGGGCTGGCGATAGACCGTCTGGAGAAAGAGTCTTGTTTCAAAGCTCACATGAATAAAAAACACTTTAGCATATCAGAATTTTTTTTTTAGAGAGTTTTAAACAGACATAGATCCTTTCTTTTTTTTATGTTACAGTTTAAATGTTGAGGTTTTATTTTGTGAATTTTTTTTTGTTTTTCTTATTACTTTATGAATAACTTATGTAGGTAAGAAATTTCAATCAATGGTGATTAACTTCTGTTGTAGAGATTGCTCTGGAATAATTACACAAATCTGTTTTTATTGATCTAATATTCTTATAAATTAATTGTTGTATGTTATACCTATCTAATATCTCAGTTCTGTTCACTTACAATTTGTAGGTAAACACCATCGCCATAATAATATCCTATATACATAATCATTTGTATAGAATGGCACTTTTACTTCATCAAAATAGGCAAAGAAAGACTAGTACTCAACGATTACAATATAGTAATTATTGACCGTATAAGTAGTCCTTAGTTTATTAGTGCTATTTATTTAGTTAGTTTAATGAATTGATCAGTTCATGGCTGATCGAAATTCAAGAACTATGGCTAATTTTTTAGAATGGCATCTCCATACAGTAGTTAGTAATCCTTAAAAAGAGCGGTACACAATTTTCTTTAGCAGTTATTCAATATTATTTGTAATTTAGAATAATCTCGGATAGATTCTCATTATGCGATGGTAATTAAACGCATATTCGGAATAACTATCCACGGTTTTTATAACAGTTTTAGCTTTAAAACTAAACTCTCGTATTTTCAAATATCCTTAATATCATAATATCTTTCATGGGAATCATAATTTTATGTAAATTGGACACAAGCAAAGACATTTAAAATCTATATCAAATATATATATATATGTATATATATATATATAAATATTATACATACTCATTCTCGTCAGTTTTAATTTACGTAAATGTTTGCTTAACTTAAATCGTGTATTTTATGCGCTTTAATACAATTTTCTAATCTTTATCAGGTAAAAATACAACACAAAGCAAAATATCGGTTAACTTCTTATCCGAGTTATTGATGGCAAAAAAATTTCTGTGTAGTAATGGTATATGTTATATGGATAACTATTTTCAACGAAAATTATCTACTTGAATCAAAATTAAACATTTCATTTTACTTTGAATTAGTAATCTCATTTCGATACTTAACAGAAAGTTTGAAACTAATTATTCCCAACGATTTACAATAGTGTGAAAGTCTGTTAACATATGGTAATGCTTTTTCTGATAATCACAGTCCAAGCACAGCATGTTCTTGTCACGGTTCTCATCTCTCATTTAGACATTTCATTAAAATATTAAACGTTGACGATAAAGCTGGACGAACTATTTTTGAAAATTGAAGGCAGAATATTTTCACAAGCCAACTGCTTATATCTTTTGATATAAAATAGGTAACGTTCAAATGTACGCAAAGGAGTTTTTTTTTCTTTCTTTTTTATCGGTAGACCAAGTCCTTCGCATGGTATACATATCATTTCAAAAATTGTGCGACTGTTATAATAATCACTCTGATCATGTTGTCACAACGCGTATTCTATGCTCCACAACACTTCGACACATCGGACAATCCGTCGTTACTTTATTTGCACATTCAGCGCAACAGCACATGTGACCACAGGGAAGGAAAATTACTTCACACTGAAATAGGTCAAAAGACGATTAAAGTATAATGTTGAATGACAGACTGAGCTACATCTGCATTGTTGAAACATAATCACGAATACCTCAATAAAACTTACAGTCATGTCGAGGCAGATAACACATTCCGTTGTATTAATACCCTGCGAATCTTCGTTCTTATTTACATTAGAACTCGAGGCAACATCCTCTTCTGGAACAGGTGCAGTTGCTGAAGATGTTTCATGCGAATTCTCGCTAGCATGGAGTTTCTTCTCCATTAGGTAATTTTCTGTGGCTAGGACAATGGCTTCACGGTCACTTGCACTCTTGATTCCCACCTGTGAAAAAACAATTTTCTTCATATTACTTTCTATTCTAACTCTTCTTTGTTTCGTTGATTCGTTTTTCACAATATACAGTTTCAAAATCCGAATTTCCGTATACAAAATGACACTCACTTCTATCAGCTGGCTATTTGTAACATCAGGCAAGAGTGAAGGAAGTGTGCTTAAAAATGGGAGACAGTGTAGTGCTCCTGCGATAGCCAGGTGCCGCACTAGCATCGGTTCAAGTGTCTCAAGTAAACCTTGAGGCCTTGCTTCCATCAGAGACTGGTACTGCATGAGCCAGAATTGGCTACCTCTTCTTGCAAGCTGAAAGAAGGATAAGCATAAAAATCATTCAACATTCATGCAGTGTTTGAGCTTGATGAGAAATTCTTAAATCTTCTTACATCTGTGTATCTTTGCTGCGCAATTTGATTGATAGTATCGATGAGCTGCTCCCGTCGCTTTTCTTGCTGTTCTAATAAATCCATTAGAATAATGCTCAGGGTTACTCTTTTATCGGCGATATCATTCTGAAAATAAAATAATTTTTTAGTATCACTGTCAAGTATCGAAGGAGTTAAAATTTTGAAGAATAATTTCCAATTTCTCACAAGTTGTTGATTAATTTCTAGTTTTCGTCTCTCCAACTCTATCGTAGTCAAATTTGCAAGCTGTGCTTGTACAAGATTAACTTGTTGTACGATACTCCAAGAGCGTGCGTCGCTACGCTCGAGTAAAGCGGCTACAGCAGCCTTTTGTAGTGCCTCATCTTTACGTAGACTAATTACTAGATCCTGTCTGGTTCTTTCTTGGTCTTCTACTATTTGAGTTAGATGTTCGTTGTTTCTTACTTCTCTGTAATAAAATGAAGAAGTTATTATGTTTGTTGCATTGAATTTAATCGACTGAAGTATACATATACTTTTTAACAATGCTTACAAGCTGAGTAGAGATTGGGCAGTGTAATCACGGAATTTGGTATATTCCGCAAGTTTTTGTTCAGTGAGCAGTTCTTCTCCCAATAATTCTTCCATCGCACCTGATGAATGGAAGATATAAAAATTTGAGTTCATGTTATGTTATTCTTATTACAAGTTCTCAGCTTACTTAAAGTGTCCTTTGTCCGCAAGTTAAATTGCGCCGAATGACATGCAGACAGTAATTGAATTTCCTCAAGTTTTTCTCTTTCCAGAAGTTCTGCCTGACTCTGCCTCTCATCTTCACTATTCCTCAGGAATTCCTTTATCACATTATCGGCCTCTTTTTCAGCTGCAAAATTAATCGATTGTCAGAAATATTCTATTTCATACGACATACGAACAATAAATAATCAAAGCCGTACCATTATAGATGTAAGAAAGGAGGCGGGTCCGATTACTGTCTCTCTCTTGCTGAACTTTTTCGATTTCTTGTTCCAACTGAGTTTGTTGTATCGCCAGATCCACTAGAAGCTTCAAATTCACAGAACATATATTAAAAGATGTTAAAATTTGATTTTAACAAACGAATTTACCTTTTCTCTATGAGCTTTAAGCGAAGATTGTAATTGGTGTTCGTATTTCTGTTGTTCACGAATGTTTTTCTCAACTTCCAGAAGCGCGTTTTGTCGATGCTCCTGAATTAGAACTTGTTATCAATAATTGGCAATTGTTGCCTCATGCCAGACTAATTCTGTGACTTGAATTAAGGAATTAGTAGAGCGAAAGAACTTTTTTTCTTCCCATTATTCAATATCATTTATCGTATAGGCAAATGTGATGCAAATCTTCGATGATAGTTGAATTATAGATGAAAAAAGCAGTCGAATTAAGCAGGGTGAATGCAAGTTAGGGATTCTGGTTGGATCTTATTTCTCTATTAATGAATTGAGCATACTTGCATTTGGAACGACATTAATGTATGTTTGATGATTAAGCGGTGCGATAATTGAACAAAAAATAAATCAGACCAACAAAAATAAATAAAGACATGCCTTGTTTTTTTCTAGCTTCATTAACGTGGCCTAAAAAATAAAAATAAAACTGTTAACTAAGGATTGACAACATCGATCGATCAGTAATCATAGTGAATATAAATAAAGAAATAGAACCTGAATATCATTATCTTTGTTCTGATAACTCGTCCATTTATCTTCAGAGCTTAAATTCTTAGTTGTATCTTCCGGCAAATTTAAACTCTCTGGTTTATATTCAATCCCGCATTCTCTAGCCAGAAAAGCAACGACGACAATAACACCACTGGCAATAATGTCCTGTGGTGGATAGCTCAGATTTAATCCCTCAACTTTAATATCTGTTAATAATTGCGCGTGTCCTAAAGACTTTGGTAATTTATCTAGATTCTTATTATGGCTTATATCAAGCGTGGTCAATTGTCTCAGCTCTCCCAAAGAATCGGGTAAATATTTTAAATTGTTATTGGCAATATTAAAAATCGACAAATTTGTTAGATTCAATATCTCAATTGGCAGTTTTCTGATGTTGTTATTCTGTAGATGTAACTCCTGAAAGAATAATGACAAAGACAATTCATTAGGGACTGAAATTCCCATTTTATCTTATCAAGTCTATTTTAAGTAAAGCTACTTCTATTACTTAACGACAATAATCACATGTTTGAATAACGAATTGACTACCTTTAAAGAAGTAAGATGCATTATTTCGGCAGGTAAACACGTAAAACAATTATGACGGAGATCTAATACAGTAAGAAGCGAAAGATCGCTTAAGGCACCACCTCCCGACAGGGAACTCAGCTTGTTGCATTGCATCCATAAAGCTCTTTTCCTAAATACTTTACACAGCGAGTATACGCCAGAGGGAACATTCTTCAACGCACATTCAGATATGTCGAATACTGGCTCTGGGTTTTCCCTAGCCTGAAGTGAAAAGTGAAAATTTAATTCATTTTTATTCTTTTTCTTTCCTCGTATTGTATTGTTACGTGTCATCGCATTTATTATTCACAGTAAGTAGCAGGTGACTACGTGATGTTTGCGGACGTACGGGAATTGTTGTAATTAATTAAATGGTAGAGTAATTGAGGGAGAGTTAAAACTAATGACGTTCTTTTATACGAGGAAATGAACCGACGTTGTAGTAATGATTAGTATTATGTATTTGAAGAAGAAGATGATTCAGATGCGTTAATTGGTCGTTGGTCAAGATGATAAATACTTACCAAATATAATTTGTGCTCAAGACGAGCTTTGTAATCGACGTTAACTTTGTTTCCGTATTTACCCGAATTTGACATGATTGATTGAATACTATAACAGCAACAAAACATAACGGAACTGAATGAGCACGTGTCATCGTGCCATTGTTAATTATTTATAACATAGTTCTTCGGCTGTTTTATACGACGCATCACTGACTAAATTTTACACCTAACACGATAGCTACTTGTATCACACGATACGTCAAGTTCATAAACATAAACCACATTAAAATGTAGATACGAAAATATCCAAACAATAACCGTATTCTATCGGTAAGTGTAGTTTCTCGCTGACTTCCTTTTTATTGATAAAGTAGATATCTCCTATTTAATTGACAAAGTAGATATCTGTATACCGACGCGATGCATAGCAGTAATTTCTTCTCCGTCGATAACGTTGTATGTCAGCAAAAATGGTAAGGTAGAAAAAGTTTTATTTTTTATTAATTTTTTTCTTATTTATCGATTTCTTCTTTTAATTTATAAATAAATTTAGAATTAGATCTACGAGTGATAAATCATTCTTTATTATCTTGTGTCTAATTTATTTAATTACGTATTCATTAAAAATGGGTAAATGATAACTATTGGCGGGATGTTTGGAGTGATTTAAAATTCATATTTTAATAACAACAAGTTAACCGTTTATTGAGCAATGCATAGTAGATTACAAAATGAGTGATATAAACACTTATTATAAATGATAAACTCAATTAATATCTAAAATACTAGATAAATCGTGGCATTCTCATTTATTTTTTAAAACATTAATTAAAACGCATTTAAAAAAATTCTTGGCAAATCTTACAGATCTTGTGTATACCGATAATTATTTATATCTATACATATATAATATGATTATGGTTTTATTTTTATAATATTTCATATAACAACAACAGTCTCAGCTACACTTCTACAGTGTCATAGATAATATATAATTTCTAAAAATAGGCAGTTGTTATCTAAAGCTCGTTAAATATAATTGTAACTTGGTTTTTCCTTTCTAATTTCGCCAATGCGGAAAATTTATCACACCTAAGCTCGGACGTTGAACTTATTACAAGTTGTTCAATGTTCATATAGGATTACGCCTGAGAAAAAAAAAAATATTATTCTAATAATTATTATAATATATACCTTTATGTATATATGAAAGCTGAATTCTTTTTCGTGTGTAAAGTCGCTTCAGTTTCATCGTCAGACATAAAGAACAAATCATTGTTATTTCGTCACTATATAACTATACAACCGCAAGTATATTGCGGTTTGGAATTTATATATATTTCTATATATACCCTATTTATATATCTACATGAGTATTTGTTGTCTTCTGTTTTTATTGATCCGTCCTCAAGTTCCTGTTACATATCTTATTTTTTTCTTCTCTCTCTGTCCCATTTTTTTTCATGTCCTCCAATAAATCTGATGCAGTAAAAACGTGATCTAAAAATCACCACGTCAGCAGTCAGACGCGGCTTCTTTTTGTCGCAAACGATATTCCGTCGGTGTTAACATTCCTCTGCGAGAAGAAAAAAAGGAAAAAAAAAAAGAAAGAAAATTTAAAATCAATTTTATCGATGGCAGAGTGACTGATAATTCTGTGATTAATCGTCCTACATCGTCAATGACGTAATTCCAATTTTGTTATCTACATATTGATTATACAGAAGAACAAATGGCTGGGTATAGGAATTATCTCTAATCTTTTATGGAATGAAATAAATGGTATTAAAGTTAGAGAAGATTGATGTATGCGCACCTTAGGACAGTATCAAATGAAACGTAGACCCCTTTATCGCACATGCGTCTGTATAAATGCCAACATTCGCGCTCTTTCCTGGTTTGAAATTGGGGCTCGGAAGACGTGAGGTCCGTCTCCGGTTCCGCTTCCGATCCTATCTCCGTTTCAGAATTCCTTCTGTCTGTTGCCTGTCGTCAAATTTATAATACTCTATCGTATAGGCATGTACATATAAATATTTGAAAGTATAACAAGATAAGCAAATAGAGATTAAAGACCGCGGGAAAGTTTCGATTTTGTCCCGCCAGACTACAAGTATATGTTTACGTTAAAAGGGAAAATCGCTACTCATGAGTTCTGAGCTCATACAGTATATTTGAAGTTGATCTCCAAAGCCAGTAATCAGCTCCGATGATCCTTCGCATATTATTTTTGTTTCGATAAGCGAAAAAAATTGAATATTGTATATTATAGTTCCCAGTACCTTGGGAATCGACAGATCATTTGTCGTCGTCCTGTTGTTCGAAGTCTCATGATCTCTGGTTCGCGAAATCTGCACAGTTGTTTCGGGTGCAGAACTTACGGGAGAATGTATTGTCTCGTCTGGGGCACTGGAGTAAAAAAGAAAAAAGAGCTATGAATGTCTCGATGACTTAGACGGCATTTATAATTATCGAAAACTGATCAGACTCGCGAAATACGCAGTCATATTATTTATGTAGTAGATACGTAAAACAGCGGGATATGTATGTATGTATACCGGGGCTAGGGAATGTATTTAATCGATTGTCCCAGTTCCACTTACGAAACTGAAGCGGCACAGTTCTTTCATAATATTATCCTATCTTGCCGTCATTATTCCCCATGTCACAGCGGCCCGGTCAATCAATTTAATTTCTATAGAATCCGTGAAAAAGGATATTCGTAATCATTTTTTTTTATCACGAAACACGTTGAAGATCATTTGAAAATGGATTCTTGGTAAAAATGGAAACGATTTTTCGCGGTAGTTTTTAAATTTGAGAAGTTGAACCGACGATTAATATCCGAGATGAAAGAAAATGAAAGGAAATATCAAGAAATTTATTGAAATAAATGGGAATAGCGAAAAAAGTGACTTATAACGTTGAAGAAAAATGGGTCGAGGGTGTTTTAATCGTTTAATGTATTATAGTTAGCAAGAGACGTAGAAGAAAAGTTATAGAAGTGACTTTGGTGAAAAGTTATTGCCAGGTCACTGTCGGATCTAAAGAAATGAAAAAGTGTTTAGAATTTGTCGCAACGATCATCTTTGGTGATTATAACTTTCATAAGTTTGTTAAAGAGGTTTTAGTTATAGACGATCAGTCCGGGGTACAAAGTTATAAGCGTTTTGTTGTAAATACCGAGCTCATAGAGTCGATCGCGAAAAATGATGAGGCAGATACGTTAACAATAAGTATATTATGTATCTAACTATATTCGTACGAGGATCAGCCAACGATAGAATGATTAATGACTGACTAAACTTGCGGCGTAATCGTATATTCAAAGGCATCTAAACTAGTGAAAATTTCCACGCCGTTGAGCAGTCTTGAAAAGTATGCAAAATATAATAAACAAAAAAAAAAAGGGATAGAAAAATGATAAAATAAAATTCTCAGTTTCTCATTGGCGGATAAAATCGCCTCTTTTATCAAAACCGTTTTCAATCTTACCTTGAATTTATAATTCGTATACCTATATATGCAGGTATAATCGTTGTTATCTGATTGTAAGTATAATCTCCTTGTGAAATATAGGTAATGGTATACGAGGGTTGTGGAACGTTCCAGTTTCGCGGGTCTTTGATAGTCGTAAATCACGATGAATCGAACGAACCTGTATCATGATCCTGAGTAGTCAGGGACGCGCGTACTCCCCACGTTCGCGAATTTAAAACAATGGAATATAAACGAGGTTGAATTATTCTCATTCTTATTCAATTTTCGCAGATTTATACGCTTGTACCACCTCGGTCCTTGTCGCCGAAGAATTTGCATACGATTTAGGATTCCTTTGACCCGCTTGACTCCGACCCTCACCCCTTTACCTATCTCGTGTCGATAGAATATCGAACGTATCATACCCTCGCATCTTCGCAGAACTAATAAATAAATTACTTTGATGATTCCAATACTCGCGATTGTAGAATTCAATCACATACAGCTGTGTTATATATTTCACTGAAAATTACGGAGACAAACAATCCTCGTTTATGAAGGAGACCTTCTTCTTACTTCTGTCAAATAAAACCCCGACCTTCGCAGATAAAAAATTGCGAATAATTAATGCGATAAAACTTACTAGGGACGGGGCGGCGTGCTTCGCGTACGTAAAAGTCTTCTTTTTTTGTCCCGAATCGGATCTCCGATTGGCACAGCCAGACATCGTTTTTCTCTATCCGTTACTGGCGCGATTAGAGCATCTTCAGGTTCTTTTGATTCATTTCTTGTAACTAACGAGGGTGGTATAGTGTCGTCGGGCTTCCAGCTTGTTGCTTCTTCCGGTGTAGGCAGAGCACTTCCTCCGCTACGACATACTACTGGAAATCTTTGCTGACCAAATACTCCTACTACTCCCCATTTTCGATCTTCCTTAGGGATTTCATCTTTTTCAGAGTCGAATGACTCCTGCTGAAAGGACACTGTGGGGAAATAGAATTTGAAATTGTTATCACGAAATTGCTTATTTGGACATAAAGAATATCGAAATCAAAGTTTTTTTCGCAAATAGTATGTCGCGTATAGTTTAGATCTATAAATGACATGCTGTATACAGAAAGTTTTTACTATATCAAAGAAAACTATTTTATAGAACTATGTATAGGTTTTGTCAATTGCTATCCAATCGGGAATATATAGTATATACAACAATCTGGAACAGACTGATGGATGGACAGCCAGACACGACATGCACGTCAGGCATTCTACTAAATAATAAAAAGTGTAATAAATAATGTCTGAAACCTTGGTCCTATATAAATCTCACCAATCAATTAATTTAAGTACGTTTTCCAGTGCCCATTCCTCATATTTTTTCATAATTATATATGTATATAATAATCTACTCTAAATCGAACATATATCGGAAAAGCTCCTTCTGTCGATATATTTCCAGAGTATAAAAACTTTGTGCGAATTCAGCATTCTGAATTGAATACCTGCTTCGTTCCATCAAAGTCACATGAACGTATTGAAAAATTATCATTATCGGGGTAAAATAGGGTGAAATTATATGTACAATTCACGTCGATTGGTGAGATGATTGTAAAGTCATTGAACGGTGTCTAGTTTCTACTATATAGTTTTGACTTACGTATAAGTGAACATTGAACATATATGTTGAGTTTCGAGGTGCTTACACGCGGCCACAATCAAATTTATGTATATGCATATACGTGCAACCCTAGCTTATCGCGTGACGCGTTGTTCTGTAATTTGTTGTTATACGATAGTATCCATAACATATAACACTCAATGCGATCACATCTTTTTTTTTTTTTTTTAAATCATAGATATTGAAGAAATTTCAGGTTCGATTTAAACTTGATGTTAGAAAAGTTTGATAAGTCTGGAGATTCATTTTATCAGTCCCGTTTTTTTATAATCGTAGTAAATAATCTTATACAATATAAAATTGCGACTTATCATGGTCGATATCGCACACTCGGTTTAATCTTTGTGGAATTTTTTTCCAACGAAAGTCTATATACCTGCGTTCGATAATAACCGATTAGAAATTACAGTATATCCATTATAAATATATCCGCATGTATAAATTAAGTCTCGTCTCAATCCGCTTCCGGTTTACTACGTGCTCCGTTTCGAAAGTAAACTGTTTAACCAAGAAACTTTTACCAAGTATATAAGTCGTGGTGTGGCGTTGATGGACGGTAATTGACGGGCAATGCAGATGATTGTTTTATAAGAATTATACCTACGATTCATTAACATTCAAATATCACCTATACTCATTCTTCGATTGTCTTTAATCAATTTTCCAATTATCCATCCCCGGTATCATTTTTTAAATTAAATTTCACTATCAAACGTAGCATAGATTGTGTTGCCCACATATACATACCTATATATGTAAATATAATAAGCGAAGGTGAAACTTTTATCTCGTGACCGATTCATTAGTGTTTGACGAGCTTGCAAAACGTTTGTTAAAAATTAGGTCAGGGACGACAGGTTGATGGAATCTGTTAATATATCGAAACTCGGTTTAGGCGTTAACAACTTTGGCTCGTTAGTCTCTGTTTTTGATCAACCTTACCGAGTTTCTCATACATTGCAATTAAATCTTTTCATTAAATTATACTCTGAGGTATAACAACGAATCAATCTCGCGATTATTCACTCCATAAATTTACAGAGCGATAAAAAGTCTTCGTATTTATCCTGGAATCACTCCCGTCCACGTTACTATCTTATCTCTAATTTTGAATCCTATATCAGTACGTGAGTTTATAACGATCTACCGAGGCTTTGATAATCGTGCAAAAAAGATCATGCATGCAGTATCCTACAAGCACTTCCGAGTTAATTAATATTTGCAAATATGTGTATTGTGTATACTATTACAGCAATTGCGCTACGTATAGTGTGTCAACTCTTCAAGAATGCGAGGGTTGCGTGTCGTCTATCCTCTAATTAACTTCGCCAATTATTACCGCCACTTTGCCACTACACTATAATAACGTCTTTGCGTGCGCTTCTTATTAAATCGACACCTTTATTATCCCAACTTTCCGCCAAAGCTCAACCCCAGAAAAGAATCGGATTTTTAATATCTAGATCAGTCCTATGTATCTTTATTTCTTCATCATTTTATTTACCAATCTCAAAAACTGTACATACGAATGATTTCCTCGAAGCGTTGGCAAAAAAAAAAAAAAAAATCTATAGTTTCCGAAAATCTTTAGCTACACGAAAACTGAATCTTTTTCTAAAACTAAATATACATATACTATATGGTACAGGAGAAAAATCGCAGCGAAAAATCATCGTGCAGTTCTATATAGGATTGAATCATTCCAACCCTACCTGACTTGATGGGTTTCCTGAGCACTGTGATAGCAGTACAGCAACTTGATGTCTTGATGATGGGAGTGGTAGGAAGTTTATTGCGTAGTTCATGTATGAGCTTATCATCTCTGGGTGAATTTTGGTCAATATCACTATCGCTGTCCGCAGAACTGACCAAAGAAACCATAGTCACAACGTCGGGGACCTTCGTCTGGAGTAACGGCCTTCCTCTGACACCAGGACGTCGTGATTTTCCATCAGTTGGAAAGTCCTCTTCTGCTTCGTCGCCTCTAATTCCTCCTCCACTTCCAACCAATCCACCGCCTATTCCACCACGCCGTTTACCACTTTTAGCGCGTCTTTTTATCGGCGCTGATTTTATCGTTCGATTGGAAATTGACGCTTTTACGAGCGCCTCGCCCGCCGATGAAGACACCACTTCCGATTTCATTTCCTGAGACGGCGACGGCCCGATAGACGGTGTGTCAATTACTATACTGACCTGGGTTCGACCTGGTGCACCGAGCGATGATGTTTGTCGCCGTTGTTGCGGCGGGGCGGAATTTGTCCTACGGGTCTTTCCGTCTACGGATGGAAATCCGATGGAGTGTTGATCTTTGCTCAAAATTGTAGCTTTATCTCGACGTTCTGATGCCGCAGATACAGGAATTGGTCCACTGGTGAAGACTTTATTCGCATTTCCTGAATGGTTCGAAAAGTTTGCTCGCTTTGTCTTCGCGTTTGATACGGATTCCTTCGGCTCGCCGTCCTCCTCTATCTTCTCTTCTTTGGTTATCAAAGATGGACAAGGAGGCCAGTCGCCTAGGGTTATATCCCGAACAGCATCTTCCTCAACCCTTAACTCCCGTTCAAGAGAATTCATCTCCTCATGGTCCGGCTCTTCGTTGGCCTCTCGATCCTCCTGAGGAAAATTAACGCTGCAGCTTTCCTTGGCAAAAATTTTTTCCACATCGTGAGGCAAGTCTTCAGAAAGCAGGACATTGCCTCCGGAAGAAGTTGGAAGTCCGATATTTCTTCCTTGATCAGTTTCAACCTTGTCGAACAGCAAACCAACCGATGGAATCACATTATCTGATGATTTAGAGTCAACTTCAAGCGAATGATCTTGCCGCACTACAGCTGTTACTTTTACCGATGTGGAACATGCCGTTGAGGCTGGAGGTTCGTTGTCGATCACTCTAGGAACAGGTCCTTTTCTTCTTCCTGATGGGGCGGAAGTTGCGCAGGATGAAGGTCTGGACTCACAGTTTGACTCCACTGCATTATGGGCTAAGAATATGTCGATGTTTGCTCTGTTTTCTTCCCTTTGTTTCCACGCCAGACGCAGCCTTTCTGCAAGTTCTTGTCGCGAGTAAAGAATCGAGGCTTTTTCGCTGATTACTGGCCGCGTTGTAACCTTAGTTTTTGCAGTCGGTGGTCTTAGCTTTCCAGGAATTTGTCTGGCGATTACTGCGACTGATCCGTTCGATACAGATTCGTGGTTTTCGTCCCACGCAACTCGCACTTTTGGACGATCCAAGTCCGCCTTTACGTCCTGACATTGTAACCGCGTTCGTATCGGATTCGCAAATACTTGCAACGGCTTTTCGTCTTCGGCGGAACGCTGACGTCTTACTTGTTGCCTCCGTGGAGGCTGTTGAAGAGACAACTGTCGTACTGGACCAGGAGGACGGCGGAGATTCGACATTCTGGTATGGATATTGTCAAGGCTTATTCAAAAATTCATTTACTAAATGAGTGAGACAATTCGTCTGCAGTTGACTCCCATTTCCGAAATAGGGGTGTATTTTTTAATAATCCTTCTCAGGCGGTAGGAGTTTTTATTGACTATACCATTTCCACCAATTTACTGGGAGTCGTGCTTCTTATCAAGTTTCGTGAATCAATTAGAGAGTATCTCTTGAAAAATAGTTTACAGATTATTGGTGTTAGATTTCATAGGCCTAACTGTGAATTCAGTGTTCCCCCAATGTGTCAAGAAAACAATAAAGTGATCAGCGAGGTTGGCGAACCTCGAAGAATCTGTTTTTAATATAGCTAGTGAAGTTAGTTTCCTGAAAAAGTCTAACTCGTGGAAGTGACTGATTGATCTAAAAACATCATATCAGGATACCTCTACAAGCCTAATAGCTAATTGATTACCGTTCCATAAAGCCTTTTTAAAACTTGACTACCCTCATTAGTTGGCTATAAAAATTCGCGGGCTGAAAAGAAAAATCAGGATGGCGGTTTATGTACATACCCATATATACATATATATATATATATATACATTTTTTATTAGAGAATCGCGTGTGTACAAACTCAGAACGATCATACTGTGCTTTTTTACTGATTAGACTTTTTAGGGCCAACTGCTCAAGGATAACTTAGATAATTGTATCTGGGCCTACGTATATATATATATAAAACGTAGAAGTAAGTAAGTAAGTAAATGATAAATCTTCAGTTTTACACCGCTAATTATACAAGTTTTAAGGAAACAGTTTTACCTGCATATAGTCATGCTTGAATTATGATTCAACTAGATCGAAGACATCCGCATATAAGTGGGATCTACGAATTTTTCGATCAAAAAAGAAGAAAGGAAAAAGAAAAAAAAACAGTATTTGCAATCAACTTTCGCCAATACATCCTCATAACTTAATAGCAGCTCACGTTTGATTAAGCATGATATACGGTCGACGTACCTCCTCCGGGTGGCAAGACACGCGGTTTGTTTGGAGGCGCCCTTGAGGCCGACCTGCAGGAGTCGTCCTGGAGCCGTTGGCACACGCCGACTAACTGACTGACTACAACTACTTCTCTCTGTTTCCCTCCCTGTTTCACTACCCTTCCTTTTACCCTCGTAATTTCTCAACCCCATCCATCGCCCTCCTCCATGAGGACTACTATACTGTTACCATCACTACTGGTGTATAGGCACTAAGTAGTGTTACTACTAGTTTAGTTAGTATTGCCTTTACTAATACTATAAGTAACTACTACGAGTATAATACAACAATATATAACGAACTCTACTAAACTCCAGTAGTCACCTGTTATTGATCAAAAGTTTACCTATCATCTGACAGCTTGTTGTCCATAGTTACCATGGCATCGCTCACCGATCATTCAAATCGCTTCTATATTCTCCCCTGGGACCCCTCCCGCCTTTACTGAACCCTCTTATACTCAGCCCCAAAACTTCAAGGAGGAAGAACAATTTTACCCTTATACTGCATCCAACTTAGGTATAGCTATAGCTTTCTCCCGGGTGAATCAAGTGTGCCAATTACAAACTCACTTTAATTGGCAAGCTTATCTAGATCCATCGTCTATAAGGCACATCTGTATAAACCATTCATCAAGAGGGCTCAACTTCTCTCTATGTCTATCAGGAACTTGTACGTTAACATACGTATGTACACATGCATTCATACATACACATGTCGTCGATCGAGTCCATCAGAGAAACTAAGACGTTGCTTTACGTATTATCTGCACGTGCACGTGCACCACGCCATTAGTCATCATCGACTAGTATATAGTCTTCAAATTCTAATTAGACAAAATCATCCTTGCTCCTCATGGGCAATACATGTATTCCTATTTGATGCGAATCTTTACTGGTTGTTAGGTGAAGTTACGAACAAGGTCGAGTCTTTTTGATAGTCGAAATATTAGAATTCTAAGACTGCAGATGTGATTTTGAAAATTTTCAGAATTCCGTAAAAGCCTCTGAAACTATTTCATATCTTTCAAGATCCCAAGTCGATTTCAGTCTCCTGGAAATTTTGGTAGAATTATAGGATCGCTTAAAGTTAAAAAGTTGATTATCTCTAAATGGACGAGATTGAATCTGACAATTTGGTCCATGCCGCATGTAGCTGGGGGCCAGGTAAAGCCGTACCTTTCTCACCTACATATTCGGGTTCAAACTTGAGGTAAAAAAATGAAAAGGTTAATGACTTCAAGAAGATTGAAGCGTAAATCATCGCGAGAAGAGTTATATGCGCAATAGTTATAGGAATACATACATACTAATGAAAATTTATCAAATTTAATAAAATAAATTTTCTAGTGACCCGATAAGCAGACAGAGAACTCTTTATTCAATTATTTCAAAGGAAAACATAGCAATAATTTACATTGACGGTCTTTATCATCTTGAGGATATCTCGCTTTCCGTACACAGCGTACAATGTGGTATATTTTAGTAATCGAGGCGTAGCTTTGCTTTTATCTCTTATACCCGTCATATCAACGAAGAGGAAATTATCTTCCGTCTACTTACACTATGAAGCATAATCATTTTTTATGTTTATTTTTCAGATAGCCATAAATGGCCAGTCAGCGTTCTACGGGCTCGTTGTCCCAGCCATCAGACGAGTCTTTTGAAATCGGCAAACACAATTTCCGGGAATTTTTACCGAGATTAAAAATATCCTTTTTCAGAATTCCAACTAAATATATCTCAACCTCTGCGGATGCGAACTCGAGATTGCGAAGTTTCACTTCGTGTTGCAAAACTGCGAGACGTGATCAAATTGGAATACATACAATATTTTACTTTAGAAATTCAGGCAATTTTAGCTGCATGTTGATCCTTAAGCCGCGATTTACGAATTTCTTAGAAAAGCTGATCGACCCGTTCAACTACGTGCAGTTAAAACATTGCTGGGCCCATGTGTGGCGTTCTGCTCACCAGTCCAGCTGGGAAATATACTTTTAGACGACACAGCTCCGGTAGCACGTCGATTATTTTTCGAGGTAACAAGAGCTGAAAAAAATTCAACGTGGTTTACCTCATCTTGGCCTTTTTTCTTCTTCCTTTTTTCTTCCAGCAATAATCGATGCTTTGAGAAAAATTTCTAAAAAATGTTACATCATTATGAGAAAATTTAAATTCTTGACGTTTATTGTAGAGAATATTAAAAAATCGACTGAATTCCAGTAGCAAAGAATGTTGAGCTGATTATAATATTCTTAGGAATAGAAATAAAGAAATTGATTTACAGACGGTTAGCGAAGTAGATGGGCTAGTATCTTCAACAACGTTTAACGTCCTAGACGATGTCAGAGAAAGACTGGAATGCTGTGAGGATTTGTTGGAATGTTGGCTCCAATGTCTCGTACAGCTTGGAAAATTTGAAAAATTATCTGCCTCACAAGTACGAGGGGTTTTGGAAAATCTTGTAGAAGTAATAAAACGATCATTCGAACATTGCAAATCAAGGTCAGTGCAGATTTTGCACCGCAGATTAAACTGATTGCATCGCAATCTATAAAACTATGAAGACTATAGAGTCTCACAGAAATCTATTATGAAGACGAAAAGAAAGGATGCAATTTTTTTTTCTTAATTTTTTACAGCGAAGAAGCGTATGGCGATTTGTTTGGAAAAGCTAAAGAAAAGTTAACGATACTTTTTCGGAAAACCAACGAAGTACAGAAATTATTTTCCACAATTATCGAAAGAGTTATTGTATTCAGTAACAACGTAGAAGCTGAATTATCAGCACTTGCGAAAGGTGAGAATAATTCTTACCTTTTTTTACCTTGCAGCTATACTTGTATAAATAATAATCTACAAATCGAATTCTGCAGAAAAACTAAAGAAATCCACAACCCCCATATAATATTCATATATTTTATTTTATTTTATACTACAGTTGTTAGTTTCGCGGGTGAAACTTGCTTGTTAGTTGATGGATTAGATATGAAAACGGTTGCTGAATCGTGGAAAGGTTTTACCAGACTTGCGCTCGCGTTTTGCAATGATCTAAAGACCTTCTCACCCCCTTCTGTCACTTCGCATTTAGCATCCCTAGCAGATGCAGTTTCTTCATCACTACCCTCGATTGTAAAGGTACGTAAATTAATCACGATTTTCCTTGTGCGTATATGCACATATTATCGAGATGAAAGGGATGAAAGGGGCCAAAAAAGTTTTTAACTTATTTTTATTCAAACTTTTATCCAGTTGAATATTTTAATTGCGAGAAATATACCCTATACAAATATCATCCCTCTCATTTATCTTCTTCCTTAATTCCGTCGGACGATTCGGTCGGACATATCGGAATACATTGAGGCTTGCAGTTTTGGATTACACAATGAAAACCTTGGATACAAAACAGATTACAAGCTACTGGGCCACAGCCATTACTTGGAAGTTCTGTTTGAGGTCTGGGCTCAATCGGAGCAATTACTGCGTCCTGCGATTTCACGAATATCAACCAGTTCAGGGAAAATAGAACCGAGAGAATAGTGGCGACGATCGTGTATCTCATCGTTGCTTTTTTTGTCACTATATATAGATGATGATGATACGTGTTTGCAAAATTGATAATGAATGTCGATTCTCCGATCATAACTGCCAGCTATTTAAGGGAAATAACAGAATAACATTTATCGTCTATATTCAGCATCGGAGAACGATCGTCAATACGTTAAAATAATATACAAATATTATAATTTAATACAAGATAACAGCAAGCAGTCAAACAAACAATATTTCTGTTTTATGTTTTCTCTTTTTACAGATATTTTATAAACTTTATCGTATTATTTATCGAGTTCTAAACATATCCTCAGTAATATTTATACATGTGCGTATAGGATGCGGATCACAGAAATGCGGAGCGATCTATAAAACTGCAAAAACTTTTGTTGAAAATTTTGCAAAAACTTTTTCTATGCTATTCGGGACATTTGGGCAACGATGCTGCATCAGCTGTTGTTCGGCTACTGGTCAAACTCCATAGGTAGAATTTTTGTTCTTCAATCAATTTTTTCAATAATACGCATGATTGTCCGAAAAAAAAGTCTGCATGGTAGCTAGTTTAACCGAAACAACGAACAGAGTCTAATTTTATTTATTTTTATTTTTTTAACTTTTTCTTAGCAATGTTCTAATGCTTTTTTTACACGATTCATTTTTCAATACTATCTAACAGGTATTCGCCACCCTGTTTAAAACTGCTGAGAATTCACCTTGGGATTATAGACTGTGTTGAGGCTAATTTTACATCGGGAATAGATCAATTATTAGACAGCGTTATTAGCGACGAAGAATTTAAGCAGGTTTGTAATCAATCGATCCGATCAATATTTCCTATATTTCTAATATAAGCAGTATTTTCACAACCATGCGATGATAAGATATTTATAAAAATTTTCCAAGAATAACTCGTGTCTGTATTTTGTACAGGCTTTTTTCGAATATCAAACTACGGATAATTCGGATGATGTTGGATTTCATTTATTAACTTTACTTATAGTTAATAAATTAATAGCGAGTTCTGACGAAGCGCAGATCGAATGGCGAACACTTCCTCGAGACATACTGGAAGTTGTGTTTTCGAATATCAATGGAGGTAAGGATTGATTTTATAAAAATCTGCAAAAAAATAAAATAAAATAGTGAAAAATAAAATAACTTTTTTTTTTTTCGTTTTAAAGTTGAAGAAGAATTATTTGTGGGGCAACTTAGATTGGGAACTTTACCCCTATATGATTCTACCTTGACCTCGATATGCGGACTCGTAGTTTCGACTCGAGGGATAGATTTTCAATCCCTAGAAATAATTCTGCTGAAAAATCTTCTGGGAGGAAATTTTTGGAGCTCTCTTTTGGCCTCGGACGTTTGGTGTTTCGTCGACAAGTAAGTTAGTGCGTTCATTATTCGTATTAGTAATTCGAAATCACGTAAAATAAAAAAATCCTTCAGCTTAATCTTTCCTTCATTTTTATTTTTTTCTCTCGTATTTTTGTAACGTCGTTTAATATATCTCTGACATATAATTGTCTCCAAAAAATATACAGGTATGCATCTGATCCGGATTTGAGTTACGATCATTTGATCTACTTGATATCAGTCTACGAAATGTTAGCGAATCGCAGTAATTCTATCGAGGCTATAATGTTGGGCAATTTGATATCAAGATTGTATTCCCTGTCTTTGAATTTGACCAGAAATCGTCTGATCGATAAATTCGAGACAATTAAAGCCCGGTTTTGGGCGCCTTTGAAAAACTGCTTTCCGATAAGTGACAAGACGTTTTTGTCAGAGTTGATTTCAACGGGTTTAGGAAACATCGCTCATACTTGGGAAAATCTGGATAGACAACCAACGGCAGAGATTTGGTCTCAGCTTGTGAGTTGAAAATATATTAAACATTTCATTCATTTTATTAAATAAAAACATATTCAAAGAGAACAATGGTCCTCTTATTTTTCGCCGATATTTCAAAAAATTAAATCTTCAGGACTGGAAGCTGTAAAAATTATTATTCGATTTTGAATCTACTATACAGTGAATTTCGTGTAAATTACGAACATTCCTCATTTTATAATCTTAACAGATTCTTTTACTATTAAATCACAGATAAATCAGTTGACTGTTATCGGCACCTTCGGTAAATCTAATAACGAAACTGTTATAAAGACATTAAATGCGATTTGGAATTGCCTGGGAAAATCGATCGACGAATTCGAGGGAATTCATCTACACCTCATCACTCAGCTGACCATGGTTCTCTTGGACGCTTCACTGGCCACCCAAAATCAAGATGAAGATCTTTGTCTCGTAAGTAGAGAAAGAAAAAAAAAAAAAGAAATAATACAAGGAATACAAGAAATAAAAAATGTATCATTTTCTTTTTTGATTTTCTATTATAGATACTGTCAACTCTAACGACCCTGATCCCCGATGCAGTTCCATGTCTACGTGCGAGCGTTTCTCATTATTTGAAAGAGTCTATAGAAAATTATGGAAAGAATATTCCCGAGATAACAAAATGTTTGGCGAAAATTTACTGCAATTTATTAGACGACGCTAATCCTTGGTGTAAACAGGAAGCATTGGAAAGTTTTGCGTATATAACGAACGCCTCGTATAACGAAGAGTTGGTCATTTCTATGGTAGACGCAGTTGCAGAAGTGCCCAAGATTAGCGATACTGTTTCACTTTATTTATCACAAAGTCCGTCTAACAGTACGACGGGATTTACCTCGTTGGAAACATATATGAGGGAGTATTTTAGGGCGTGTAGAATAAAGCCGGGGATTCACGTGTGTATTAAACGCGGGGAATCACAGAGAGAAGAAAAACGCCGGAAGTTATCAATTGAGCGTCCAACTAGACCGGGGACACCCGAAGATCTCAGAGAACGTGTCTCGCGATTGTCGGATGAAATTGATTACGTGTTATCGCGTAAAAAAGATATGTCCAAATCGTCGATTGATAAACTCGATATAATAGTTAACAAGATACTTTCTTCTAATGAAATATAATTCTAGTTTATTGTTATTTATTCTTAATATTAAGTACCAGAGATTGTCTATTGTCCTTTCCTTGATTATTTGTTCAAAAAATTTGAACGCAGAAAGAGCGAAAGAATATCGAGAATGAATGTTCTTTATTATACTGAAATTTTACGATCGAACCCGACGTGTAAACCAGCCTTAAGTTCAGAGCGAAACGCGATTAATACCGCGTCTCTTACGGCGATTGGTCAGAATTTACGCCCACTTTGGTTTTATTGTAGAGAAGAATTATTTCTGGACTCAAGACTTGCGTGGCATTAGTTGGGTCTGTCGGTATATCACAGAACGGCATTTCTGTCGGCATTATCGTACCAATAATCAGGGGGTTCCTGTATAGAATAGAGTCCCGTTTATGTTATAGCCAAGACCGTGATCCCATCGCGGAATATTCAATTTTAGTTTAGTCTCACTGATGTGCGCGTATGTTCATGATCAAAAATTGAATTCGCATTTCACATAACATCGAGGTCATAACAGTGCAGTTCAGTTTTTGAACTAACAGATTGTAGATCTTAAGGTGCCTAATTTATTATTCAATAAACATTAGAGTATTTTTATACCTTTAATCGGATTTAGAAAATTTTAATCAACAATCTTATTGGTCAATTTCTTTATGTATTCATTAAATACTTGAATAATAATTATCACGTTTTACTCCAATTTATATTTTATCTTTTAATAACTGTCACTTATTGATCGCTTTTTATACTCTCACTGATTACCTACATTAAAATTTATTCTTTTATAAAAGATTAAACTTCTGAACAGTTACATAAATTTATGATAATTTCATTAGGAAGTAACAAACATGTGTGTGCAAATAATTCATTCCAATTATATAGTTATATATAGTTACAGCCATGGCACAATCGTCCATTGTAGATCCAAGATTCAAATCTGATCTGGTTTTTAATGCTATAAGTAGGGAGTTTATCACTCTAAAAGATGACGAAATGCGAGAGTACAATGTACATCTGAAAAAGGTATGTAATATCATTGGGTATTTACATTAGTTACAGATTATTACAATTTTTTATGATTTTTCTTTTATTTTTTTATAACGCCGGTAATAGAGTAATTTAAAAATATACTTATACTATATCGATGTATGTTTACTTATTACGAACTGTAAGATGTTAAAATAACAAAATCATTGACGGTTTATAGGTCTTGGACATCTTCATAGATCGAATGAAAAAAGACCTTATGTTTCAAGCCTGTTTTAGGCGAATAGCTTATGTAGGAAGTTACTACGAAGGCCTGAAAGTTGGAAAGCCGGAGGAGTTTGATTTGAATGTTGTTATAAATCTCCCGATCAACTACAATTGTTTAACTGTAAGATTTATTATTCATTTCCTTGCGAATCAGATTATTGGATGATAATCATAGTCCTCAAATAATTTACCACTGTCATCAAATTCATATATGACTAACTATTTTTTCTATTTTTTATATGGTATTATAATTTGAACTTATTCAATGTGAAATAGAATCCTTTTACCAACTGAAATCAAAAAACGTTTTTTAATACTTATGATACTGATAATAACTGATTTGCAAATATTTTACCAGGTTTTAATCAATTCATATTTCTCTCTGCTGTAGACTGTAATCGCCAGTGAGAAGCCAGGCTATGTGAAGATTAAAGCAGATGCCGATGTGCTACCAAATCTACGAAAACATGTTCGATGGACGGAATATAAGTGAGTTGAATAGTTTGTTATAAGACTCCTGGTTTATATAGATTTCAAGTAACTCGTTTCCTTATAATTCGAGGAACTATAATCGTTTGAAGGAATTATGATCAGTAAAAAGCCAATTTTCTTGAATTCGGAGTTCAGATTTAAGTTTGATACACAGTGGCAGTTCCACCTGGCAGTCACGTGTAGGTGTCTCGGGTGGACGTAGGTACAATCCTCGAATAAATGGTCTCAATACAAATACTGAAGAGGCAGAATCAAATTTAAAAACCATACGCAATGCCAATTCTGTAGCAATGTCACGTGCGGCCTCCCGAAGGAGGAGGAGATATAGAAAAAAGTGAGGACCTAATTCGCACGGTTGACCATGCCAATGTAGATTAGAATCTAATTTTTCATCAGAATATACATAAACTGAAGGTAAAATTATGGCTATCTCAATAAGAAACTTCAAAACCGCCACTGACTGTGTAACTTATATCAGATTATTCTTTTCACTACCGGTACGTAGTGAGTAATTAATCTATTGTTTTGTGTCTCTCAGAGTGATGGACACTTGGTTTGACGAAAAGTCGCATCTGAATCAAAACAAGTTTCGACAGTGGTTTGAGTCGGTTGTTACCAGAGCTCTTACATCGTTCGATAACGTTGGTGGAAAATACGTTCTGGTAGCGAGTGGAAATAAGTACCTTGTAAGTTAGATAATAATGAACTGTTAACAAATTATCATTTTTAGAATTCACTTTTCATCAAACGAATTTTTTCTTTTACATTTCAGCTGCATCACAAAAAAAGTGGGCCAGCATTGACACTGAAAATAGATGTACCTGGCGGACACACTGTTGATGTAGATCTAGTTCCGGTACTTGAATTTGTAACTCCGCCACCAAAGCCATTCATAAATCGTGATACCAAGGTAATCAATATACCTACTACCTTTCAAAGTCAATGAACATTACTAAATAGCTTTGTTTACAGAAGAAAAATTGGTTTACCATTTCAAAACCAATAGATGGGCCGAGTAATGCGATCTTATGGAGACCAAGTTTTTACGAACGAGAATCTGATATTTTGAAAGGGAGTATAAAGCAGGTGATCAGACAGATGAAGGTACGTTATAATCGAATATTTTTCTTTGAAGAAATGATTCACTATTACCTGATTCTTACTATTGTAGCTATGCGCTCACATTATAGACTATTTACAGTGTTCTAATAATTGGTACCACTTTTTTGTTTTTATAGAAACTCAGAGATACCCAGAATTTCAAAAGTATAGCGAGTTATTACATCAAAACTCTGTTTCTTCAAGAATTAGAAAAACAAAAACCGGAATTTCAGAGATCGTCATCCACCGGCTTGTTTTTTTATGTGAGTATGATGTTACAAACCATTTTTGCCTCAAATTTTGTAGATTCTAGCAGTCAATGTTAAGTTCTCTTGTTGATGAGATTTAGGATAAATGTTTGGGCATAATACAAATATTGCATGTCTTTAAGGAATAAAAATTTCACTCGCTTGACGAATATTACAGATGTTGCAGCAGCTGCATGAAGCTTGTGTGAACCATAAAATATTTGATTTCTGGAATCCGAAGAACAATCTTCTAAGCAACATTAGTTCACAAGAAATGTTGAACATACACTCTAGATTGAATAAAATCATTAAAGCCATCGACAAAGAAATTGACACTGACCAGTATGTCATCGCAAGATATATACGTAAGTATTTCTCAAGTCTTAGTTAATTGTTTAAATCTCTAGAACACATTATTTCATATGACAAGATCAGATCTTGAATTCCTGTGCTATGCTAGTACTCTAGAAATGGTTTAAGTGGAAGAAAATGCATGCAAATTAAAATTGGCTTATATTGATAGCGGCTTGAATGTATCTATAGCTTTTGTTATATCTAATGCTGTATATGCTCTTTCTAGTGACCAAAGACGAACTTCAGCAGTTGAAATTGTCGATGACTACAAATGCCATGTATGAAACAAGCTTAACAACTAACAGAGCACCTCGAGTGCAGCAGCCAGCGCAGAATCCTGGAATCTTGACAGGAATCTTAAACACTTTTTGGGGAACGAGCGCTGCGGCACCAACATCGCAATAAGTGAAAATCTAGAGTTTGAAAATTCCCAAACATATATTATCCAAAATATTTCGTTGATACAAAACGAACTGACGTGATATACATTTTTAAAAATTACGTACTTTACTCTCAATCTTATTTTAAAAAAACTTAATTGTTTACACCTGGCGGCAGAATAGAAAATGTCTGTAGCTCCGGGTAGAAACAAGGATATTGTATACGAATATCCATAGTAACATTAAGTATGATTACATACAATCAGATTGTAAAATATGAACACCATGACGTTGTTTGCAAACAATAGTGATATTATGGTCTTGCAAGACGTCTGACATTTTTTTAAAAATTATTTTTATAATATTTTAGCTTATTGTTTTATATTAAGCGATCTTTTATTATGCAACAATGGTCTAATGACTGATTACGAATTCATTATGTTGGTAACTATAAGTACTATTTTATACTATAAAAACTTTTATAAAATAATCATTTTTACTGAACATTCATTGTTAAAATATACTATATTATATCACGATCATAACAAATGAATTTTCTTGGCAGTTAAAATTAACAGATAAAATTATCAACGCTATGCATAATGTGCATATTTTCTAATTTTGTTAAATATTTCGTTAAATTATAATTCTAGACTACTTCGATTGTTCTAAACTTTTCATGCCTCATTTAATTTTGGTTCTTCAGTCTTTAAATACTTCTGGACTGATTAGAATTTCAATATCACATTCAAAAACTAAAAACTATAATAATTATTGCCGCTTTATTGCATATTGCACCAAAGGCCTAGCATTCTGATCCGCCCAATAAATAAACGAGTTCCCTAACTTCATTGCACAAATAAGAAGGGATAAACAATCACTCTCCGCAGAGTGAGAATTAAGTGGAGGGGCACCTACTAGATGCTGGTAAACTGTTGGAAGTTTAAAATTAACTGGCCTACTATGAGTGAATGGTAATCTTTTCTTAGCAGGCAATCCACCAATTTGATTACGATTCATATTCAATGAGCGGTTTATCTGATGAGTTGGTGTTGTTTCATTCGCTTTCTGCATTGACTGTTGATTCATTTCATATTTTTCTCCAGGTACCTCAGTGCCGTCCTATCAAACCAAAGTAAAACTTATCATATTAATATTTCTTAAAGCTATCCAAACTCGAATTACCATTTTCACAGACATCAAAGATGAGCTATGGAGATCAACAATTGCAGCGAGTTCCTCGTCCCACCCTTCGTCAATCATTTTCCATTCCTCTTTAACGGGTTCAGATTTGATTATATTTTCACCATCATTTGATTCGGCGATGGAAAGTAGAGTTTGGAACGCGATTAACGAATCAATGCATAGAATATCCTTGGATAAAGTCTGAGCAAGAAAAAATAGCACGAAATTAAACATACATAAAGAACATTTGTCATCAAGCAAATAAATCCAGATCTATCTGTGTATTACCTTTCCTATGCAGTTTAGCGCCGACAATAAAATTGGATAGTCAAATTGGATCCCGTTATGCGCTACAAAACACACCGGGGGACATAATCTACTGATAAAAGAGTTCAACAACTGGTATGCTTCATCATCGAATGGTTTTTCATGCTCTAATAAGTCGTTGTAGAGACCTGTAAGCAAGAGAATCTAGTAATATGATTGGGTTTTATTAGTAAGTTGATATTTCTGTTAATTATCACTTAAATGTTTGATTTTATGTGTTAAAGGATATTTAAGTAGAGATATTATGTTAGTATAGGAGATTATTACCCGTTATTTGAGAAACTTTCAATGGAATTAAGCGTAATGGTTGTAGTGGAATGGTGAGTTTGTGCATAACTCTTGGCAGAGATCCGTCCTTAGTCAATAACGAATGCCTTGACGATGCGAGTAGTGAAATTTCAGTAATCTTGGGCATTGTAAAGCCTTGAATGTACCCGGTTGTTTCCAAATCGAAAAATACGTATGTTTTGATGTCATCTCGGCTTTGTACGTCATTGCATGACGATATTGAAGACATGATGAAATAGTTTTAAGTTATAATTCGTTATGTGGATAAAAACGATCGAACATCTGTTCAATGTCTGGAACTACTATACGTAAATTTTACTAATTATCATATGTCCGAATTGGTGAAAATCTTGTGAATCATTTGCCAAAATAGCATCACGCTAAATAGTGACAAATGATCGATCGTGAATGCCAAATGACACGGTGAATCACTGACATTTGAGGAGTCGAAGTTTACAGGTTATGAATTAAACGACCACCCACAATCCACATCGTAGTGGCAAAAAAAAAAAAAAAACGAGGTTGGAAAATTCGCCACTAAGATATTGGAGGCGCACGTGTAATCCAGAGGTGGCGCCGCAGATTTCTTATCACTCACCGTTACAGTTAGTGCAACAGTGCACCGGTCCACCGAAGAGAGATAAGTATGCTGTGCTTATTTTTAGTCTGTATGAAGTAAAATTATTGAAGTTCATTGAATAGGTTTAGATTCAAATAAATTGTCCAACAACTTGATAAGGAGGTAAAGAGAACTCTTTATTTAATTATCTCATTCGAAAACGTTACAATAATTTATATTTAGGTCCTCTCACGGATACAAAGCCGCGATTATATTTTAGTACAGATGTATACTACTATGAATTCCACTTTTGATTATTTGAGACTACAGAATGTTTGGCAAAACTTTAATCTAATTCATTAAAAGACATAAGGTGTATTCTTTTGACTGTGTGATCAGTGGATCAGTGATCACTGATAAGTGGTCACATGTGATCATGATTAGTTGAAAAGAACAACCCACGTTTGCGATAGTAGCGCTCAAGGGGAATGCACGGAACAAAGCAGAACATAACCTTAGAATAATGCAGCGGGCGATTTTATATCACGACGACATAATCTGATTTCGAAGCCACATTTGAAATTTGAACGGTTTCGCGGTCAAAATTCAGATCACATACCAAGTGATCCCATAAAATATGCGATCACTTCGGAAGTGATCATGATTACTTCGTGCTCGTGGTGGGGGAAGTGATACGATCAAAAGAACAACTCTCACGTGATCACGATCACTTTGATCAGTGATCACAGAATCAAAAGAATACACCTCTTGGAAACCTCCGGAAAGTTTCGCGCGAAAATTTTATGTTCAAAAAATCGGAAATAATAGTTGATAAAATACTGTCTTCTAATAAATTGTAAATAGTAAAGTTAAATACCGTTTTTATCATCTAGACGTATAAAAGAAATCAGAAATTAACTTCCTCTTTAATTAAAATACAGAACGCCGTTTCAATGTAGACCTAACCACGCTAAATGCATACATCGAATTCCTAGCGTATACGGGAACGGGAACGTAAACGTCCTATGTAGACCGGCCTTAATAATCGACGGATTCCCCTACAACAGCTGCTTCCGGCTGTAAGCTAGAACCTTAGCTTAGTTTCACAACGGTTATTATGAGCTATCCAAGAACAGCTATGGCATGGCCCATTGAAGTAGATACACGATTCAAATCAGATCAGATTATTCATCAAATAAACAGGGAGTTCATCAGCTTGGACGATGAGGAAAAGCGGAAATACAATGTGCATCTGAAAACTGTATGTTTCTGTACTTACAATATTTCTCAAGTACCTTATTTCCAATAATTTTTCCTTTGTAATTATAATAATACAATATAGCTTTAAAATATCTGTAGAGACACATTTTTGTAAACTACAAATGTAAAAACAATAAAATTATTCTCTCCCAATATTTATACTGATCAACGATCGATTATTTTCAACTCTGGTTCTAGGTTTTGGATTCCTATTTTCAAAATATGAGAGATGTAGATACTATGTTCGGTGCCTGTTATCAGTCAATCTCTTACGTGGGAAGTTCTTACGAAGGTCTGAAAGTGGGAAGACCAGAGGAATTTGACTTAAATGTTGTTATAGATTTCCCGATCAACTACAATTATTTAACAGTAAGATATATCATTCATTTTCTCGAAAATAATTAGATGATATTAAGTTTTGAAAAAATTTCATACTGTTATTAAATTCAGATATGACTTGCAACTCGTTTCTTATTCAATGTAAAATAGAATTTTTCACCTCAAGTCACACGACTTTTTCAAAAACTGATAACTGCTATGCATGTATTTGACTTGGTTTTAATCAATTTATATTTCTGTCTGCTTGATAGATTGTAAACGCCAGTGAGAGGCCTGGCTATGTGAAGATCAAAGCAAATGCTGATGTTTTACCTAATCTGATGAAACATTGCAGGTGGTTGGAATACAAGTGAGCTGAATACCCAGACAGCACAGAACTGAAAGTTGTCTGAAAAATGTCATATGGACGGCAAATGACCCACTTTTTCACGTCTAAATGTCTTAACTCTTAAAGACGTCTCAAAGACTCCAAAAGTGGGTCATTTTTCATCCGTATGACGTCTTTTAGACCACTTTCAGTTGTGTGCTGTTTGGGTAGTTAGTAATGAAACTCTTGTCTTATATAAAAAAAAAAAATCATTCCTATATAAAAAGACAACTTCTAATGCTTTGAAGTAATCCTAAAAGTGCATGAATAATTTATCTTTCTCCATCTCTCAGAGTAATGAAATCTTGGTTTGATGAAAACGGATATCTGAATCAAGAAAAGTTTCGAAATTGGTTTGAATCAGTTACTACCAAAGCTTATGAAACGTATGGTCCCTATCATAAAATATACTCGACAGAAGCAAATGAAATTTCACATTACACCGTAAGTACAATAATATTAACTGTCAGAGGATTTGAATTTTTATAACATTGTATTGTTATTCGATTTTTATCAAATAACCTTCGTGTGCACTGGTGGTTTCTTTTCCTCGTTTCAGCTATCCCACAAAAAAAGTGGCCCAGCATGGACACTAAAAATTGATGTACATGGCGGACACATTGTTCACGTAGATCTAGTTCCCGTGCTTGAAATGGCAACACAACCACATGAACCGTTTATAAATCGCAAGACCAAGGTAATGAACATACTGCGTGCTCCAAAGTCAAATGAAAATGTGCGTCAAATAGTTCGATTATAGTGGCAGAGATGGTACACTATTCCAAAACCGACAGATGGATTGAATAATCATATCTTGTGGAGACCGAGTTTTTACGAAAGAGAACGGGAGATTTTGAAAGGGAGTAGCAAACAGGCAATCAAACTGATGAAGGTATATATTTATATGGAATACTTTTGTTATTTAATCATTTGTGGCAATTTTTCTCCAAAGAAATGAGTTTCTATTATCTAATTCCTCCTATCTTATCTGTGCAAAATTTTAATAATGGCTACAATTTTTTTGCCATAGAAACTAAGAGATACTCAAAAATTCGTCGATATAGCAAGTTACTGGATCAAAACTCTGTTCCTTTGGGAAGTCGAAAGTCGAGAACTGGAAATTCAGAAATGGTCAATCACATTCTTGTTCTTCTATGTGAGTATAAAGTCATAAACCATTCCGTCTTTCAAGTATCGTAGATTCTAGGGGTCAATGTTAGGCTGACTTGTTGATTAAGCTCAGGGCGGATGTTTGTTGTTGAAATATTAACATACGCCATGAATATTTCAGATGTTGAAAAAGCTGCAGGAAGCCTGTGCAAATCACAAAATATTGGATTTCTGGAATCCAGAAAATAATCTCCTAAGCAATATTAGTCAACAAAGAATGATTGATATAAGCTTTAGATTGACTAGATCATCAAAGCCATCGACCGTAGAATAACTGATGATCCTTATGTGATCGCGGAATTTATACGTAAGTATTTTCAATTTCAATTGTTCAAGTCTCAAGAATATATTGTTTTTCATAAAAAGAGCCCATTCTTATTATCAGTATTTCACAATCAGTGATCGTGAAAAAAATTGAGTCAACTAAAATTCCTTTACATTGATAACATGGTGGTATATGAATATTTACAACTTTGTATCCGATACTCAATATTCTGTTTTCAGTTACTGAAGCTGAACTTGAGCAATTGAAACGGCCGGTGATCACCAGTGAAATGGCTTCAATGTTTGAACCTACCGCTGTAGCTCTAGTGCAGGAAAACGGTGGTGAATCGTCTTATTCCTGTAGTGTCTTATAAAAGTGTATATGATTTTCATTATAAAATACGATGCGCCACTGTTTTCCACTGATCGCCGCGGTGTAGTGGGCGCCGAGTTAATGGATATTTGGCAAAAATATGGAACTTTTTTTCTAGAACGAAGGACCACAGTACCAGTTTAGCAATAATTATAAATCTAAGATTCACATATTATGCACCTATTATATAGAGTATATTCATATAATATACCGGGAGTATTCGTGGAAGCGCTCCGTGGTGAAGTGAAAACGGCTGCACACCGGCAACCGAAACATCTATAAATATTTTGTTGATACAAAACGAGCAAATTCCATATAAATTTTAGTCAAGTTTTATACATTCACTTTTCTTTTTATCAAATTTCATTTTTCATACCTATGGCATGAAAGTAAATATTTGTAATTATAGGTAGAAGCAAGGATATATATTACGTATACAAATATCTGTAGCTACATTAAGTATTTTTATAATATGAAATCCAATTGTGAAATATGAATACCACGACGGTGCTCGCACATAAAAGTGATATTGCTCTAGTACAAGGCGTTTGAAATTGATTTGCAAGCGTCTGCAAGACCAATCGATTTACTTGCGAAAAATTTATACATTAAAAATGAAAAATAAAATGTTTCAATGTTTTTTTTTTTTTTCAATGTCTTATATTCAACGATTTCTAAAGGATATTTATATCGTATATTTTGATAGTCCCTCTTCGAGGGTGTCAACTTGCGCTATCCAAGAAAAATTAATTTCTCAAGGGAGTCAGATTCCTTTTGGGGCAGAAATGTATCGTAAATATATTTCTTGGATCGCGCAAGTTGACTTCCTCGCAATTTGTTGAAATACGCGCGGGTGAAATACTTTTCTAATAAAGTGTTTATTCAAGCAGATGCTTCCGTGATACAGTTTAGATATAACGACACACCACGGAGTAATAGGACTACCTACATACGAGCAAGTATTCATGATGATTTATTTCTTCGACAGTAATCTAATTATGAAGATATCTAATTATTATGATGTTTGACTGTTTCAGATTAAGAAATTTGATAAAAACGAATGAACTTACCCTCATGACCTGGATCAACGGACTTCACATACTGAAGACTATCATTATTTATATTTATTCAATGAAAGGAGGCAGAAATTGAATCATTTTAATTTTCATCACATTTACTTAGTAAAATCTCATTATTTGTATACGTCGATCAATGTTCAGTACATTTTACCAAAAGATTCGTCATTTCCCTTATCTTAGTGAACCAAAACGAATTGGTTCATATTCCGAAGATGTTTCGTATGAGAAGAAATGAAAAATTATTCATATAAGGTCAAAATAAATTCTCTTGACTCTATTTAATACCCTGAAATGGTAGAAAATGAGTTCAATTCATATTCGTTTTGGCTTACTCTAAAAATATTATGAATCTGTTAATCTGCTTGAAACTCTTTACCACGTAACGCGTGTCTTTTCCTCATTACCTATAATTATAACAAAATTTTTGAAAACTGTTCAGATGGATAGAAAATTCGTTAATATCCTCCTCGGTATCCACCGCCAGTACCACCACCGCCCCAACTGTTGTTTCCTCTGCCTCTGAAGCCGCCACCACCACCATTGTAGCCGCTTCTTCCTGCGCCACTGAATCTTCCACCGCCGTAACTCCCTCCACGACCAAATCCGCCTCCTCTTCCACCCTGGTAGCCACCTTCACGTCCCATTTTTGACGGAGGTCCGTTACCCCCGGAATTAAAACCAGTTGAATGACCTCTGGGCGGTCTACGGGACTGGAAACCTCCTCCAGTTATTTGGTCCATTTCGTATCTACAGGTGTTCATACCGCATAGAGACTTGATTACTACTAAAACCTGTGGAAGATATCATGTATGAAATGGAGATTTTCATTTTCAATTTTGTCGGAGATAAACTGCAACTATCAGTTTAGAGAGATAGTCATCATTCGTACCTTTTCTTCGACCGGACTTAGCTCCAGAATTGTTTCCGGATCTTTACTGGCTCTGATAACTAGACTTTCTAGAGCTGGTCTAAGCGCGACTATGGCAGCTGCTACTTCAGGTTTCATGTCCAAGTTGATCCAGTTGTCTAGTTTGACTACACCATCGATATATTCCACTCTACGAGATCCAAAGAGTAGTAAATGGATTGGAGACACCATAGTCATCTGTTTGCAAGATACGGCCCGGGTTCTAATCTGAAGAAATTTAGTTTAGGAATTATTATTGAGAACAGAAGAGTTGCCGCAGCGTCATAATGTCTTATTCACCTTTTCTCCAAACACAAAGAAAGGGAATGGAAAGTTTTGCTCAAAGTTGCTGCAGTTTACTGACGTCTTGTGAATCAATGCGGACTTCGATTCCATGGTTAAAACCTTTCGCTTCTCTTTGTGGAAACAGACGTTAGGATATAGACCCATGCACAACAAGGCTGTGATCGTATCAAGCCTGACATCTGAACCAGCTTGATAATTCAACGGCGTTGGACACAGGGTTTCTTCGGGGAATCCAGTGCTCTGTAGAAGGGCTTGCAGTTGATTCTAAAATATGAATCCAAAGATGAAACGATTGTTCCAATAATTTCTTCCAATTCTTAAAAGTTTGGGACATAATCTCGAACGATAACGTGCCTTTGCTTCCCAGGTAACTCTCAATGTAGGTAGGCTGAGATTCTTCGAGTCACAGAAAGTCTGTTCCGCATAGTCCCCACCACCCCTGGCTTCTTCCCATGCTTGAAAGGCATGTAGCATGGCAACGTGATCGCTGTATCTTGCTCCAGCGAACCATTTCTGTTGATAGGATAGTCTCCTCATGTCTGGGCCCATGTTATAAACTTCTGGAAAGGTCGTACTGTTAGCTGCCATTGTAGATAGCGCATCACCTACTCTGAATATACACCCAAGGATCATCATCTTCCCTAAGCGTGGCTCGATCGGCAAACGAGCTAAGATTTTACCGAGGGGAGTCAGTTCGTCGTTAGCGTCCAAGCATTTCATTTCTAAATAATAAAAGGTTTAATTAGTGGGTAAAAATAAAGAAAATTTTTAGGTATAAAGCAACAATGTTTTTAGAATTATTCTTTCACCTCTCAACATCACTTCGGCTTCAATGACTGCGTCAATTGGAGGTGGTTCGATTGCTTTTGATAAGAATTGTCCGATGCTTCCTAGTCTCAATAACTTTATACTAAGTGCCAATTCGTGAAGAGGTGTTCTGAACATTTCCGGAGTCACATGTTCGTCCATTTTTTCAAACCGTGCCCGAGAGCATAGGTGGAAACAGAATCCAGGTTTCACACGACCAGCTCGACCTTTGCGTTGTTCTAAATTAGTCCTGCTTGCCCATACAGTGGCATAATTGGTCATATTGTTGTGCGAGGTAAACAGCTTCATCTTAGCTTTGCAAGAGTCAATAACATACACTACGTCGTTGATGGTGATGGAAGTTTCTGCGATGTTTGTTGCCAGAATTATCTTAGTTATGCCCGATGGCACTGGGTCGAATACTTTACGTTGGTCTTCCCTAGGGAGCTGGGAATGCAATGGAATGATGATGTAGCCAGAGCCTCCGAACATCGGGTGCTGTTGCAAGTGTTTCATTAAAGCAAAGATGAGGTTCCATCCCGGTAAAAAGATCAATACAGCTCCAGGTATTGCTTGATTTTTAATATACTTCAGAAGAGCTTCCATCAGTTCAAAACTGACCTCCTTTTCGCTCATTTGTGCCATTGCGTTTTTTGTTTGTATAGAATAGTTGGATCCAACCATCTTATTGTAGTTTTCCTCTTGCTCTCCGTCGCCTGGATTATCTTCAGACTCACGATTCTTTCTCTTCCGAGTGTCCGCTGGCGGGATGAAGCTTGTTAACTGGACGCAGTCCTCGAGGAAATATTCTTGGACGGGATAAGCTCTGCCTGGTATTTCAATTACAGGACATTTGTTGAAGTATTCGCTGAATAGAGTTGTGTCTATGGTAGCTGACATCAATATTACTCTAAGGTCTGGATACATGTGTATCATATCTCGAAGAACGACCATGACAAAGTCAGAATTAACATCCCGTTCATGAATCTCGTCAACTATAACGTGAGACACTCCCCTCAGTCCACCTTCCAATTTTCTCAAGAGTACTCCGACCGTGCAGAACATCATACTAGCATAGGGTCTCGGAAGGCTGGATTCAAATCTCACGGAATATCCCACGGCTTGTCCTATAGGTTCGCACCGTTCCACTGCGACTCGATCCGCCACAGACACGGCTGATATTCTCCTCGGCTGAGTAATGGCGATACTACAATAGGCGCCTTGTCCTGAGGATATGTAATCGTCCAAAATGAATTGACAAACTTGTGTAGTTTTACCACATCCTGTATTTCCTCTGATAATTATAACTGGGTTGTCGTTAATCGCTGCCATTATCTCATTCCTTTTGGCAAATACAGGGAGACTTGACCTTTCCTGTATTGTTTTTTGAAGGACTGTATCCTGCTGGAGACGATCTCTGTGATCGAGCATTATATCCTCAGACATTTTGTCCAAAGATATTGTAGCCAAGGGACCCTCGTCGATATTACATCCTGTCCATGGATTCCAGTTTTGCTGAGGAGGAGACCAGCTCACTACACCAGCTGGCTGTGGTTTTGATGATATAAAATCGTCCAAGACTTGGTTCGTTATTAAAGATATACCCGGAGCAGTGCTTGCACCATCTTCTTGTGTAGATTTTGCCTATGAAGAGAATTGCATTTATTTTGGACTTCGGCACAGAGTGGAAGAGAGTCTATCGATGATTGACTGTGATTTCCATGAGAATACGTACTTGTGTATTGAAATTGCTAATCGGTGCGATTTCAAGACCCTGTAGTACCTCATGAATCTGACTTTCCAACTCGGGTGCAATTTTAACAGGATATGGCTTCATGTTTTCAGTTTCCTTATTCTTCTTCAATGTTCCACTAAACGGCTCGATGACACCAAGATGATAAAGCTGACGAACCAGAGACAAAGCACAACTTTTTGATGCTGTTTGCTTGTTTGATCCAGTCTCACGACCCGTAATATCTAAAAATGTCTTCGGTTGTAGCTCAATCATGAAATTTTACTTAAATTCATTTCATTGTCTGTTCGACATTACATATACATACTTCGCCCTAGTTTCTTAACGTAGAATGTCATCTCAGCCATAAAGCTCCTGAATAATAAAGAGAATAAATGTTTGAAAGGGGAGGGTCAGTAGTTAAGCAACAATATTTCAACAGACTCAAATAAATTGGGTCAACATTTCAGTAACGATTATTCTCATCCTCGACTCCCATCAGCGATAAATTATTTCTGATTGTTGTACAATTTATTTGAGCTACCCAATCATTTTTGGATACTGGACTTACCATGCGATGTTATGAGAGACCAAATTGGAGCACACTGTTCAAGCTGCAACAGGTGACAGCACCAAAACCATTATTACTTCGTTTAAATAAAGGATTTGGTTAATCTCAAAGAAATGGCTTGCCCAAAAGCGTTTTGTTCTACGCTTGTGAACTGGCCTTGCTATTAAATATGGATAATGTACTCCAAAATGGTCTCTTCGAGTATCACAATCAACAAATTTACATAAATATTTTTCCGGTGAAACATTCATACAGATAATTATACGACTAGACAGATTTTTAACAAAACTATGAAACAGGTTAAGCTTTTCACCGTACAATCAGACTACAAATTCAATATCTGTTTGGTACTAGCTAATTACAACATGAAACATTTCAACGGAGCAAATCCTATAAATCTTTGGCAAACTACAGCCAATGATTTGTTTGATTTGCTCTGAGAATATAAAATCCATTTGAAGTGGCCAAATCATAAATAAAACTGATATTATTAGAAACTAAGTGATATTTCTTTCAAATATAAAGTAGAAACAATGATACCTAGTGTGATCTGGACCCACGGGAGTATATTTATAATCTGTATTAATCTTATTAGTTTGCATAAACTGGTGAAGTTTAGATTTAGCATTTTCTATAGTCCAGTTCCCATGAATACTGGCATTAACATCAAGATCTTCAGCTTCCTCGACTTTCTTTTGTTCCGCGATTCTATCAATATAGGTATAATTCCCTTGTCCTCTTTCATTGTAAGGTCTGTATGCTTGGCCCATTTCATTAGGGCCCATTCCATCTTGGAAAACAGGTCTTGCAGTCGCTTGAGAAGTGGCAGCGATGTCTGTGGGCGCTTGTGCCGGCGGAGGAGTCCCAATATCAACAGGTATGTCGTTCTGATTAACAATTGCCATGCGGACAAGGTAATTGACAAAATCACGAGCTGCGTTACCCTGAGCATCTTTTTTGTTAGTCGAATTCCCCGCCCCGACGTAATTGTAGCCTGATACTCGAAGCTCGCACAAAAAACGTTGTCGGTTTTTTGGACCTTGTACAAACACATTTAAAATTCAAATATGCATATAATCAGATGCGAGACGTTATGTGATTCAGAGTAGTAAAGAAGAGCGCGAGACAAAAATCGTTCAGAAAAAAACGAGTTAGAGTGAGGTTAGAAAAATCGAGTAAAAAGATCAAGAAATTGTATACCCGTGTAGATTAATTGATTAAAATATTTAACGAATAAGATTGATTAGAAAATGAATCAATAACATCATGAACTTGGTTATAAATTGAAATTTTCAAATGCGGTTGACATGTTTGTTGAACGCATAATTGCAGGTTAGGCAAAATAGTTTTACCTGTCGGTCTAACGTCGAATTGAGGGTCGTGTCCATTTTTAGCACACCATTGATGAAGAAATGCTTTGATATCACCCATTACAGCTTTGTGAGTTTAAATGTAACTTGATTTGACAGTTTCATTCACTGTAAACTTCTTCTCCTTTATTCGTTTTACAAGTAAAACGAGCAAGAACTAAAATTTTCTAACTAAGTAGTCTGTAGTTAAAAGAAAAACGTGTTTAACCTTTCCAATCGACGGCAGCGCCGTCATCAATCCCTTTGTTCTTTGTGGGTACATCTGAGTTTCGAGTCTTCATACTGGGAAGATCTCGATACAATCCATGGTTATATTTCACTAACGTGATGTATTGCGAGTGTGAGTTTGGTATCGTAATGTGTGAGTTGGAATATAATAAAATCATCTCTTTGATTTTATCCAAAGTAATTGTTACGGAGTATAAAGTTAATATTTAATAATAAAATAATTTGTTATAATCATTGATTTTCACCCGTCATAAAACAGTTTTAAATAAACTAAGTAATAAACAATTTAAAAATGTATAACGTGGAAATGACAAGCGAGTTTGAAGAGTGTATGCGTACGATCTTGTCAGGGACAACAGAGGAGATACATGAAGGATGGTCAAAACTGACCGATTTCGAAAGGTCTTCACAAGATTTAAAGTATTTCTTACGGGACGGTACGGTTTTGAGAAAGATATTAAACGGTCACGTATTTGTGTCAAATAACCTAGAAATATCTCGCGTAATGTCTTGGTTCTCAAAGTACATTACCGACGATAATACATTCGAGAGAGATCCCTTGAGTAACGATGTTGCAATATTTCTAAAAGACTCATTAACCTCGGACATAACCCTCCTAGTATCAATAACCGAAGTTTTACTATCGCATACGGCATATCTACCCATGTCTGCGAACCACACAAAGCTATGCGAATCAATCGTTGTGTCTTTAGCTTCCCTCCAGATGCCCAGCGAGCCAAAAAAGATATTAGAATTCAACGAAAACGCTTCCAAAATACAAAAATTTCTTCTTCATTTATGCACCAACGATCAATGTTTGGAAAGAGTCAATCCAATAATTGCATGCTTTGCCGTATTCTATGACATAATATCAGACGTTAAGAGAGAAACCGAACCTGGGTTGGCACTCGTTATAGTTTTGCAGCTTATCGATGCGACGGTAATACCGCAGGCTGTTCAATGCATATTGTCAGAATCTCGCGGAGACGAACAGCTAATACAAGCCCTGAAAGTTCTTTGCATATGGTCAACTAAATGGCTAAGAGGAGACGGCGACAGACTAGGAATATGGATCATGGCCTTCATTCTAGAGCTTGAAGCAAAGAGGAAATTTTCTATACTTAAACAAGTGACTGATTGGACATTAGAAAGGCTTTTTCTAGCTCTTCTTCTGCCCATGGGAAGGCAGAATCTATCATCGATTGTTTTTCACGTGCTAAGGAGGCAGAGCACGCCAATTCTGTTCAGAAAAATATCAAAAAGGATTCAGCCGCTGATGCAACACCTTTTAAAAGACAATTCAGACCTGGGTAAAGAGTGCGTTCAGAATATCGTTGATGTTTCACATGCACTTATGACCAGATTCCCTGGTGGCCAGTTCTCTGAATATTTGCAGAATGGTCTGCCTGTTAAACCCAGAATCCACGTAGTTCAAGAGATAGTGAGTGGCCCTATTTGGGCTGATGAATTTGAGGAATTAGAATCATTCAGCTTTAGGTCAAACTCTGGCAAAGTCGGTCTCACTAACTTGGGAAACACTTGCTACATGAACAGCGTTATTCAGGCTCTTCTAATGACCAGGCAGTTCTGCCATGAAGTACTAAACTACAAACGGGAAAGTCCAGAACTTGCCGTGGGTCAAGCTGTTCTAAAAAAACTAGAGAATCTCTTCGCCCTTCTCATCTATTCAAAGAGAATCTCTTTGGCTCCTACGGAGATCTTACTCGCTTCTAGACCCACCTACTTCATGCCTGGTCAACAACAGGATAGCTCAGAATTTCTATGGTTAATAATCTAACTCTCTCGCATTTATTGAGATTTAAATTAACTACAAATTTATGAAATCATAGATATCTCTTAGATGATATTCACGAACTATTTAGACATCATCTTGTATCTTTGTTCTTAGAAAATCGCATTTAAACATGGTACAGACCCATTAACAATTCCTCTATATTTATATTCCCTTAGTCATCTATTGGACGTCCTATACGAGCAGGAGAAAACAGCAAACATAGAATGCGGAGGTGCGGAGATGAGTACCGACAATAAACCAAAGGGTGAAGAACAGATGAGCGGTGAAACAGAAGAAGCTGGAGATGGCGGGCCAGTTATTAAGCGGTGGACAACCGAAGAGGATCTAACAGAAGGAGTTGTTCTTCAAAGAAAGACCCAGTCTCTCGCAGACTTTACTCAAGGTGTCTAGACGCCCATTAGTTTCCTGATCTTTTGGAAAAATTGTAAACGTTTACTAATTTATTAATGCTTTCCCATATCCAGGTGAAGATTTGGCACAAACCCAGCAGCTCAGCGACTCTCACTCCGATTCTACAGACAGTGGTATTCAGTCTGTTGGCGGAGAGGAAGGAAGCATGCAGGCATATCTGGTTCATAGAGTATTTGGCGGAGAGTTAAAGATAACTCACCAATGTGCTCAGTGCGATACCAGCTCTCACAACACAGATAAATTCCGAGATTTGCAGCTATGTTTTCCTGCCGAGATACCTGAGAATCAAGAAGTTTCTGTACAGGATCTCATGAACTATTATCTTACTCCTGAGAAGCTAACGGGAGAGAATAAATACCGTTGCGATAAATGCACCAAGCTTTGCGACGCTCAAAGGATAATCAAAATTCTCCAGGCTCCGTCCCACCTGATACTTACTCTAAAACATTTTCATTACGACTCTGAAAGTCGTTTGAGGACTAAACTTAGGCACAAAGTAATGTACAATGAAATTATCCAAGTCCCAGTATCTTCGCAATCATCAGTTACTACAGAAACTTATAATCTTTATGCTGCCGTCGTTCATTCCGGATACAGCATGGATTATGGGCATTATTTCACCTACGCATGTGATTCTAAGAATAATTGGTATAAATTCAACGATAGTTACGTGTCTTGCAGTACCTTGGATGACTTCAAGAGCCTGGAGCCACCTGACACGCCTTATATACTATTTTACGCGAAGAATTTGCCTTCCGATAGCGTCCAGCAGAACGAGGATACCCCGGAATTCTCAAGTTTGAGTAAACGAGTACAGGAGCTTGTGGCAATGGATACAATCGCGTATACAGACGAGCTGAGACAGCAGGCTGAGAGAAAACGAAATCAACGAAGTAGACAACCGATGCCACTTCTTGGGAGGCACGATAATTCCGACGACGAAAATCCGCCGCCAAGTAGCTGTAGGAGCGCCAATCGTTTCAAAACAAATCGTTTCCTGTTTTGAACAAAGTTTTTTTTTAATAATGGTCGTTGTTCTTCCAGCATTAATATACATACGAGGAGAATTCCCTCGGATCTAACTTCCTGTTTTTTCCCTTTTTTTCAGTAAACTAAAACTTTTACGTATGTGTATAAATTATCTTGTTTTTGAACGGTAAATTTTAAGGATTTATCGAAGCTAAACGATTACTATTATTGTTTATAAAGATACAAAGAGGCAGAAAACGTTGCTGATTTAAAGTACGTTTACTGTTCGCCACCGAGAGTTCATTAGTTAGTTAGTATCGTTGAAAAGTATAGTCGAAATATGAATAAAGGCTGATGGGCTGCTGCGCTACCTCGTCGAAAATAATTTATTAAAAAAAAAAAAAAAAATCATGAACTATCTTTATGTATATCTGCCTGAGCATTCTCTCTCTCAATTGGCTGTGGCTTAATTTATTATTCATAATGTGGATCGCGAAATATGTAGCTTTAACGTCCCAAGGAGATTATAGCTATATTTACTGGCATTGCATACGGTTTTGATTCGTTTAAAAGGAAATTTAATATCTATACTTCCTTATCAGTGATCGATGCCATTAATATTTAAGAGAAGTATACAATTATTAAGTTGAATGTGAGTAGAATAGAAATAGGGAGTATTATGGTTATTTAAAGACGATTTTTATCTGGGATTCAAAAACGTACTATACGGAAGGTACCGGCTCCCAACGATTAAAAAAAGAGAGAAAAAAAAAAAGAAAACAAAACAGAAGGAGAAAATATAAATTATTACTTATATGTACAGTAAGTACATAGCTGTATTTTATATGTAGTTACAATTATTATAATTACTAGTTATGAACATAAAGAAAATCTGTGATAAATTTATACTGTCTACAGTTGACAATATTTATTTCTTATTGCAGTATCCAATCAAATGAAAAGAAAGAAAGAAAGAAAAAAAGATGAAGAAAATATGATAAGATAAAATATATCATATTATATATATTCAGTTTTATTTATAATCAATCCACGCACTGTATAACTTTTGTTAAGTCTTGTATATTTGATAGATATCCTTAAGAGCTATAAATAAAATATTCAAAAGTACAAATCACTCGGCAAGAGTTTGTTCATATTTTTGCTTTTTATTTTCAAATCCCGCCTCATTATCAAGTAATAATTACGACTATTTTCAAAACTAGGTAAATAAACGCAAAAAAAAAAAAAAAAAATGAAAAATAAATCTAGGATTCATATATAATAGTCTAATTCAGAAGATCTCACTAAACTTTTCAACTACACAGAATGTTGAGAAAAAAAGAATAGGAATTCTGCTTTTTAAATACGTCTAAAAGCAAAAAAAAATCTACTTCGAGTTTTATTGCTATCCTGAATACGTAATTTGGAGAACAAAGAATTGTTATTAAAAAACTTTGAGCTGGTATCAATAGGCTTTACACCCCTGACCTTATAGGGTATACGTGTGTATCTGATGCTGACGTAATCGGAATCCATAATAATAATAATCTCTAATTGCGTGTAGTTTCGTACAGGCCTGCGTAGGAGTTGAAAAAAAAAAAAAAAATAATGATAATGACTTAATTAATACACCTGTGGGAAAACACTATATAGCTTCTGTATAGTCGACGTTGAAACAAATTCAAACCTTAGGTGGCCCTCAGCCACAGAAGAGAAAAAAATAAATAAATGAGCAAAGTAGATATCATAATTAACTTATCGCAAGTTCAACAAAACATTGTCACTACAGTCTCTGCACTACCCTGTTATGTATTACAGGGAAGATGTGATTACTTCGCAAATTTTTACTCTTACTTATCTTCAAATCATATCCACAAATGAGGCAGAAAAAATCGAAACTAAAGAAATTAAAATTAACGTGGCAAGTAGCTTTTCGAAATCTCAATATTTGAAAGATAATCAAAATGCTCCTTCCAAATATTGATTTTTTTAGTTTAAAGTTTTCTGGATCATTTGTAGACGTAATTCGAAAAGATTTACGTGAATTCTTTGAATTCAAAAGCTTTGTTTTCGCAGCAAAAATTGTTCTACGATTTTATTCAAATAATCTGTATTTCAAGATACCCCAAGACTCCTATATAGTAAATCGTGCCAAAGTTGCAGGCAATGGGGATTACTACCCTGATTTCAGGATAGCATATACTGAAGCGTTTCACGGGGAACCCCCTTTTCTGAATAGTTAATAACTCCTTGTAGTGGGTTGTATTAGCTTTAGGGAAAGTTAGCTGTTGGGAAGTTTAGGAAGATAATTTAGCCAATTAGGTCTGATCGTTTCCACTTCGTCGCTCAATTTCAATATTCAGACAGCAATAAATTCACCTTAGATAGGGCCATAGGGGTTGATTTTCGCGACGATGTATTACGATGCATACATTAATATCCGAAACTGGCGATTCTGTTCTTTTTACTTTTCGCCTTTTGCTTTTGCTTTTTTATTGATCATATTTGTACGTGTACAGAGATCAGAACAGTACTTTTCGTTACTAGTGCGAAAAGGTTGATGCTAGGACGAGTGTGAAGTTTTTCGCCAGAGTGAAGCAAGGGGGAAAATCACACGCATCACACAACGCGCGTTGAGTTGAATTTTATGCACGCGACGAAGCGTGCGTAAAATCGAACTTTACGCACAGAGTGTTGAAAAATTAATAGCACTGCGGGCTCTCAAAATGTATCTGGAATAAAAATTATCTTTGCTCCACCTGATACACGTAAGAGGTAAAATTAACAAAGCTACTTTTTGGGAATGACGTATTCGCCGTTGTTTATTACGTACTACAATCGATTTCCACTTTGTATCCAATGTTCCGGCAATAATTTCGGTCACATTGAATAATCCGGTGATTACAGAAGCGTCGCCTCTTCCATTCCTATGCACTACCCACTGTGGAGCGTATTCGTGTTCTCGACCATGAGAAAACACGGGTTGGAACAACCCCGCGAGTATTCGACTATAAAATGCGATACCTGTATTGTCGAAATTCTATTTTAAAGAGATAGAATAATTCTGCGGTTTTTCCGCTGCAAGCACGATCCGATACCCTAAATACACACAGAGGATCACACTGATACCTTTTTTTTTTTAATCTAGGGTGTCACCAAAAAATTCGAAAAAACAATTTCTCAGCCATTAGATTGGTAAAAAAAAAGGAATTTTTTTTCGTTTATTTTTTCATCTTTTTCAGCAATTTTTTGACAGATTGGGATATTTATACCGGTTTTGGTATAGCCTTTGGGAATTTTATACCCTCTCTTAGCTCCGGGCTAATTAACTTTTCAGTCGCTGCGTCCCTTTGAATTAAAAATGTGTCTAGTGCGTTTGCCTGAAGAGCGTTGAGAACGGATCTTCGAAGGAGATTCCATTTCTGAAAATATCTGTTAAGTATAACATCTCTTTCAGCTGTTCGAAATTCGCTGATCATATGATGTGACTGATGAGATAATTGCTCATCCTGTATTTTTTCTATACTATAAGACTCACACCCGCGCTTCGCTATAGCCAATATTTAATTTCATTGCAAGTGAAGAAAAATGTATCTTATAGAATCAATTTTGTAACTTTTGATCGACGCATCAATTTATTTTCTATGATATCGCCGAGTATTTCAATATAGTATACTTTCGAGGCGGGGAATCAATTATTCGACCCCAAATTCTTTATTTCACCCGCGACCCTTGTTTTCATAATTTATTTTCCACTAGTGCGATCTATAGATTCTCTTTAAAGACCGAAGAATCGATTATTTGCTTTTTAATTTCTCTCTATTTTCGAGGTAGTATGTATAACCGATCAGTTTTTTGATATTAGATGGTTAACTCGGTCGTCTGTACAGGGCTTTATAAGGGTCTCTAAAATCTAAATAGTCGATAAATAGGTTTAAAGCTTCAGTGAACATTTACCTTTGTTCGTTATCAAAGGTAGAAAAGTTACAAAAAACTTTCACGTGGTATAGGTACCTATAGTAGAAAGAGGTAAATGTGTCGACAGGACGTTCGATTGAGTGTATGAATGGTAAACCGCTTTGACTCAATACAGAAACCATTGGTCTGTTACAGTATCTATACCGTTAAAATATATTGTCGACCCATAACCATTTCCTGATCAAACGTTACCGTTAAATCACAGGAAACCCAGTACCTATATAAAGTCGCGTATTCTGAGTATAATTCAATTTCATTGAAAATGTTTTTCCGGCATATAGATAGGTAGGTGTATAAGGTATTTGAGGAAATTGATTGAAGGGTGGTAATTTTTTTTTTTCCACATATTATTTATAGAAAACATTTACATAGATATTTTATTGAAAATTTACAAATAGTTATCTACAAAGGAGTAACATATATATATTTATATATGTATGCGTGTGTGTGTATATATGTATAATGTATATTTTATTTACATTGTAAACAGGTACTATATATATATATACATATATATATCATGTATACGTATCAATATTTTAAAAACGACTAAATCGATCATTATTTATTAACATACACGTAGATGAAGAATTGATCACTTATATCTTTTAGAATGTAAACGCGTATAGGTGGTGATTTATACGCGTAATAAATCAATACGTATGAGTAATAGGCATATATAAATCATGAAAAATTTTCGCTGAAATATGTTACCTCCAGCAACCTGAAAGCAAGAAAAACCTTAAATTAAATGAAAATCTAAGTTATATTGTCCCAAAGTAACGATTTACAAATTATTAGGTATAAAATAAGGTCGTAGGGTATCCCAATTTGAAGTTTCGTCACGTTTACTTAGTCCGTTCAACAATATCCTCTATCATTCAAAACTTACGTGTTCAAGTCGAACTTGAATTCGTATTTGATATTTAGTTGAACTTTACTTTCGAGTAATTGGCTTTGTTGAACTAGACCAAACTACTAGTATACGGGTAAAACATGTGCCTTGCTATTCAGGAAGTTCTGCAGCCACGGATTCCAATAGTATTAACCATTGTATCCGTATGCGGGTACTCGTGTGTTCTTCATGAACTTCTCCTTCTAAAATCTAACGCAAAATACCGGGTTTTCGCCTTAAAATCCATGCCTAATACATTCATACGATTTACACCCTTATATGGGGTAGGAAGGTGCGGAAACCTTTGACGAGAACCAGTCGTTCAGCTCGGTCGATTCTCGTAACACGGGGATATGTAACGTAAATAAAGGTAAATGTATGTGTATATATCTTTTATGTACTGCGTGTAGATAGGTTCATGCCTTATTGCCATCCCCTGCCTTTTTTATGTATATAACATGAATCGGTATACATAATACGGTTTACATAGGTATATGTACGTATATATAATGATATATAATATTATGTCTATGTACATATTACACAATAAGGGGATGCCGCATTGTTGAAGTGTAGCTGAAGGCTTCTGGCATGAGTTTAATATCACGACCCGAGATTTTAAGGGTATATAGATATATAGTTATATGTTAACAAAATGGGCAGTTCCATTTTTATCGTAGTTAGATAAGGGAAGTCGATATTTGAACGGAAATTTTAACCCAGGAACAAGATATGCTTTGTATACAAAGCAACAAAAAATAAAACTACCCTTTTCATTAGCGATTGATTTCCGAGCTAAACGAAATCGATCAATCCGTGAATTAGAGTGTGAATCATACCGCGAAACCTCTGTTCTTCAATTGAGTTAAAAATAAAAACATACCTTGTATAGAATATGATTTATGAAGCGATTTAGGACAATTATGTTTGGCGATTTATTGATATACAGTCCTATCAAAATGATATCCTGCTTTATGTACCTATTACGGGGTAAATTAATAACCCGGAATTTGGCTAACGTATCCTACATGGTCTATCCTATGTATCAGTGAATCTTTGTTCTCTATGAAAGGGTCAGGATTAGCGAATACATTAGTAAAGATATATTACCAAGATATTATATACTGAACTAATATAGGTATTGTTGGCTCAACGAGACAGAGCTGATCCTGTACATGAACGCATGTCCTTCTTCGGGATTTCATAACCGGAAGGAAACTGGCGTATATGATAAATATGGATCTCGTCTATTTCGTAAGAAAGTTAAAAGAAAAGTCAGAATTTTGTAAATCGCCGGATAAATCACCCAAATTGTTTTTAATATCCTATTAGATATGAACGAGTTTCATTTTTTTTTTCCTCACAGTTTTTGGGGCCGAATGAAACCCTCCAGTTATTTGCAATTTTAGTAAAACATTTTTCATAGATAAAGGTTCCGCTATATATTACATTGGTATATACAGTATAGGTAAAAGGAAACGAAAAACATTTGTATCGCTCTTTCGAGCGTGAGAGATGCATGCTCACCAATAAATAGGAGTATGATCGTGATAGGCTGGCGTAAGCTGCAGAGAAGGGTATAAATCTGTCTCTTGAACGCTGCTCGATTTGTAAAAAAATTTGGTCTGAAACAGAAAGTCGAGTGTAATATTGGCGAATAATTTTGGCCCATATTTTCACTGGATATTATTATTATTTTTTCTTTATCGTTTTAATATTGATCTTCGTTTTTTATTCAGTTATTCTTCTGTTATTCAGTCATTTACATTCCTGCCGAATTTCCCCGCTGCTGATACGGGGGATTATGGAGAGTCTGGCTAATTCCTCCCGGTATCGTCCAGTGTATTTGAATTTACGATAAAACCCAGTTCGTATATATTCGTCGATTGTCCGAGAAGCACTTTTGTTGTTTTTATTTCTTCCGCTATCGGAGATCATTCTAAAGAGGAACCTTCGAGATTGCGTGTAATGTTTAAAGAATTTTCGAACGATATTACTCAAAGCGAAAATTTTCATAATATATACTGATCGATAGTTAGGAAAATTTATCACTGTTCTCGAGCGAACGGTAAAACAATTTCCATCCAACGTGTAAATCAGTTGAAACAAGTAGCGAAAAGAGTATTCATCTGCCAAATATTAAATGTCAAATTTTTGTCTGGGTGACGGCACTAAGGGTAGTAAGAAAAAAAAATTGATAAGGTATCGTGAATCCTGGAATACGTTACCTGCAGAGAAAATTTCTGTCATACTATAAGGTCCCTCGTTATGGCGTTGATTCTAAACGTTAAACATTCATCCATATAATTAAAACTCTATAGTATATGTAGTAATACGATCAAGAGTCTCAAAAATGTAAGATTTTTTCAAAAAAAGTTTGTTCACTGGCAAAAATGGGAAAGGAAAGGCGATATAATAACGTCGCGATTTCTGTTCACGTTCGCGGTTCACTAGCTTCTTCTTCTTCCGAACTGAGAGGAACACCCTGTCTTGGCATGGGCGAGGATAAAAGCGGGGCTGTATCCACGACCGCCGGGATCAACTGCGACGGGGTTTTGCATAATGTGACCTCCGGGCTCCAGGTTGGCAAGGTATCTACCGTCGCGATCTCTGGAACACAAGGTCGAACAATTTCCATAAATTCTACCATGTCCTGGCTCGCAGGATCACCGTACTACCCCTGTAAAGATGTACAAGGTGTCTATGAAGTCAAACGGTATATCATTTTTATGTAAATTTCAAGAATTTGCGGAATTACGTTTAGCGCAAGACTTCAATGCACTGATTGATCTAATGAGCGTACATCTTTGTGCCAATGAGCTAATTGACTCTTTGCTTCCGAGTAATTCATTCAAACGACGTGATTCTCAGTCGAATCAAACCCCCTTTGTTCTCAGAGAGTTTGACGCGAATTCAAAGACTTCCTACAAATTACCCTCCTTACAACTGATATTTCAATAATTCGGGCTAGTCTGCAAAGTTTTGACATACCACTACGTTCCGACATCCTGCTACCGGGTCGGAGTGAATCGCTCCACCACCGCGACTTTGGAAAGTGATAATAACTGATGACGAATTGATAAATGTCTGATTAGAAAATACCGCACTTGTGTAAAAAATCGAAGAAATGAAATCGAATGAATTCGATAACGCGAAAACCACTCCAGTGAAATTGTCAATTTATTTTTTACTGCATAGAAACTTCATCCGTATTCCCAATCTCACGATTCGAGGTATTGAATAGAATAGATTTCAATAGAACACCCTATAGGCCTATACCGATCTGTAGCCTAACGAAAGAGCACATCCAATGGGCTTTTTCGGAGGTAAAAAGTTCCCCTAGTGTATCGTTGAACGTAAGGGTTAAAAAAATTGAGCTAGGCTCCTATCGATTATGGATAAGGTTCTCTCGGAGGGCGTGTGGCAAGTGGCTCGGTTGATTTGTTCAGTGGTTTATTATACTGGGTCTGATAGAATGAATGCGGTTCTTTCATCCACCAACCGGACTTTTCTCCTTGGCTTGCCGTCGGTGTGTCGGGAAATTGGACGTGTTTCCGTCCCGGTTTGCACACCACAGGGCTCTTGTCCGTTGCGAGGGTCGCCGGAATCGCTGTAGGACTTTGTGTAGGGGTAGCAGTCACCCTGGTCTCGTTGTTCGTTGGCGCCCTTCTTGAGCTCAGACAAGAAGTCGCCGTCGTTGTTGGCTGTACGGCGTACCTGACGGCTGGGACCTTTCGGAAATGAAAGATTTTTTTTCTTTAGAATTTCTTTCAGGTATTTCACCGAAGTTTTATTCAACTGTCTGTTTGATGCCGGGCTAATACCGGTCGAAAGACTGTATTGAGGGGGTAAAATTTGATTTCAAAGTTCATTATTCAACAACAAATAAAAAAAAAATAAATTAAAAAATGGAAAAATGTGTGGATCACGAGTAAACGCGAGGTCGCATCAGAGTTGAGTGGCTATTCCCGGCTCTAATGACGGATTTTGGCGGATGTATGGTTGACGTTGTTTCTGACTTTGATAAATCAATATATGAGCGCGGCTTTAGGTGTTGATTACGGGCAAACAGCAAACAGCATTCGCATATTGTACTATATTATAATTTCCAGGGGTATTGACGTTCTCTTGGCAGAATTATTAGCACAGAGAAACAATTGAATCAGATTTAATTTACTAATCGAGCAAATAGACTTTCACAAGATTAATGACCACTGAATGAGAAATAAATTTCAAATTAAACGAATGTAAAAATTGTTGCCGTTATTTTTAGCCCCAAAATCATCCCCTTGAGAGAAAATTCTATGTCTGTGGCGTAAATGACTACATTATAGTACACACATGTATGCGGCGTCATCAACCCTACAGTCATACCTACTCGGGGTAAATATACTTAAATTTAGCGAGCTGTATCAGCAGTTGAGCGCTAATGGAAGATCTGGCTAACTATTTCCGGTGGCTCCGGAGACATCCATTAGCGCAATGTTCTGGTCTCGTAATGTGAATGGTTCAGGTCTTTTAGTATAAATTCTAGATCTTGTTTGCTACGAAGATGTGGATCGGGGTTACTTATCGTTGAGTAGTATCACGGAAAAATATTATATAAAGTAGAGTAAAATATGGGGGGTAAAATTGTTGCAGTATAAAGTTATATGAGCTAGTATTATAATATATGTGGGTGATACTGACCCTGTATTCACAATCGTCGGCGGCGGTTCCTCGACCAGCAACGTATTCCTGATACTGGGAAATAACGCAGAGTAACGAGTATACCTATAAAAAGAGTAAAAAAAGGGGTAATAAAACTAGTCCAATTTGCATTTTAAAATGCCTCAGTACGTAGCTCTACGTGAAAGTATAACCGACATTCCAGGTATTGTTCCATCGTGGATATACGTGTTACTAGCACTGGCATTAATTATGGATCTACTAGTCTTTCTAGGGCTTTTTACTGTAATTAGGTACCTACGTGCTGGGGCCTAGATAACGCGACAATGAAATAACACAACGTGTTTCGTAGACCTCAATAACGTGTATAAATTAGGAAAAAATAAAATAAAAATCTACATTTTCTGTGGAACCATCCGCGCTGAGTGATTATGACATTACAATGAGGGCCCTCGTGTATCTAGATGGAAGATAGTAGCGGTAGATTTCTTCGCCCGCTTTTGGGGGTCGGGAATTAACTGGCTAGTGGGTTTTACTCACGTTTAGGGAGAGCACGAAAAAGTCGAGGGTGAAGAGCATGGCGGTGATGGGGTTGAAGGGTACCTGCGGAAGAGAGGGCGCGTCAGTGAAATGCCGTCCAAACCACAAAATTAATCGTGAGGGGGTTCCCTGGCGCTTCGAACGACCGCGAGAGGGGCAAAAGAGCGTGGAAAATTGCTCGTTTTTTTTTCTTTCTTTACGTCAAAAATACGACACCGTCAGTGATCCAATTTTCCCTCTTTTTTTACTTGAATTTTCTTTTTGTATAAAAAATGTTTTTTCCTAATCTTTTTTGCGGTAAATTTTTCCCAAACGTTTTTAATTGAGCCATCTGAGTCCGGATTACAAAGGGGAGAATCTCACCTCTTCTTCGCACGTTGCAGCAGTCGACTGTGTATGTATATCGTATAATCGAAATAATTACGTGACAATTAAAAGATGGCGATAAAAATAATTTTCAGACCCTGCTCATTATAAGACATTTTAGAAAAATGAGACGAATTCAAGTCGTAATAATTAATTGTCAAGGGTGTAGATGCGGCTTCTGGGTAGCAAAGAAAGAGTAATATAACGAAACCAAAAAAGAGAAAAAAAAATCCTGAGGAATTACAATTTTATTGATGATAAAATACACCCTTGGTCTTTACGCCTCCTTAACACTTTCTGCAAAATTTCACGCAATTAGTCAGTGTTGTTCCAAGTATTTTTGCGGTGCCCTGCCTGTCCCCTTTGAGTAGGTATATGCAAGATTTATTGTCTATACAAAATGAACCGAGTGGGAGGACGAAGAGATTGAAGTGGCACTGATTTTCGTTGTTAGACTTATCAATTTCGCCTCTTTTGCCAATAATGTGGCGTAAAAAAAAAAAAAAAAAGAGAGAGCGTGTATATAGCGCAGAGTCGAGTTTTATATACTACCTATACCTATATATACCCATATGTACTTCGATGAAAAGGGATTCCACACGTAGTTATACAACGAGGCTAATTGTTTACCACTGAAAGAATAAGGGTTACATTGGACTCATTAATTTCAAGATTCGGATGTACCCACAGACAACGGCGTTTCTCTTCCTATATTGTTGTGTACCGACCTGTCGCCGACCCGAGAAGCTACAAGATCCCAAGGGAGCCGTAAAAATTTTCTGTTACGTAAGCTTGGTGAAATAAATTTACAAAGAAGACGTTGATTACGGAGAATAAAAAGAAGAAAAGGAGAAAAAAAAACAACAAAAAAAAAAAACGAAAAATAATTATTATTTCATTCTTTTTTCTCTACTTTTCTCTCTTTCTCTTTCTCTTTCTCTCCCTCCCTCTCTCTCTCTCTCTCTCGCTCTCTCTCTCTCTTTCTTTTTTACTCATGATTAACGGGGACCCGTTTCTACAACGAAGGGGAAAAGAATTCTTCCTCGTAACTGCGAGGTAGCGAAAACTCCGTTTGCAGGATGAACAATAAATAACACTGACCAACGTGAAAATGCGTCGATCTGAACCGAGTCCGACTCTCGAATACGAGGGTGGAAAGGTCTGCTGATGAACAGGGGAAGGGAATAAGAAATGCGATACAGATTTTGTCGAATAATGAATCTCTGTCGAAAAGCTTTAGTGAGAAATGAGCTTTGCTCCGATTTTATCTAATTTTCTTAATCCTTGGGAATTCGTTTCCCTACGTCTTTTGTACTCCTTGATTTCTCTAGTTTAGTCAGAAGTTACGCTCGACAAGTGACGGGCAGTCGCGCCCCAGGCGAGCTAATAAGGGATGATCAACCCGCCTTCTTGGTGTGTCGCCATCGCACGTTCTACGGACGACCCTGATTGATTGCTCTAGTCTTACAAGTTCGACTTCAAAGTTAACTCAGAGGTACCTACGCCCGTTTGAAATTTAATCGATCATTCAGGTTTCTCGGTAAATCATACCTTCAGATCTTGCTATTCAAATCTTGTTAACCGTGACGTTACTCAGAATCTGACACAGAATTTTCCACTCTGAGTAATTCGGATTTCAATTCAACAATAATTCACCCAGCTCCGACTTAAGGTAGATAAATCTTTTCGGAATTTAATAAACTGACTCTACGTATTATGTAGATTGTAGAGTATAAGACCAGGCGAATTGGGTATGAAATATCTACACATCGCCCCGACTAATCAACGCGCTATTAATTTATAGTTTCGCATAGTTGTTTCAATCAAACTAATCGAAACTAATGAAATATTAAACCCAGACCCTGTGGAGCCCTAATCACTTAAGCGTCCCCAAACTTCAAGGATATAACGCAGAGAGTCCCCAAAAGATGTACGAAGACATTTTCAAGACGTCCGTAACTATGGTGTCACCTATTCGAACTCACATAGGTATAGTACTGTGGATATTTCTGAGACGTTGAAAGTACACGGACCTAGAAAAACATTTTTTTTAAATGTTCAAGGCGTCCGAATGGGTGACATAAATGTCTTTTCCTGTCTTCTCAGACATTCTGCTATCTCGGTTATTCCTTGTGCTGTCTTATTATAGCGACACTCACAGTTTAGTGGTTCGAATTTTTCTGGCTTTAGCTTTATTTTGTATGTAATGGATGATATCTTACCAAGCGCATCAAGCAGACGTACAAGGAATGCGTAATGTCGACCACACTAAATGTGACAACAGTCAAAATCCAGGGTATTAGAAGCACGCGTTGATCCTGAAACAGAAACCAGTCATTGCAGAAACAGATGTTACCTAACTTTTGTTGCGTGTGGGCACATGGATGTATCAAAGCAGATGTGTGGGTGTTGTGTATTCCACAGAACGTGCGAAACCCGGTGTCAAATGTCGTCGGGAATTACGTGTTTCGGAATTTCCACTCACGACGCCGCATGATCTAATCAAATTTCGTTTTTCTACTACCACTCCAAGAGTGGCGGGCTGCCATTTATATTTTCACTGTATGAATGAACCGCGATTAAATAAGCCAACAAATTTTACAAACAATTTATAGTTTCAAACCCATCTGTTACGCACTAGACTGATTCGAGACTTTTACGTAAGATTGAGATTTGTGGGACGGGAAAAAATTACGCCATAGGATACGCCTCCTTTCTTTTAGGTTTTACAGTCAGTTCTGATCTCTGCGTTAAATTAAAACTTAAGACTTCTATACTTAAAATCCAAGTCTGAAACACAATGCTGATTTGTGAAAACGTTTCATCTACTTTCCTTTTCCAGTTTCTCTGCAATAATACCTAATGATTCTCCGAGCAAGATAGAATACGACAAATTAATACCCCTGCTTCATAAATTGATGACGATTTCGTATTTTCATTACTGAAAATTGAGAGTCGTACAGTAAGGACAAAACCGATGGAAATACGAACACGTTTGCTATTTGAAATCACTATTACATAAACCCAGTCTTAATCGATTTCCAGTTTTCAGTCAAGAAGGTGGATTCCTATGACAAACCCTTTCCAATCTCCCCTCATTTCGCTCGACAATTATCCGAGTTCTAGCCCTTTTCTCAGAGTTGCGTGCAATCGTAACAATATTGTTGCAGTGTAAGTTTTTCACAATTGAGACTTTTCCCAACTATAATAAGAACGAGTTAAGTTTCTCTTCGCGTTTAACGATATACTTTTGTAAGTCACAAAGCGAATGAGTGAATGGGTAAAAGCGGCAAGAAAATATATAGAAACTTTTATTCGGGTCCTGAGAAAATCGCTTCGCTGCAACAGCTATAATACACCAGGCAAGCTGAGGTTTATGGTTTTCGTGGATTACCAGAAAGACGAAATGTCGATGGTCAGAAGCCGAGGATGTGGGGATGCTGTGCTCGCACTTAATAGCGACCTCTTTAAGGACCAGATCAATTGCGGTCTATTGGACATTCCGGTATCCCTCTGGCTATGGTTAACAACCCTTCCAACGTCTACCCATGTGCTATAGACATTGTCATAATATAATGAAAACTGGTCGAAAGTATTGTACCACGACTGTTCATTGTTTGGGAAAAAATAATGGAAACTGTTATCCTGTTATATCATGCTTTTGTAAAGTGAATTTTTTCCCCCGTTAATAACGAACGGCAGAATGTACCGTATAAATTTTTGATAACATCTATCCTTGACGAATCGCGTCACCTGTGTATTGTAAAGGACTTATACAGCTGTATATTTGTGTACCGAGTACTGGAAAGCACTATATCTACCTACGCATTTTTTCCGTATATCACGCACCGCACATATAGGCCGGAATTGTGACTAGCGTTAGGACGACGTACCTCTCTCTGCAGCTACTATACGTAGATATTTCGGGAGAGTTCGCGATTCATGTTGATTGTTCAATATCCACTCCAGGGACCTTTACCAATCGATAACAAGGGTCTAAAGGTCGGAGTACAAAGGCTTCTTTTTATTCCTTCGTTTTGATACCCATAGACACCTACGCGGGGATGGGTTTCAACGTCATTATATGTACGTGCCGAATCGTATACTACCTTCTCGCGGATTGAATCAGTCGGAATTTAACTCTGAAGTCATTGTCCAATTCACACGTTGAGAAACTATGTGACGTTCGAAAACTCTGTACCGTTGAAATTTTTCGCTTGTTCAAACGCATCCAGTTTACGCGCTTTAGCAGCAAATCAATGCCGATGTCGATCTCTACGTATGACATATGGTGTAAAATAGTATCGAAAACGACTCTACCAGCGTAGATACTGTTTGTTGTAAACTTTTATTCCCTACGACTGACGCCCCATGTCAATTCCAACCCCAACCCTCAGTTGATATACCACTCATTTACCACGAGTTGTAATTGAAGCATGATTTCAGCGATCAATTCAGTGGCTTTTGTTTTCACGTTTCGCATCAGACATTTTGAAAGCTGATGAATTGGTTGCCGCATTTGCAAGCCTTGACTACTACGTTCCAGAGTTCATGTATAATGTTACATCTCGCAGAGGGATTCCTTAGGATATATAGTATATGTAAATATATATATGCAGGTAATTATCACGTGCAGATGGTAGGTACTCACACCCTTTATAACACCCATGAGTTGCTGAGGTGCAGTAAACAAGACTGGAGCTCGGCGTTCTAATTTCTGAAGAGTAAATTAGGTAATAGATACCCTGGCGATGCGCTAATAGGGTTGATATGCAGTGGTGTAGTTCTCAAAGCTCGATGCATAATATGTTATAAAATGAACCCATCTTTCCACCCACCGATGAAATTTTAGTAAAATTATGCATAGAGCAAATAGATATGATTCTGAATGTATAATGATAATTCGAAACAGATATACCTAATCATTATGGATCAATGTATGTGTAATTCGACGGGCCCAGCAGAGGTAAAAATTTTTATTTCCATTTTTTGAGTAATTTAATCAGCGGTGATTGTCATACCTTGAATAATCCATAAAGAAGAAGTAGCGAGGATAATACTCCGCAACTGGAACAGGAAAGTATTACTATGTTGAACCTCACGGTGGCTGAAAACATAGAAATACGAGAGGATGTTACATGACGTCAATTTGATCCTTGTGTAGCAAAGCGAGAATAAGAAAAGAAGCGGGAGGTTGTGGCAGAGCTACGGCTGTTAAAAGAGACGCGGTTCCACCACTGCAGTGAGAGGGTGGTAAAAAACTGGGTAAGTTTTCTCGAGCAAGAATAGAGAGAAGAAGGTTTTCGTCTTATTCTCAAAGGTGCAGTAGCAGGTATAACGATTTAAAGTTATAGAGTGTAAGTTGTGAATGATGGAGGGTGTAATGTAGAACGCGATAACTTTATATTATCACACATATCTCTTCATCTTTGTTTATGATTTTATAGGAATAATTTAGTTATGGAATGAATTTTGTCTATGCCTGTGGGTAGGTACGGTTATCTTTCACCCTACGTTGTGTATACGTACATCTGTAACATCGCTTTGAACTTACTTGGAGAAATAGTTTCTGGTTCAAGGAAGCTAGCAGATTGCGGTGCTGAACGATTTCCTGCCAGATATTGACGTTCTTGATCAAGGAGGTTCGTCGTCATGACTGTCGTCAGCGCAAAGTAAAGCTAAAATGGAAAATGGGAAATTTTAAACCTCCGGGAATCCGACGTATATGAATAAAATTGAGATCTGATACGAGGAGAAGATGACATATTGCGGAATCGATCTACAACGATCCGAAATAATCAGCATCTTCTTATTCCCCTCACAATCAGTCCAAATCGTATCCTTGATCGACTTGAAACTCCGGCGGCATGTGGGATACTCAACGCGTATAAAATCTCGCCAGTATCCTGATTGACCTTTTCTTATAGGTTTCAAATCGGATTTAACCTTTCAAGCGAAGTATAAATTGTTCAGCAGTTAAATTCAATTTTACCTTTACCGTTAAATCAGAGGTAGATTATAAAAGCCGGGGTTTATATTTGCAGAAAATTCTAAATATTTTTATTACATCAGACAAGTACGCCCTCGATTTTGAAGCAAATTCGCATATTATATCCTCGAAAAAACGTGTGTATAACGTAAAATGTATACATTTTTCTTGGAATATTTATGAAAATTTAGTCGAGCGGAAATTATATATCGATGTAGTGTAAGAGTGTCGGAAAAGAATTTTTATAGTAGGTAATCGTGAGCCCTGAAATTTCCTCGTGAATGTGTCTTTTTAATTTGTGCAGCTCTTTGAGCATACCAAATCTATGGCATGTGAATTTACAAACAGATTTGAGTCCTGTAAAAGGCTTCTGCAGGTAGAGTAAACATCGTATGTAAATACCTTTGAGGACTTGAGGTAGGTATAGCGTGATTATGCCAAAGGAAACGGTGTAAATGTTGTAAATGTGGTTCGTGGCCAAAGTTTATTGAACTAACCCTTTTGGCTAAACCATGTCCCAGTCTTTCACGTTTCAAACCGTTTCCGCGGGTCGTATCCATCTTCTACTCTACTGTGTACCCGGCACACGAAGCACAGTGGTTTACCTTGTAGTCGAGGTACTCGTATGTTTGCAAGTACGGCACTCCGGTTGGTGAAAGCAAACGCAATATACACCATGAAAGCTTGTTCCACTCGTCGAAAGTGCCTCCATGAGTCATTGGTTCGACAATGTTTACCACGAGGAAAGGTGATTGAATTTTCCCATTCAATTTTCGCGAAATTCTTCTAAGGGTTGTAGATCGGTTTGCTCTTTTCTTACGTGAGTTGGACTGTAGTAGTAGCTCATAATCCGAATTTCGAGAGTGAAGACCAAAGCGAGATTCTCCGGAATTTTCGATTTTAAAGTTAAAAGCATCGGATCGCATGCCGGAATAATCGATTCAGCGAAATTCATTCGCTCTTTAATTAAACCGGAGGTTTAACGGCCATTTAGCTTCAGAATATTAATGACCTAATTTTCGAAAATGAAAACAGGGACTCGTATAAAAATTCTATGGAAATTTTCAATTTCAATTCTTCCCGTATACAACGTTTCGTTGGCATAATAACGGAACGTCCAACTTCGCGAAACTTGAGCGATATGCAGTGATTCTAAAAATGTGAAATCACGGTGCGCGTTTCACACGATCGTTTCCAACTCCCATATAATCATGGCAACAATACTGAGCGTTAATCGGATAAAAAGGTAATGGCTAAATCAACGAAAAGTTGGAAAGTCAGACTCCTGTCTCAGACGTTGAAGAAAGACGAAGTAAAGTTGTAGAAGTGTGCAAATGACGTTCAATCACAACGCGTGCCTGACAGGGGTAGACTTTAGAGGGAATTCGATGCGGTCCGAGGAAAATAATTGCATTCTGAACGAAGCAATTATACTCGCATTACTCCTACAGGATATTTTGGTCCTTCAGTCACTTGACGAGTAGTTTTTTTACGTCCGGAATTTGGTCATAAGGATACCCTGGTAGACCACGAGCAATTACTGTACTCAGGGTCGACCCTGGACCCGATGCCTAACCTGGACCCGTCTGTCTTACTGGAGAAGTTTCGGGTCCCTTGACGACTGTAACTTATCAAGTTTCAAAGCAAAATCCTCTCCTGCAGCGCCGCGCCTCTGTGTCATGTATATTTGCTGACTTTCTCGTCTTCTGGGAAATTTTGACAGAACATATATACGTCCATTTCTGGGACGGTTATTGCGAGCTGTAATAAGCTCTCGGTTGACCAATGTCCGTTCAAGCTTTGACAAAGTAATTAATACCCGAAACATACCCTGCTTTTGGAACTAATGAGTGATGATTCTCCTCGGTGATACTCTACAAACTAGAGCTTTTACTCAACGTCAGACCAATCCTATGTTACTACCATATACCGATGAATGGCTTACGCCTTACTGTAACGACGAATCAATTACAATTTACGAATTCTGCATAACCTTGACGATGAACACGATTGTATCAATGCAGCAGCAACAAATTCTTCAATATATGAATAATCAATTGCTTTGTTATTTTCCACTTTCCCCTCCCAGCGATTATTTATTTATTATTATTATTTTAGTTTTTTTTAATAAGCAAAAGTTGAAAAACAGCGTGCGGCACACCAAGATAGTAGGAAATTGGAATAATTGCATTTTCAGGCACTCGAAAGCTGCAGCACACCTCTTCGGGTCAGATGTTCTCCTCGTATCAGGTGGATTTTCAAATAAAAATTTTTCTTACTGAATAACACTTAATAATTATTAGTTTGAGTTGTTCTTTTAATTGCTCGTTCGTTTGTACACATCGCTAGTTTTGATACCCCCTCCCGCAGCAACTACTCCATTGATACTTAGAGAGCGGTGGTCGCGTATGAATGAACGAATGGTAAGATAGTGGTGCTGCACAAATATGCGGATAAAAAAAATTACTACCTTTTCTGAGAAGCCTCGTCTATGAATGAGAATATAGTGGTGCTGCACAAATATGCGGATAAAAAAATTACTACCTTTACTGAGAAGCGCTCGTCATGAATGAAAAGATAGTGGTGCTGCACAAATATGCGGACAAAAAAAACTACGATCCTTTCTTCATATTCTTGGAGGCGTGGCATATACCGCATTGTAAAAATTCTGAGAAGCAGTAGAAAAAAGTACTAACTCTTTATTAGATTCATTGATACAATGAAAGATAGTGGCGCGTGGAAATAATGCGAATAAGTTGTAAATGCAAAATGTAGCGAAATAATTATAAAATTCCCGGTCACAAAATGGATGAAAATAATGTGTAGAAAAATTCGATTGGAAACCGCCAAAAAATTCGGGAACTTTGTTGTTTATTGAAAACGAGATGCATGGAATATTTTCTCGAGCCTGGCTCCTGTGTCTCTTTTCGTATTTTTTCTCTATATTACAATTATGCTTTTTTTGAATAATGAATATAATCTTCTTTCATCCGATCTGTAGGCGTAACGCGTTGGATAAAATAACACATTAATTTTCATCTGTTCAGTAAACATGACATGTTTCGTAATTAATGTCAGAGCCAAATGTAGGGGGATATATTTTGTACAATAAAATAAATTATTAAGTGCAAAATTCGCTTCTTACGACTAGCGAGACTCGCGAGCTTTCACCGAAAAGGTAAAGGATCATGCATGCGACCCTTGTGCGAGAGGGTTGCGAACACTTGCTAAAGGCTTTCTTCGTAATACGTATACTGTTGTTTCCATTATCGTCCACCCTTTCCTTAGGACCCAATTTTATCCCAGCCAAATGCAGGCGGGCACATCGTTGTCAGGCTTTCAATATTGAAACTTCAATTCGAACAGGTAATTGTAATATTTTCTGTCGAATTATATGGCATTCCGTATGCCATTCTCAGTTCTTTATCATTTTTCATAAAATGTGAAAGAAAAATATACGCGAAAAGGTGGGTGGAAAGTTCAAGGGTTGCGAATATATTCGATAAATTTTTAAGCAAGTAAAAGGTTTGACCTTTAATTCTACTGGTATATTTATTACCCGTGATATTGCCGAAAATCGAATGGTCTTAAATTATTGAACTCAAGAAAAACGTGGGTCTAAGGTATAGATATACGACTAGCTATAAAACAACTCGCTTCAGCCGAGACAAACATCTCCGACAGTATATATCCCGTAGGTCCAATTGATTCACGTATAGATCGTTGCGAATTGCTCTTATAAACTCGAGACTTGCTACACGAGCCTCAGAAATAACACAGATTACCGTTATCATACACGCCTCTAACGTATCGTATTATTATTAATTGACGTAGCAACGTTTTCAGAACGATCTGTTTCGATCCATCAATTTTACTGAAACAACACAAACGGGTCTGTAGAGACCCTCGAAACCGAAGGGATGATACATGAATGCAATTTTGATGAAACATGAAAAGGAAAAGAAAAAAAGAAACCACTTGTGAGTTATTCTGACTTTAATAATGAGTACCAATGACGATAACGACGTATGATAGACACGATTGTATAAGCTAGTAAAAAAATTGTTACGAGTGAATGGCAGTTTGAAATTTCGTTAGTTATGATCAACCTGTCGAGCCAGAATTGATGTTGAAGGGTGTTAGAGTGATTTTATTGTCTGTCACTGGCGGTTGTATAATATGGGGCATTCCATGTCAACTCGACCAATGATTATCCCTCACCATTTTCGATTCGCTTCACGATTTTTTATACGATTCTAGGATCTCAAAAAAGCACTGCTGAATTTTTTCAGATTTTTCCCTTCAACCGTTAATTTTCAATGATTATTTAAACCCATCTCAAAATTGGCATTTCTTTTAAAATCCCGAAAAAATTCTCAAAAATATTTTTTTCGTATTCCGATCATTTTGACATCGCTGCCATGATGGGATGGTTTTTCCTTCAATTTTTTTTTTCAGCGCCTTCAACATTTTGAAGCGAACCGAAAATGGCGAGGGAAAATCATTGGTCGAGTTGACATGGAATGGCCCATATAGTAAAGTAAAATTTGATGAAATTGGACTTCAATGACAACGATTTCTCGTAACATTTCCAACGATCGATAGTTTAATTCCCACGGGTAATAAATACGATATAAAATGCATACGTGATCCAATTCTGGCATCCGGAGAGGGCGTTCGGCCCACTCGTGGCTGACGTTGAAGGGGAATGTATAGAGGGCCATGGCGGAGGGCATTAGCGAAGAAAAATCGTCCAGAGGGAAAATAAGGGTGGAAGTTAGAACTGGGACTCTCGGGGTTCTGGAAAAACACGTCCGCTGTACCGTCGCGACGTACAGCGAAACGTACCTCTCGATTCCAGTCCCACTCTCAGACTCAAAGGCACGTTTTCACTCTCGTATTCACTCTTTATCTCCTTTTCATCCGGCTTTTTTACCCTAGTAACTTGCGGCGAACGGATTCCAGGGTAATTCACATCTATCGCCAATCTTTATGCTCGACGCCGTCTCGTTATCGCATATATCGCAGGCCAAAAGGACCCGGACTCTCCTTACCGAATGCTACTTTATATCCACACATACAAATATCATACGCATATAGGCATGTAGAAATGTCCTCGAAAAAAACTAAACGATCGCAATTGTCTACCATTTTTTTAAACCCTATATAGCCCTGCTTCCATGTGTGTGTCGGACATAAAAATGTGAGAAAGTATTCGGCTGTGAAGGTCCGCAGCAGTGTGAAATTCAATTTCCATACCTACTTTATTTTTATTATTATTATTCAGGTAAAATCTAAGGCAACAAAAGGTATCGCTGTCAAAGCATTCGTCGAAAAAATATACGAGGAAAGAAAAAATGGGGCTTTTATGGTTGTGTAAGAGCCACAGGGTTTTAGCGGGCTCTAAATCCACGTGGATATTCGATCGATCCATTCTACAAATACGACTGCTATGTGTACATATATGTATACTCTTACCCACCTGTTCCAAACATTTTTCAAAAGGGTGCTGAGCAAATTGTGCCTTTTATTATACACTGATCGTGCAGTACCCCACCTTAGAACGAGACTGAAATAACTCACAATTCACGAACGATATGCAAATGAACGAGAATCGTTGATTATGTATATGTATTTCCTTTTCACTCCCTCAATCTACCCACGTCATACCTACAGCGATTCAGAGCTGGTTAAAACCAGTGCGACAAGACTCGTGAATCTCCAATACCATAAAACGCATTGATTTCAGATGAAAATTACTAGACGGATTTCTGCTTGTATTATGATTGCTATATCAGGTTATTTACTTCATTCAATTGACAGTTATCATTTCATTCAAGTAGCCTTTGGTTTGTAAGATGAGACGAGATTTTCGATAGATTTCTTCTGAATCCATTTTTTTATTCCTCGTTGTCTGCCTGATTGAATATATTCCAGCTTACCTGTCTCCTGCAGAATATCGTCATTTTTTTCCATTCCGTCTTCCTTCACGATCAACTACAACGCGTGTATTATATAGGAGACTGCAAAGGTTGCTCCTTCGACTTTGAGTATAACGAGGAAACTTTCGACAAAGTTGTAACTATAGCGAAAATAATTTTCCCATCTTCGTCAACTTCATCAGCACACAATTTTGTTCCTTTATTTTTAAATTTTCCAATCTCTTAGAGTAGACAGAGAATAGATTCCGCTACTAATTTACTACAAATGGTAACGAGGTAGGTACTACGTACCTTATGGAATCTTACATCATAATATTGAGTAACATGTTTTAACTGGGAATCCCGTACCTTACTCTCATCAGAAGTTCCCCAAGCATGGATTAAACTGACGGTAAGATGTTCCGATTTGAATTTACGACTGGCTCTTCATCTATATTCATTATTCACTAGGGATAAAGATTTACTAAACCAGCGTTAAGTACGATGTATGAATAGAAGCGGCAGTCAGGTGTGGGAAGGTGGTTCTAAACTGAATTTCGGTGTATTAATTAGATCAGGGATTCACGTTACTGTGCCAAAAGTCGTTACGATAACTTTTTGGTATAATTACTCTCACTGATAGGAAAGAAAGAATAAAAACACATCAAATTATCAGTTTCCGCATTAGACGCGCTTTCCAGAAAAATCTTATATCCAACCTTCTAAATCGTTCCGAAAGTCAGTAGCGCCGGCGTTAAGCCGATCGAAGCTTTTATCTCGGTCGGACTTAGAGCTTTTCCTTCGGATCAGCTGTTTCGGAATTAGAATACGCCCGGCTCTCTTAAGTCGTAGGTTTAGACATAATCCGGGCACGAGCAGGTATCCACCGCTAAATTTATCCGGGAAATCATGAGGGCGGGTATTTGGGGGAGGAAAATCTCTGCTCGACTACAAAAACTGAAAAGCCCTAAATTTACCATCAAACTCGCACTTTTAGCACCTGATCTATATTTTACCCACGCTTCTTCTTCACCCGCCGTTTTATTCACCTCGCACTTGTTGAATTCTGGCATCCTGCCATCCCCCACCCGAACCTCATGGAAAACCCTATTTCTTATCTACAAGTTCCCCGATTTTTCCGGCCTTTGCATTCGCTGATTACAAGTCGCGGACGACACCCCTTCCAAGATTGAAAATTTTCGGATGAAATAAGAAACACAGAAAATACTCGGCGTTATTTTTCTCACGATATCCGTTCTCCACCCCTTAACTCTATAGTTTATAGTTATAAAACTGGAAAAGCCGAGTGAAACAGGGTCATTTATTTATGTACTCGATTTAACTAAAGGAGAGTTGACAGATTTACCTCTACTTTCAGTCTCCGACTAAAGTTAAACTTGTTTAAGATTTTCGTCTCACTCCGCGAACTTTCGTATATCATAATAGTTCGAAATGAAGCCCAGGAGTGATACGACTAGACAGCTTTTCTATTATCGCAATAAAATATCTGTTTATTATCATTTTTGGTTTTTTTTTTCTTCTTCTTCTTCTTTTTTTCGAAAGCGAAGGTGGGTACGTATTGTAACGACCATATTACATGGGACAAGAGAATCCTTCCCAGTTTAAACTTTTATATGAATGTATGTACTTATATATACATATCGTGTATATTTTTTCTCGCTACATCGACTTTGCCTTGCTCATCCGACCGTCAGAGTTTTATTCCTTATTTTATTTTATTTTTTCTTTTCCTTTTTTTCCTTTTTTTCCTGTTACTACTCTCAAGGGTATTCCCTTTCTCCGGGTCATAGCCGAGATCATACGAACTTTCGTCGTTCTTGTATATTTTGAGTATTCTTAGGGTATCCCAGTTCCCCGAAGTGAATGACCAAAGGATATCGGATCCTGAATCTGAGACCCAGTGAAGCCTGAAACGGTATACCCAAGGTTGGTTTATGGTTTTAATTGTTTCCTGTTACCTCATCCGTACATTTCTCATTTTCTGATACTAACGCAGAGTTACGAGTACTTCAATCATGATTATTACTCGTATTCCTCAACATGAGAGATTGCAAACAGTCCGGATCCGAGACTTCATTTCATCTCGGTGGGCCTTTGTGAGTTTTCATACCTCCAGGTAGGTACTTCTTCTCTTGCTATTTTCCTCTCCGAGAAAATATAGGTCTCGGGAAAAGTACAGTTAATTCCGGAATGATGGAAAAGGCTACGGTTATACAGCTTGCTGACATGCCTATATTACTCGGTGAAATTAAATACGTTGGAGAAGTCATTTTTATTCAATAAGATTTATCCAAGAAATATTTTTCGCTTCGAATAACGATCGGTATAATATATCGATACATAATATTATGGTATGTGTTTGAATGAGAAAAAATAAGAGTGAATCGTTCGGAGGATGAATACACAAGTGAACATTTTTTTCTTCTTTTTTGTCGTCTTCCGAGTTTCGCCAAGCGTCGAATCCACCCCCGTTTACCTACCGAAAGAAAATATTTCTATAATTTGAGCAATGTTTTCGAGCCAACATCGCGCCCTTGCAAGAAGATAAATAGCCCGTATTTTGCTCGTTTACGACGTCGTCAAATTATATTCCGGCTGGGTAGACAGGCGCGTGTACGGGTCAAAAAATTTTTGGTAAACATATTCAACGCTGTAGGACTAAAATGCTTCGTACGTGTGTGAATTCAAGGATTAAAATTATTAAATTATATGTAACACGGGCTGTTGCTCAAAACTTGTATTTTACCTACAGAGATTTTTTATTACGGGAATTATTTTCCTTGGAGTAAAATTCTGCTGTACGAATTTAGACAACTGTTCCGTCTGTGCAAGTATTAAAATCATTTTTTCATTTTTTTTTTTTTTAATACATTTATTATTCAGTTCTCGAGATTGGGGAAAAAAGAAAATGGGAAAATTGTAATCGAAGAATGATTTGAAGATAAACTTAAATTTCAGGAAATTTGGAAGGTCTCTTAGCCACTCCTGCGGATATTAGGCTCCCGAATTCAGATCATTTTTCTTTTCCGGGTGAAAGCTACTCACGAACGTGCATTTATAAGAAAATATTGAAATAGTACATCAGAAAGCTTTCAGAAAGTCGAGAATCACTAATGCAAGCTCTGTCGCGTGTTCAAGAAACAACGAAATTCCCGAAGTTTAAGTTTCCGGACTTTTTTAAACCCGCGAACCACAGATCCAGACCTAAATAAACTAACGCGATAAGTTTCGAGTGCAATTATAACCATCCCGGAATTATCAATTACAAATAATGATCTTATGACCATCAGAGATAAAAAGTTTTTTAATAACAAGACGATCGATTCCCATATTAAATTTAGTACTTGAATAAGACATGAAGAATGCTTGGGTACAGCATTCGTAAATAATTTGCAAAATGTAGTAGGTATACCTTTATAGGTAAGTATATTCAGGAAATCCATGAAGGAGCTTTTGGTTTTGCACCAGTTATATATATCTATTAACTTCTTTAGGATTCCAATTAGCCAAAGAAGTCTTGAGCGAAAACTCTTTAAAAATGTTGACTCGGTAGATCTTCTGGCCAGGCTATAATACGCACGATGTACCACCCGGAGTAAGAATAATGTACCTAATACTCATTAATCTTTATTGGAGTGACGTGTAAAATTTTCCTCATATGTGAAGTTTGCAGTTGCGATATTTTCCTTCCTTGCAACTATACGGTGTAGAGAGTAGAACTTCGTGGATTTCAAGAATCGGTGTAAATGTCGACTTTTCACTTTCGAAGTTCTCTATGGATTACAGGAAACTTTTAATTGACAGGTGAAATACGAACATCGAGATTATAAGTTTATCGAGTCTGGAAAGGAAGAAAACTTAATGGTATAAATATCACCGAAGATGGTTGAGAAATATATTCAGTTGACGAAAATACTCACGACAAGATGATCATAAAGGGGATTATTAATTTTGGCGATTCGTGAAATTGAGTCAATTTATCAGACGCGTATACGGATAGATGGGGAAAGGATGGACCAGAGAGAATATGAAATTCATTCTGACGTATAAATCTTAAAATTCTGTAAAATCAGCAAATTTTACTCACGGAGCGGTGAAGAATCGGGATTTTCGGATGAATAAATGAAAAATGAAACTGAATTGGAATACAGAAATTTTCTTAACTTCAAGTAGTATTAAATTTTCGAGCCGAACTTCTTTCCTCGTAATCTACCTGCTGAGTGATTTACTTTCGTTCGCGTAGGAAGGGATGCTCGCCTAATCTCAACGGATAATAAGTATAGGTTTAGACTCAAGAAGATCCTTTAGGCAGGTTTAATCGGCTATAGGTACCCAAGTAAATTAAAGCTGTATTTAACGCAGTAGAATACTAAAACCAAGAAGTCGATTTAGTGTTTTATTATTTTTGTCTCGTTTAAAATATCTAAATAAATTTAAAGACCGGCCAATACAGTTAGAACGTAATGACACAAGAATTACACAATTATTTTGTACCATTTTACAAACCCTTTCATCCCTTGATCCAGATTGTATTTTTTTTTTCATGATATAGATACAAACTCTTTAATCGACAGTAGCTGCCATTTTTTTTCGACGCAGTATGTTCCTACACACATATTTAGACACTATGCATATGTATATACGTGCGACAGGACGAATACGCGAGCAAGGATATCGTAGAATATTATTTAGCAATATTACGCCTCGGCTAACTTGGCCGAGTTCTAAAACCGCTTCTTTAGAATATTCTCAAAGAGCTTTTACCAAAAAATTTTAATTACCTGCTACTCGTTATTCACAAGTTTCGTATACAGCCACTTGAAACAGTAATTATAAAATACAAGTGGTTTTTTCAAGTGATGTGAAGTCTGATTGAAACACTAAGAAGAAAAGCTTCGTGCCAGTATTCTCAGTACAAAAAAGCTTCTGGTTCAAAAACGTGAATCGAAGATATTGAACAAAAAATGTCTACGAAAAGTTCGAGAAAATGAAATTCTCGTGTTAATATTGCAGATACGTTGATCTTGTGCCGGTGTTATCTTATAAATTGATAAAAAAAAGGTAAAAAACATTCATAGTTCTAAGAAATTGAAGTACATACGAAGTCTGACGAAGCTAATGCGTTGGAGCTGTGGAGGATGGATAGAATAGTAAAAAAAAAGCGAATCGAGTTCGAAAGTTTCGATGGATGATGCTGGAGACGATCGGCCAAGTATCTAATTAGATAAAGTTTAGATGGTGACCCACATCTATGTTTACCTATCTAGGTACCTAATCTAAGCAATCAATTCAACGAGAAACGTATCGTATTGCAGAAGTGTAAGTAACTGGAAGAGAGAAGCGAGAAGAAGCCAGACGGCACTCGAGAACTTTGTATTAGTAATTAAAACATTCAATAAGAATCTTGGAAGCGTAGGTCGTAGACTAGCGACGACATAGCGTAAGGCGAAAAAAACCGTGGTTTAGGGTGTATATGGAGATATAAAAACGTTCGTAGGTATAACAACACATTCCTCGTTGATATTTTATTCAGAGTAACCCGCAAAGAGTCGAGAATGTAGAAAAAAAGTGGGAAAAATGATCTCGTATAATTAGTGTGATAGTGTCACTAATTATATGAAACTGTGGGTGAAATTTGGGCAAGTAGATTACATAAAGGTAGATAAAGCGCGGCCTAAGCCGTAGTTTTAAAGTTTGCAAGAATTTTGCTGGTGATTTATTCATGAAGGCCACACAGAAGCTCGAAACCTCGCATTTTCTTGTTTTCATATAACGATAAGACGCGACGTTACCAGAACGTAATTTACTCTTAAACCCCTGCGAAAGACTTGTGAGATTCTTCTATACAACCTTGATGAAAATAAACTACGCGGTTTTCTCTCCCCATCAAAATATCTCATCAACCATCGGTGGCTTCCTGCTGTTACATAGGTATGCATTTTTACATACACAAATTAATGATGATCAAAGGGTGGATGAATTTTCGGATAATTTCAGTCGCCGGATATCTGAATTCATTCAGACGATGTACATGGACCGATATACATTAACTTATTCTCTGGCGCGGCAAAGATCGAAGTAGTAATACTCAGTGTTTAGTCAGCCTTGCCTGAATGGTCTCTTTGTTGTGTCTAGCTGCTGGGTATATTTGCGCAGGATTTATCCATTGATGTGTGACGCTGGTGTAAGCTGCCTTATTCACTATGCAATGATCTATTATTATGTTCATGCAATTAGGTAAATTTTATCACCGTAAGTTAAGTTTATGCCGGATTTATACATTTGACGTACGTGATGTTTAACTCTGAAATAAAATCATGAATGCAGGTGATGAAACGCCCCCAGCAGTTTCGAGCTGAGAGCTATTTTCCACTTTTACGATAACTACCTAGTCTACGCGAGTTATTTTTATCCCAGATAAGTCGACCTAACAATTTCTCGTTAACCTTTATTATCTCCCTTTTGGATCCCGCACGGGTACAAGACCACCGTTCATCATCTTCATGTTGTTTGAAATCTTTTTTAAACTTGTTTCACATGATCAAGTCCCGTGATCTCGTGATCATAAATTGATGTACACTTCATCCTGTTTTTACTTTACTTCTTAAAAGCCTATTATTATCCAGTTTATTACAGAGTTTGATCCCATAAATCTGCTTCCTCTTGAATTGCTCAAATAATTTACGAATCATCAGGGCAATATCAAACGTCGAATTAAATCATACAGTACAATTGTTAGGAAATTGACTTTCGGAATTTGCGTTATTTATTTTCGTGCTACAGCTACAGGGATCGATCGCACATTGAGGGGGCCGTATTCGTTCTAATTAAACCACTTGTTTGAGTTTCTGAGAATTTTTAACAACCAGTTTTGGTTTACATGAAAAATTATGAAGGTTCTGAAATGTGTGCTTCGGGGCTTCATTAGGCATTCGCATAATTAATGCCAGGGGTGTTTGGTTTCATCGAAGGGCGCTGTAAGGGTTGTTTGGACCTGAAACAAGGGCTACTTCAGCACAACTCCGTTTTTTTTTTTAATCTTTTCTTCCCTTCTTGTCTAGATTGTCAAAAGCAGAAGTTACCCCTTCAATGGGTTCGGGTCCTTTATTGCTTTGCGCTACCTTATCTGCCTTTGTCTTACTACCAGTGGCCTGTCCGGACCAACAAGTGCGACCAGTTACCACGCGATTATAATTCACGACCCAACGTTATGCACATAATGTATAAACGTCCACGTCAGAGCTTTTCTTCACCAATGACTAAAGCTTGGAAATAATCACAACCCATTCTTCTCGTAAAAAAACATTTTGAAGTGTCCAAGGAAAACCAGACCCTCATACCCAACCAAAAGTTAGATAATTTCATAACTGGGCTCTACTTACTCCGGTGTAAATTGCGCAGGCGATACTCCCTCTGCGAACTGAGCGCCAGCAACAGCACGACTGCATGATTGCCATGCCGCGCGCACATGGACCCTGTTACTTTGGCCGCCACCTTAATCAACGTGTCACGTTTCTTCTCAGACCTTTTTAGGTTCCACCGAAGGGATGTTTCGTTATGAAAGTTTTTAGCCCATCCGCGGATCGCATCCCATGAAATTATTCTTTTATCCGGAATTTTGTGTTTTGAAAATTTTTTAATCCCAGGACCCCCTGGCGTTTTCACGATTCAAACCCGCCACTCTTTTCGTCTAATCACAGACTATCCTTAGTGTGACGTGTCGACCGGGAACGCTTAGCGGAGACTGGCACTGACCGCGCCACCCCGCAACTTCAACCCCGTTTCAGTCGCGCCTTTCCCCCGCTTCATCGCATTTCAGCGCCACGCGAATTCGTAGAAAACGCAAGCGCCCTACTACCCTCACTTTCCGTCTCCCTTCAGCTTGCTTCGACGCTGTTTATCCCCGTCTTTCGTCTCCTCTTGACTCAGTCAAGATGCTGAGGGCTCTGCAAAGGTCGTTTCTTGCAGCTGTAGGGACGGTTTTCAATTTTCGTATATTTTTCTTTGCCGATCGTTTTCGCGAATCGCAAGAGACTTGCTAAGATCTTAAGTGATTTATTGGAATTAGGAAAATACTCTGGCACAGAATGGAAACTGATTTGTTTCTACGTCAGATAATTCGACCTTTCATGTTTACCTCCGCAGCTGTATTTGAACCGATATTACTTTTCGCTCTCAAATATTTTATCCCTCGTTTCGCCTCTCATTGGGAGGAGAAAATTTTTCGAAGATCAAAGACCCGGGGATCGTCAAGGGCAGGGGAATTGAAGCGTCTGAATACCTTCGGGTCTTTTAACGTTTTTTAAATTCAGTCTCGTTTCGAGGATTAGCTAAATCAATCGATAAAATTACTCGGAATTTACGACTGGACTGTAATCAAGTATAATTGAATGAAAATTACACCTTAGCCACCTTAATTCCCTCGCGACAGAACGCGGCCGACAATACTTTTAATTAATTCTCTAATCTCAACGTAGCTACGTGAAATTTACGCTCTCAACTTCTTCTCTAGCTGCGGGTACAACCGCTGCGGAATGACGTCAACCTTTTTCTTCATTTCTCTACCGTGGGCGTCAATCTCACGCCGGAGTAAACCTAGGCCATTGGATTTTGGAATTGCTGTAAGCAAAGGCTTGCGACGAGTTACGTCTTAACATACAGCTACTTCGAAGTCTTTTAGGATAAGTTTTACATCGAACAGTTATTTCAAACCCCCAATCGCAGACGGATTTTATTTACTTTTAATTAACAACCGTGCCTTTCCGAATGACCGACAAAAAAAAAAAAAAAAAAACTGTATTGAGTAAAATCAATCGTAAAAGTCTCAGGTTTGAGCTCAATTCAATCATCAGACATTTTATTCCCGAATATAAGTTCAAGCTTTGAAATAAATTGTTTATAATGGCAGCCAAACGAACGACGGAAGACGTAGTCTTATCTTATTTGGGTAAAGCTTAAAAAGGAAGATTGCTCATTGGAGTCAAAGATTGTTAAATTTTTAGAGACAAGAATGAGCGGAATTCCCAGTGTTCATTTCAGAGGCAGAGTTTTGATTTCATTTTTGATCAAGAGATGACTAACAAGTTTATCTCTTAAGTATGATATGCAGAAGGAAAAAATTATCACGCCGGGTGATAAGTGAAGAACGAAAAAAAGTGAAAGCTTTATCCTGCTTCCAAGATTGGCAATCAAATAAATATATGCTTGATATTAGCATCTCGCGGAGAAAAAAAAAAAAAAAAGAAAAGGAATAAAAGTTCTTTCGATAAATCTGAAGTCTTTACTCTTGTCGATTCAAAGTTTCACGCTCAAAAGTTACGATTGATAATAATTTTGAACTAGGCGTGATCGATCAGGACGACTTGCTCAACGTTTCACTCACGTCAGGCTCTAAACCGTATTTCCGAGTGACAAATTGCCCAATTTTACTGATGTATGTCGGAAAGAAACATAGCCCTGCATTGTAGGGGGTTCGTTTCGACTCCCATGTCACGAAAGACGTGACGAGACTACAGCTTCAAGAATCCTAGATGTCAAACCCCTCGATGTCTGCACAGTCGTGAAAATCATCATGAAATGTTTGAGGAAAACAAAGGGTGAAAATCTTATTGAACATTTATTTTTTTCCCTACCCTCGTGGCGATAATTAACGAAGAGCTCATTGCTATTCATAATATAAAAGGAGTTGTTCTCGAGTAACAGAAGATCTGAAAGTCTGTATGAAAGTCTGCAGGATAAAAGTAAATCCGAACAGTCTAGACCATGCTTCGAATGATCGGTATATAGTTTCGACACATTGATTGATCGCAAGCGCACAACCCTGTTTATTCTCGAAAATGATGTATGTAAGCATGCAACGAGTTGCAGCTTTGACCGCGACTCCATTTGCTTTACACGTAATATCGTTTGTTAACAGATAATTAAAATCTGCAGTTTACAGTCGCTGCAGCCGTTAATGGTCTTTCAGAGAGTAAAAAAAGGACACAGAGCGAACGAGAGAGACATGGCAATTGTCCGTTTTGACCGCAAATCGAGCAGAGTAAGTAAAAAGTAATTCTGCCGCGTTGCAGTATTTCAGTATTGCGCCGCAGGGTAAATTTGTCCATGAACGAAGTCCCCCTATCCGATGGTGTCAGCCCCGCCATTTTAGAAATTCGGGAATTTCATTTCTGGACCGAATTTTTTTTAGTCACCCATGTATTTATATCGTCTTGAAAAATTCTCAAACTTCATAACTATCGGAAACTCAAAAAAAAAAAAAAAAAACATAAATTAACACGTCTGAGTTTTTCGAAAAAAAATTCTGACACCGAAGCACCCAAGTGTCCCGGATGAGCGAAAATATAATACTTACCTAAGCTTCGTTTGAATTGATCTTGATTATTACCCTACCATTCTGTGCTGCAATAAGTCTCACGGTTTTTCTCATCTTCTGCTGTACCAACCATCATTTGTAGAATCAGTGATAATAATTTGCATCTACGAAAGCTGCGGATATACTTTCGCATATATTACAGATTGTTATTTCGTTTCTTGAATAATCACACTGAATAACAAAATTATATAGGTATATACATATATATGTAAATATATGTGAATTACAAAGTCAACCGAAGCTTCCGGAGCTTTTTGGTTCATCGTTAATGAAACAAGGGTTCCTCCTATGATTTTCACGCGATTATACTGGACTGGCTAATATACCCATACGTATATTGACGTGTACGGTTTCAGGATTTCCTTCCGATTCTGAATTCTATGATTTCAGTCAAAGTCTGTTACAATAGATCCGAGATTGACGCCGACATATATATCTAGTTTTGCAGATTTCCTTCATGGTGGTAAAAATTTTCGCGGAATATATTATCGGGCATCCGATATATGACGCGACTTGTTATTTAAGAAAACAATTTTTCAAATTGCGAAAGTTACAAAGAGGGATATGCCGGTGAGTGGTTCCACTTTGTCAAACTGTGTTCGGTGCGTAGGAATCAAACTCAAGAGTCTCGAAGCTCGACGGTAGAATCAATACGGCGTAACATGACTCTTGAATAAATCTTATATTCCCGTAGGGCGCTGGACCGGAGGAACATCACTCTCTACACTGTAACAGACAGAGAGTCAGACAGGAAATATTGAAATACCACGAAACGAGGAGTGATGAGTATGAGAAATAACGTCCATCGCGAGATATTGAACTCATCTTCGAAATTTTCTAAACAGGGTATGTTAAGACCTAATCGAGTGCGTCAAAAATCTCTGACAGGTGAGACGAATATTAGCAAAAAAATAAAAAATAAGAAAAAAGAAAAAAAAAAAAACGATTTACCCTGCAGAGATTTTGAATTATATACTTATGACTCCCTTCGATCGGGGTAAAAGACAGATAGACGAACGTCTCAGTGTCAGATAAGTCGGATTTATCGAACGTTTAAAGTACTTTCGTAGTGACGCGAGCTTTTGGCATGAGTAATCGTAAAAACTGTCTTGTTTCAAAGGTGATTTGATCAAAGTGTGATCGAAACGTGAAATGGAGTTTGATGAAACTATGCAAATCGGGAAAATACATTTGATAAAAATTTCTTGGTGAATAATGACGGTTTATACTTGAGAAACGAACGAATAACAGAACCGAAATAAGAGAGATGAAAAGAGTAAGAATAGCACTGAACGATGGTATTGCTTTTCCTGAAAGCTCCGTTGCAGCCAATTCATAAAATGTTTTACGGATCGGAGCATACATATACATATATGTGAGAAGAAACAGATGCTTGTATCAATTTGCGATCCGTCATGTTGAATTTTATCGTACTCTAGCGGGAGGGTGAATGAGATAGACAAGCCGACAGACACCCAGACAAATGAAACTTATCAAACGTTCAACAAGGCTTTTTGGTAACCGAAGAACTGCCATAAAATGGTAACGTTTTTTTTTTTTTTTTATGACACATCGATATCAGAGGTTTCAAAAAGCCTCTGATGTCTATGACGCGGTACACAAACCGCGCTGCAACGTCAAATTATTGTTTCACAGGTCGGAAATTCGCCCTTCTAAAACCCGAAATTTTGATTCTCCAACAGTTTATGGAAACAAATTTTTACTTATCGCGAAACTCTCGCGGTATGAAAATGCCCCTGGATATTAGCTGTCAACCGTTTATAAGAAACTGAATTTCGATGGACCGACCCCAATTTAAGTCTTGGGTTTCTCGCCCATGGACAGATGGGCAGAACGAGTCGAACAAAAAGTTGTTCAATATCTACGAGTCGTTGGGTAGAAAATGTGTCCCTTGCAGGATTCAGGAATTGTCCGAAGTTCTTGAGACGCTGCAGGATTTTTTTCTTGTTTTTTTTTTATCACGTTACGTTTTTTATAGCATAAACGTAGAGTAAATTACTTCAATTTTGCTCCAGGGCAAGTGCATCCTCCGGATATAGATAGGTGGATACATCAATATAAACTCTACGGGGGTATTGGGTAACATCTTTCAGTAAACAAATTGTCCGAAGAAACACCGCATAGCACAAGATATAACTCACGGAAGGAGTAAATACATCGCTCCTAGGGGATACATGGGATAAAATAAAACTACTTCGATGTCGTCGACGTGTAGCGAGCCATTGTAAACCCTCGATTTTTAGATTAGAATTTTTCACTAGATACGAAAAGAAAAGTGACAAAGAAAGATGAAAAATAATATTACAATACGGTGGATTTTTCTATTCCGTTTTTTGTTGTTTTCTATTCCTTTTTTTCTTTCTTTGCCTTCTTCTTCTTCTTCTTTTTCGAAAAAATTTCTTCTCGATCAATCCGCTTCGAAACGACTGGAAGAATTGTTCACCCCGCGTACCTAAGCAAGAAATATTCGTATCCTTCCAGGTCATTGAAGATGACGTGCGAGACAGCGTGGGTTGAATTTGAATCCGGTAGTTTGACCGTAAAATTTTTTTTCCTCAAGAGCGAAGAGGACGTTCCTTGTCACCTTGATTATACGGTACGTTGAATTTACCCCCATCGTCAACGAGGGGAGAAGAGTGCCTCTGGCAAAACGAGGAAAGCGAAAGGACCAGGGGGCTGCAGGAGATGAAGAGAGCTTGAAAGCTGGCTTGCACGCCGGCCATATAACCACCGCGTAAATCAATTACCGGCCATGCTTTTGATGAGTTTTAGCTTAGGGAAGCGGCATCCCCTGAACATACATATACTGTGGGATTCAGACAGAGGCTAAACCCCCGAGTCCGGACAATTTCGGTGCTGCATTTATATCTGCAATTTAAAACTAGTTATAAATTTTAGTCCTTTTTCTTCTTCTTCGCGTGAGTAAAAGTTCAGTGAAAATAATTCGACGAGTTAAATTCACCGATTATGTATACGTGTCACTCATATATGACATAAATTATTGAATACATAATACCGAAAAGAAAAGTTACGAAGCCAAGTGAAAATGCATTCCCTCAAATAAGAACTGGCAAAGTCTTTCCCCGAGGTAATGTAGTTCTCTTAGAGACCTCCAGGCTATCTAACGGCCGGGTTTTATTGTCAGTCTAAATGCGGGTGTGGTTTTAGGGGTGGTAAAACCGTCAGAGCCTCATCTCTGCAGTAGAAAGGCAGGTATTTGATGACCGTCGGAGCATTTCCGTTAGACAATAGAACTAGAGGCAGGGTGTTTTGGCCTTTTATTTTTCCGTTTTTTTTTTTCGTTTTTCATTATTTTCTCATCCCTGTGAAAATGTCTTGTACGATATAAATTGTCGTGGCAATGTGCGAGCTCGGTGTTCGTGAATGATGTAGGAATGAAAAAAATCGAACCAGAAAACTCTGGCACAGTTCGAAAAGATTTTATTTAAATACCCAAAAACTGAAGGGCGATATTAGAAGTAAAAATACTGATTTTTTCGTCGAAAATTACTTCGATCGAAACGGGTAAAGTAAGTACCGTGAAAAACCGACTTATGCGTCTCGTTTTTGCCGCATCCTAGTTATGCGCCGTGGTGGAAAGAAGGTTCAAGCGATTTTTGCGGCGTGGTTGAATCTATAATAAATTTGAAAACAAACAGAATCGTAGTAACTGGAGAAATGTATCATTATGAATTCGAGACTCTATAAACTCTAAGAATTTCAAGAAAAATAAGAAACTGGGGAAAGGACGCATCGACGCGTGAAAATTCTTTTGTCAGGAACCGCTTTCCATCCGGCCTGGAAATACTCGGTTTAAAAATACAAAATTAAATTCTTCACTTACGAGAATTGCGAAAGTATACTATATAACGCCCTTTTGAAATTCATCGACTTAATAAAAAGTAACAGAAATACGACTTTGCTTCATCATTATTTCCCAATTCTCCCTCCGTTTATTCGTTCTCGAATTGTATAAACCTACAATATCAATGGTCTCGCGAAATTTATCAAATTACACCAAACAAACGGTCTTGTACATCGGCTGTCGTTAATCCAAGAAAATTGTAAAAGCCAGGTAAAACAAAAAAAAAAAAAAAAAAAGAAAAAATTGAAAGTAGTGTTTGACGAACGAATTGCTATTTTTCATTGTCTTTGTTCGTTTTTTTTCGACAATTTACTCATTCCTCGCTGTCCCGTTCTTCTGCAGTGGTATAAATTCGGCAATGTCAAAGTGTGTATAGGGTGGATGATAAAAAGTCAAAAAGCTGTTTCTTTGAGTCATGCTACGGGTTTATTATGTCATATCTAAGAAAGAAGAGTCATAAAAAAAAAAAACAGCCCCCTGGGCTCAGATCTGACGCTATTCAATTTCACCACGAATTTTTACCCCACTCAAGAGAGGCTTTGTTTTCGATTGTGTTTCTCAATTTCATTTCTAACAATGAAATGCGGTTTTAAAGACTCAAGGCTTCGTTGAAAGAGTTTTTCGTAAGGTTGGTCTAGAGCGTAGAATTTTCACAGTATTTTAATTAGAAAACGTTGAGTTTTCCATTTTTTTCCTTTTTTTTTTCTCTTTTTTGATTCCAAAGAACGATGTGGTGAGCCGTGAAATTGTATCAGAGAAAACTTGACACCTTATGGCTTCTCGGCAGCATTCCGTTTTATATAACTTTCTCAGCTAGAGAGAAGCTCTGAAATACTTCAAACGTGTTGATTCATTTTTGAATAATTATTCAATTTTTCGTATATATTTCTGTCGATTTTTTTCTCAGCGTCTAAACCGTGCAACTATCCTATCCATATTTTTCCCTGCAGGGTCTTCTCTGGGGAGATTTTAATTCAAAAAATCCTTTTCTTTAAAGTACGAAGCCGAGAACGACAAGAGTATAACTGAAAAAGGCTCGAGTAACTTCTTGGCTTGGCTATGTTTCAAGAAAAGTTACTTCGCCGGGTTTGGGTTAGACATTTACCTACCTTCATCTCTCCCAAAGCCTTGTCAGCCCAGTTTGCCTCGTTTTCGTTGGGTTTGCTAACGATTGTGGCCGCCCTTTGAGGGCAAAAACGAGAGCGGGATTCAGAGGTTGAGGGTAAAAGTACCAGATAGGATAAAGTAGAAGAAGAAGAAGAAGAAGGGTAAGAACCGGGCTCGTTTCATCCCCAAAAAGTTCGATTCTTGAGTCTGATCTCGTGCTCGTCGTCACATACGTTACTCAACATTTCCTAAACTCATATGTTGCTACGTGAACCTATACCTATATATCTATTCAAATTTATGTCCCAAATATTGCATAAAAAGAAAAAAAAAAAAAAATTGCAACATATCGATAATATTGAAATATACTTCTTTTTCAGCAGAACAAAGTCGTTAATCATTAAGTATAATTTTTCGATGATATTCAGCACCTACCCCTAAATCAGTGACTTTTTGAATATGTTCTTGGATCATATCAAGAGAAAATGAAGAGATCCGGAAATTGTGTTCTGCGATATTATTGATGTTGTTATTATGCACATAGTGGTTTGAAGTGAGATGTAAAAACGTGTTGAAATATTCACTTCAAGTTTCTTATTGAAGCTTCGGTCCAGTTACGATCGATCTAAGAACCGAGTTTCGTCTTATGTATAAATCGCAAATATTTGCTTCAACCTTTTTCACTTGACTTACGTACACAGGTACCTGTTTAAAAGTTTTTCACCTTTTTTCGAAAAAGGATAAATAAATAAATAAAAAAAATAAAAAACAAAAAAAAAAAAATTATGAGACTTTCTGGCAACAGAAACTAAATAAATCGAAGTCTTAAATCTACCGCCACTTACCTTTCGCTGCTTAAAATGGACTGGGGGTAATCTGGATTAGAAAAAAATTTCCACACGCGTAAAGAATTTCATTTTAAATGTAATTAAATTTATTAAAATTAATTATTTTACATATTATAAATTCATAATCATATCATCGGCGTCTGTTCTGACCTTTGATTAATACAAATTATATAATAACCATATTTTATCCTAACAGATTATACATTAGGAACAATACTGAGCAGACCGAGTGATAAAGATACATCGGTGTCGAAAATTTTTCAGGATAATAATTCTCCTTAGTTTTTTTTTTTTTTTTTTTATCAAACGTTGGATTGCCTTCGAAAGTTTACTACCGACGCAATTAAATTTTTTCATACGAGGGTAATAAAGGCTCTAGTTTTTATTTCCATTTCTTATTTCGCCGTAAAACAAGTACCAGGTGCAGTGTTCATATACATACCCATAATACTTGCGGGGTAATAAATGATATTATCGTTGAGTTTGCGCGGGGTTTATGCGAATCGTGAACCGTGTTTTAATGTCTGGTACCACACCACGTTGTACAGGTAAACTGCATTTCGGATTGGTGAAATTCTCTTGGAAATAATATAATCCACGATCATTTTCTCTCCCTCTATTATCGAGGAGATATAGGAAAAAAAAAAAAAAAAAAAACGAAACCGGAAGGGAGAATAGAGAATATCATTATAAGGGCTGGGAACTCCTCCTTGAAGGCAAGTCGTCTTCGGGGTGGTAAATTCACTAGTAATTAACTGCAATTACGGTCATCCCGAGTTAGTGCGTCGTCCGATATACCCGTAGTACCTAGAGACGAAACAAATCACCTAGAGGGTGGTGTAGATGGCCGCGCCTTGATTAGGCTCCGTTGGGAACAATATACCGTCAGCTTCGGAAGGTTCTACGCCTCTACAACGGTAGAATTTCTCTTTAAGAGCCTCCAGGAACTCGGGGACCTTGTCCGTCGTGGTGAGTGCTACAACGCACCCTCCCCATCTGTACACGACAAAAAGAACATTGAAGCTTAGAGTTTCCGTAACTTTTTTATTTTCTGTGTTATCATATATTTACATCACATCACGTAATGTGATATTGGAAGAAAAAAATTGGGTTTGTTTCATGGGGAGGGATGAAAAAAGTGAAAAGAAAAAAAAAAAAATTTATAGCCTTATGAATCGAGCCGGTAATCGATGTAAGCCGTATTTTCGCAGAATCACTTTATCGCCCACGGTTCTCCCCTCCATAATCGCGGATTTTTTAATCAGCCATCAGACGAGCCATAAGTAAAGAAAATTATTGTATCAGTTAATAGGGTCTAGATTTAATACCCTATTTAATATACAATATTTCACCAAATTTATAGCTTTTAGAGTAATTCCTTCTTATTACGTATACCTAAATTGGACCTGGTTAACGGCAGCATCCGACCCACGAAGGCCTTCTTTGATGTTATATAAGTTTTCTCACTTTTACCCCCAATATTCGTTGCGCCTTTATTTCATTCCCACGGATCGCACGCGATGCGAATAGAAACCTGAGGACTTGAATTTCTACCCTTTTGGTTTTAGCACGCAGGACGACTAAGGGCGTGGATTCATAAGCTAAACCTGATTAATATTTCAACTATCAATGACTTGGGATTGAGTTGGGTCCCGTTATTAGATCACGTATTTCGCACCGTTTTCTGTTATTTCATGTAATTCCAGTCCCCAGAATAAACATAGAACGTGTACTGCAGGTCCACCTAGTCGAGTAGAATACCCAAACTTGTTTGTCTTGCTAACCCAAACAGCGACCGCACTGTTTACACTGTTTACTCTACGAGATAAATACGCTGTACCAATATCTATAATAATGATTGATTTTGACCTATCAATACGGAATAATTATCACACCCCATGACGTTTCGCTCTGCATAGATAAAACGGTTTCTGAAAATACAAATTGCCGCAATAATTGACTCGAAACACTTAAAGCTAATTGAAATTCGCATTAGTTCGGTAGACCAGGCAACCCAGTTCGATATCATCGATGGTCCAGCTCATGCCCTGGACCAGGCCTTTCTATTCAGAACTCGAATTTGACCGGATGACCTGTATCTATCAGAAAGGGCAGTGGGGTGCGAGCTGATCGAGCTTATGGAAAAAATCACTTTCGGTTGCGGGTTGGGTTGTATCAGCGAATTATAGTCCGATAGAAAAAATAGAGATAAAGGGCTCACCCAGCTCCTGTAAGTCTTGCGCCTAGGGCTCCACAGTTCATGGCTTCTTCTACGAGGCGGTTTAATTCCGGATGGCTACACTCGTACAGCTGGTGCAGACTGACGTGACTCTGGGTCATAAGACGTCCGAGATTGCGAAGACGTTCTTCCTCGTTCACGTCTTCGAGTTCGTTTATTTTACGGAAGGCCAATACCCTCGCAGATTCTGAAAATAGTCGAGTCATCGATAGGGGAAGATTTTTTTGTGGGATAAGAGAAAGACGAGAAGAGAAATTGTGCAAAATTTGAAACGAAGTTTTTCGGACTTTGATTAACGCGGATTCATTTTGGGGAATCCATTTTTGACTCGAACCTGCAGCGGCTCGGGATATCGTGGCAGGAAACGATAAAACCTCCAAATAAACTTGAATCACGAATTTTTCCCGACCTTTCCGAAGATCGTGACTCCGGAATAGCGCGAGAATTCGAGGGAGAATAATCGATTGAGCAAGGATATGGAGGACGTCACGTTGGACATAAAAAGTTATGACATCGTAATGGAAGAATGCAGCCACAAGATTGATAGACGTATTGCGTAATTAACGCGACCCTATCACGCAAGAAGAGTTATGGCCAAAGCTTTCTCAAATAAGGGTAGAAATTCACCGAGATTATGTGCTCTTCCTCATCCGCGCTGAAGGGGTTGATAGGGTTAGATAATTGCCAATATCTCAAAATAAGACGTTACAGTTTATTAGAATTTCTCTACGGTTGAAAATCCGGAAAAGCCGCAAACACTCAAAAAACCAATAAGAAACTCACCCTGGAACACGTGGAGAGCGCGTTGTCTCAGCTTAAAAGACTGGCTAGCTTTGAAGTTTGTGGTCAGCGAAACTTCCCTCAAATACTCGAGTGTTACCCCAAGGATGCTGCATATCTACCATAAGGATATCACGAACAGGATTATGTCTTCCAAGTTTCTAATCTCGATATACGTCTCGTTGTTTCTTTCACAATTTCAGGGTGCATAAAATTTACACTTAAATAAAAAAAAAATCACTCGTTTTATACGAGGAATGGATGTAGTTTGGCTTTCTTTGAAATGACAATTTTCTTTTTTCTTTCTTTTTTTTTTTTCTCATTTAGGTGGATGCGATGATATACCTCGTCAAGCGTGTAGGAGTCTGCTTCGAATTCCTGCTCAACTATGGCCGCCATTTCATCAAGGGTTTTATCAAGCTTGACTTGGATGTCGACCAATTTTTTTACACTTTCCCACTTCAGCCCGTTCTTTTCAGCAATTATCTATAAAAAGTCAATTTATCTAGAGCTTATCGTTACGCGCCCTGCCCCGTTACGTAATTTTATTACAGAATCGTTAAAATCTCCGCAGTGTAGAAAAATTTGATAACTTGTAGGTAGACTGGTTTATCAGCTGCGAAATTTTTCATTTCACACAAATTTCGGTGCTGAAATTTTTTTATAATCATTTTTTTTTTTTTTTTTTTTCACACTCATTCTCTTACGCAACTTTATTTTATTTTTTTTCTACACTCTGACTACATCTTCTTTTTCTTTTCTCGAATTAACTCCGTACAGCTTCTTCTTGTCTTAGTCGTTCTCATTTTTTTTTTTTTTGACGAAACATAAAGAAAAAAATGTACAGATAAAAAATGGTAGTAAGCTAGGCGAAGAACGATTTTCGCGGTGCGGTGGGGTCGGAAATTTTGCGGAAGACAATTTTTTTATATGACAGATAGCATTTCCTCCCGCGATCAATGTTCTCGCACGAAATATGTCCATCGATCAAAATACGCATAAAAGTTTTTCCTCAGACCGAAGAATCGATTGGGAACTTTCGAGGCTTTCTGTTTCAACGCGTTTATAAAATTAAAATATGAAAATAATGTCACTCTATATAAAGTTTAGAAAATGAATTGATAACGAAATTCGAAAAAAGAAACGAAATATTTTTTCACGCTGTTAAACCAGTTGCAAAAAAAGTACGAAACCATTATCATGAAAAATGAAAAAAAAAGGACAGATAAAAAAATAAAGCACATTTACCCCAATGCTAAAAGATTTATTTACAAGTTTTTAAGCAAATGCGTGGCGTCTATTGGATAAATTATTCGCGAAATTTTTGCGAGACGGAGAATGTTTGGCGAGCAACAAGTGCAGTAGGTATCAAATTGTAAATTTATGAGGTACAGTGGGGCTGAAAGATTTCTTTGAAATATAAAATTCGCACAATCCGAAGAATGAATGTTTTGAATTATTTAAGACGGAGGGTATGTTTAGGAAGTTATCGCGAAGCTTGATACCCTCATTAGTATAGTGCGCGAAATGTATTCGTACCTTGTATTACTAAACCTCGTATGCATTTATAATGTTTATATTTACATTTTGGCATCGAGTTGAATACATTACACATATTGTATAGGTATAGACTCTCGCGCCCCCAATTGATGGTATATATTTACCTGGGCTGCCATTCGGCACTCAGCCACCCTTAGGTTATAGTCTGAGGTCGACGCCTTGTTGTGACGCGCCATAGAATGTGCTATTACGAAAACGGCGCTCTTGGGTAACGTTACATCGAAAGCACGGAGAGGATCGAACTCAATCAGCTTCGCGGAACCTGAAACCGATTAAATTCTACAAAAATTTTGCAAAAAATTTTGTTCGCAATTTTCTATACCGAAAATATATTTTCATCCAATCGAAGACGAGAGGGATAAAAATTTGCCGAACAAATAACACCCACCAGGCAAATAATAAAAACAAATTTCATCAATCGGGCAAACATTCAGCCGATATCCTATTTCGGAACTAGTAAAACCACTTTCGGTCAAGAAATTGTAGTTGAAGAAGATCTTAGGGTCGTTTCTTGGGCTTGATGATCATACGTGACTCTGGACGAACGTACGCTCTACGCCCTGTTATGCCCCGATCTTCAGTCTTATTTATGTCTGACCATACGCTGACCGAAACTACTTCTCGCTCTCGCTCTATACGTCCCGAGTTTATCACATCGTTATACTAGTTTATTCAGTTTCTAGGCGTAGTTGTATGAACAATTTGAACAAACGCAATAATAACTGATGTAAAAATGAATAATGTTCTTTCTATATGGTTATACCTTCCTTGCCGAGAAAAGCTATTGCTTGATCCATTCCACCCCCTTGAGTACCGATGTATCTTTCAGCCTTAGCGCTTATGGTTCCCATGTCTTCTTTCGACCTATGACACTGTGGATCATAGGGTATTAAAAATCGTTAAATAATCTATAATATACAATTATTGAGAGTTGAGGGTGATGGAAATTCACGGGGCTTCTCGCTCAGGCGTCTAGATTAATTAATTCTGTAATTGGACGATGAAGCCGATCAAAATAACCATCGACCTTAAGCTTGAGCCTGAGCTTGAGCTTGAGCTTGAGCTTGAGCTTGAGCTTGAGTCGGTCGCAGTTTTCAGAGGGTAACTCGACAAGAGGTGAGTTTGAGATCGAGGGAATGCGAGGGGTGGGCTTTTCTAAATCCCATTTCCAAAGGGTGTTAGAAATTGGCAGAAACCCGCACGGCGTGAGAAGAGTGAGAGGAGGAGGAGGAAGGAGGTGTATAGGTGTGCAGGTTTGTATGGAGAAGAAAATCGTTATCGTAAACGAAACTAATTAATCGAAAACTTTTTTCCAACGGCCAAAGAATATGGGGTAAATTTTTTCACGGCTAATTGCTCCTTTATGTAGTTAGTATATGAAGAATATATTTTCTCGAGTATCATACAAAGGAGAACGAAGCTTTCGGAGGGTGGCTTCGCGCGGACCAACGTACGTAAAGGTGAACTTTTCTTCTTTAACGAAAGTAGGTATAAGGCTGTTAGGCTTCCCTCGGTGTAGCTTTAGACTTACAAGTTTTTGCATTATTATTCATATTTACTTGCGTTGTTTTTCGCCAAATAAAATTATACTGTAAATTACTATCGCTGTTATATGCGTACGCCGTGACTCGTGAGGCAGCGGAGTCGGTTTTTTATTTCCCCATACATGCGTATACATGATGGATTATATAAATCGTAGACGCTCGTTCGACATGTTTGGAAAATGTAGTTTAGGTTTTATCTGATCTTTTTTTTTCACTCTCACTCTCTCTCTCTCTCTCTTACCCCGATGAAAAAATTGACAAGGGGGCGTATCGAAGCAGAAAATTTATTACACCCGACGTGAGTTGATTACAGTACTTTTTTACCCTTGGCTTATAATTTTTTTTTTTTTTTTTTTTTTTTCGTTTTTCCTGTCTTTCTTCTTTATTCATAGAACTCAATTTAACCAGCTGTTATAACAAATCGGAGTTATGTATACCTGTATAGGCATATATCAGAATAAAAAAATTCGTGTGACTGGAATATTTGCCAACGTTGCGTGCAGCACGAAATTTTCAATGTATAGGTACTATTTCGACATGTCATGGTCAGTTGAAAAAATCCAATTGAAAAAATGGGAAAGAAAAAAGAATCACTCTTACATAAATTAAAATTATCGAATATCACGGTGAAGTACGATCACTGCATGCATCTCGCCGCACCTATCGCCTGTCCCTAAATATATTGCAGTATAAATTTCAGATATCTTGAAAATACACGTGGCAAAGTTACGCCACATTTGTGAAAATTTTTTTTTTTTTAATTATCCTTCGTTCACAGCACTCTTCTATCATCGATAAGCGTTTATATATTTCCATTTTTTCATTTTTTTATATAATAGCTTATAAGTTTTGAGGATATGAAAAAAAAAAAAAAAAAAAAAAAAAAAAAACTACTTCTTACCGTAATAAAAAGAAATCATTTTTATTTTTTTTTCTCTCAATTCAACCAGCTTCTATCTCTGAAATTTTTTAATTATATAGAAGGAAAGGGCGAGATCGTCCTATATTTTGGGGGATTTGAGATACGTGCAGCAAATCCTGAGTTATTATTGCACACCGAGAATAAAGTATATAAAGAGCGAGTGGTACTAGGCGTTTATTTGTAAAGTGGATTAAAAGTAGCCGCAGGAATTACACAAGTTTGACTGCGGTGTGATCTCATTTGAGAAGTGTGTAGACGCGACAGTGAACATGACGGTGCTTTTACACGTGAAGCAAATTCTGGTTCCGAATCCCTTCACAGAATTTCAACGTATGCGACAGACCGAGAAGATAATTAACAAGAACAACAAGATAGGGAAGTTCTACCGAAGTTAGAAGCTCATTAAAAGTGATTCACCCTCAAATGATTTTCTAGCTATCTTAGTCGCGGATAATAATTTACTTTATTAAAAACTGTATTCTCTGTTCAAAGCGATAAGCGGTATAATAAGGCGCGAAACGTTTTGCGAAAGAATAAATTCTCGAGAAACCCGTACGAACATATGCGGTTAATATTGAAGACGATTCGTTAGGGGTGAAAAGAAGTTTGACCCTTAAATCCAGCGGTGGTCACGCGTCCCTAAATCCTAATACGAGTTGGATAGGTTCGATGAGAAGTTGTGGATGCTGTGCGGTCTGTAACTTTGATTGGGAAAAAAGTTTCACGAAATTGGAAGTTGACGAGGCGTTCGGTCTCGCCCGGCCAAATCTAAGATGGTATCTAACCCCAATTGACCCAACGCCATTCTCCGTTTTCCTGCTCTCGCTTCCACCACTACAGAAAATTTTAGCCACAAAAAGAAAAAAAGAAAAAAAAAAAGAAAAAAAGGAAAAACAAAAATACGTCGTTTCAATATATCGAAAGAAAAGTTTAACCCATTGAAATATTAGCGTACGAAATAAATTCGCGAATTTTATACGTATTATGAAAATTCGGAAAAGTTCCGTTATTCAAAGTTTGAAAAAACGACTTACATCGCTGAGATACATCGTCCCTAGAACCGCTGCTGAAACTAGAGCACTAGAACTAGAAAGTCCAGAACTAGCTGGAACGTTACCCCAAACGGCAGCCAGTATCCCAGGCGGTTGATGTCCTTCGGGAATTTCATCCAGAGCTCCCTTCACACCGCACAGGAAGTAGTTGTGCCAGTCAGGACTTCCGTCGAAGGAACCAGTTCTGTTAGATTTATTGAATAAGTACGTATACAGCCGAGTCCTGGGATAACTTTCAGTTTTTTACCACCACCATTCCTCCTTTTTTTTTTTTTTTTTTCTTGCAAGGATCAGGCTTATCTCTATATTGATCACAAGATACTCCGCGATATTTCAAGATGGCAAAACTTGCGAGGCGAAAGGATTAGTTCGAAAGTGAAATCAATTGTTCTCATGTTTTATCAGGAATTACCGTTTTTCGAGCGCAGAATTAGTTCGGCCTAAAAGTGAGCACGCCAAGTACAAGTAAATAAAAGATTAATTTTAGGGAAACGAGGAACGTTGGCTCGTGTGTCGTCCGTAGAAAAACCGTCAAAAGTTTTCTGTTCATTTATGCTGCTTATTATATTGCATTCTGTTTCTTCTGCTCAACAAGTTTTGATTTCTATTTTTTAGAAAAAAAAAAAAATACTTTCTTGTTTAATATATTGGTTATTAAAGATTTGTAAACGGTGTAAAGATTCAATTGGGGGTATCGACCGAGGTACCCTGATATTAAAGGTGAGAATTGAGTAGGCGTTGATAAACTTGCTCCGTTAATAACGGCCACGAGCGAGTAAATTCATTTCGTTCTATCAATCGCGTCACCCAGACAAGCGGGGGATGATCTGAAGCGAGAGTTCATTACTTCCGTTTCTCCCCATCGGAAAAGTTTCAAGACGAAAATGGTCTAGCCTAGCCTCAGAGGCTGAGAGACATGAAAAAGCAGAATCGAATCAATTTATTTTTTAGTTTTTATGCTTTTACTTTTTTCTTCTCTTTTTATTTCTTCATTTCTCTCTCTCTCTCTCTCTCTCGCGCTCCACACTTGAGAAGACACTCCCGTTTATCAACCCACGAGAATCCAAGTGAGATACGATTTTCCTCTACGGTTATTAATGGAACCTTCAGCTCATAGCTGAATTTTTTGCTACGAGAACTTCGACGACTGAGCTCGACGGCGCGGAACTTTTCGTCCTTTCAATACCTAGACGCTTTATCACCGAGACTAGATCCACGCAGACGATTTACACTGTTTATTTTCCCATATCTATGTATATATATATGGGGAGTTCCATGCAAACCTGGACAGCCTCTGACCCTGACCACTCTCGACTTTTCTCATATTTTTTTCTGATACTCAGCAGACTGAGAGAAATTCTCGTGTTTTTTTTTTCAAATTTTTATCTCAACTGATTTTTGAACAACAGATTTTTGAGAATTTTCAATTCCTGACGATCGTCAAATTTTCAAACGCCTGTACTTTTGGATCTATTAGTCGGATTACAAGAAATGACTAGATGAAATGATTGAGAAAGGAAGAGTCACTTTTGAAAGAATTACTTGTGGATAATTGTGCGTCATCCTCCATAGAAAATTCTTCGTTGAATGATGTAAAATCGATTACTCTCAAAGAATGACATGATTCGTAATCCTGAGAAAAATTCACAAAAATACTTGCAGAAAAAACAGACATTTTGAGCTGTGGCCGATCGTGGCTATCTTTTTGGTGTGTTTCAGGGTCTCCGCATAGAGTGAGAGAAATTGCGTAAGAAATGCTGGATTTGAACTATCGTTCAAACTGATCCTGTAATTTTTTTTTTTTTTTTTTTCCGCATAGACTTTATATGTATAATTATTTTTCTCAGTTTTAGTCGTGAAGTAATATGCAGTATGAAAAACGATCGGAAACTAACAATAAGAGAAATTTAAAAAATATAAGAACAAAAGTACAGTAGAGCGTCGATTATCCGAATAGCAATTTGGTTTGGTAAACGTCAATTATCCGGATGACGATTTGGCTATTTGAAAAGTCAATCATCCAAAATTGAACGAATCAGGGTTTTTTTCACCCACGGAATATTGCTGTGCGGTTATCCCAATTGATTCGGATTTTTTGGAGGGCGTTCTTCCTGTTTCTTTTTTATTATTATTCTTTCAACATTTATTCGTAATTTAAAAAACATTTTTCGTTTTTTTCTTCTGATTAAATTTTAATTTTTTTGTTATATATTCCCCATACATATTTATATCTTCTTATTTCGAACAGTATTTAATATAATTTAGAGTCACGCAGGATTTAGGTACTCACCTAATGTGCCCGAAGTCGCACTCGAAATCAGCGTATTTTGAATCCAAATTAGTTAACCGAATGATATTTTCTGGCGTCGAAGACACTGCGACTAAGACATCCTGTCTAATGGCCATTGGACACACTGCGTAACCGCAATAGTCGACGTGTTCCCCGATTAGATTAACCCTGAATAAAAAACGGCGTGAAAATGTAGCGGGCTATTTTTTGGGAGGAAATATTCTAGTAGATTTGTTTGATCTCTTAAGCTCGAGCGAATAATGATCTTTGCTCTCGTCGCTATCAGCGCCGATACTGAGACGCGATAGAATTTCAATTTCAATTTCAATTTGGAAAAAGATTTTTCACTACCGCTCGCTCCTCAGAGAGCGATCGCGTTCGCGAAAATTGTCAATTTAGGTTATTCGGAATATCCGAGATTTGCACCTAGAATCACAACCTTCGATCCCACATGCCTCCGCGAGTATCACATATTCGATGAGTGGAAATCATCAAGCAGGTAATTCCGCGCTGCATATATACATGTATGGTATACATACAGCATCTATATACCTATACGTATATACTTCGAGAGGGACTACATACCTTCCTGGGACTCTGACGAAGAATAAAGGTTCCTGGTGAAAGCGGTCGCTAAAGTGATTAGCGAGGGTGTCCAGTCTGGCCGCATGTCGAGGGTCTTTCGCTGCTATTATCGGTACCCTTTCTCCCTTGAGGAGTTCCGCGCCATTCCTTTCCTTTGACATATCTGAAATTCCACGGAATCAGATAGTATCTTGATTAATATATATTTATATTAACAGCCTAGAGTGCAATGGTCTCGTAGTAACGGTGCTATTGAAGATATCTAAGAATCGTTTCGGAATAAATTATTTTAACGATCTAGGATAATCAAAAAGGAATATCAAATAATCCCAAAGAGTCTCAGGAGCAAAGCTGCCAATATTCCCTGCGGGGATATGACCGTCTCTCTATATCAGTTCAATTAGTCAGTTCGACTATCGATTTGTACTCGATGATGAGTGCTGGCTTAGCAAGACCTGCGATTTCGCATCAAAAATTTTGCCATCAAGACATGAATCGATCGTGTGACTGACGACTTTTTCTCATTATTTCAAAAAACTTTATGAAAGTCTAATGTTTGTTCTAATAATTAAAAATAAAAATAAATTTTAAAATAATTTAAAAACGTTGGTATACCATACGAGAGTGGGCAGACGAAATATAGGTACTGCTTTCATTGAAATGAAATTCAATCTCAAACTGCTACAGCTCTCCTACATTTGGGTTAAAAATTCTGCGATACTAGGTCCCGAAGATCGGAGACTGAAGAAGTAGGATAAGGGAGTAAATTTCGTCCTAATCGCACAGACAGTCGTCAAGAATATTGAAGTTTTTTTGAAAACCACATCAGTACCAGATCCGTGTGTAAGATATCAGATCGATGTATAATATACTCGGAAATTCGAAAATTATTTTGTGTACCAACGCGGTTTAACGTTGATCCATCTGCCTGTTGCTATTCTTGTCCTATACGACGTCGGTTGATTATTTACAGCATTTCGTCACGGGAGATTAAGTCCGTGAGCCTTGAACCTGATACTCAGATTTTCAGAGTAGAAATATGATATGGGAGTTGGGACGGATTAATAATCGGTTACGATAGTATATAGCGTGTATCGTGGAGTAAACCAACTGATATATCTGTACTTTACGATGACGTATTTTTGAGCAAATTTTCTTGTGTTTAATTTGTCAACCCGAATGAGCTATATTACTGCGCAAATATTAAGTGAATTGAATAATTCATTGCGACACTATTCTGGTAATTAAGAACATCACGCTACGCGAACGGGCAGAGTTTAAACGCGGGAAATACCTCGGAGAGGTATTAACATATTAATTTCATTTTTCTACAGTACAGCGCAGTTATATCATTTGCAGTACGAATGTCAGGTATTCCCTAACCAACTTGAATATAGCAAACGACAAAATGACTGAAGTTCGAATAATAAATTGAATCTTCTATAACTCTGACTAATTTTTGCAATTATTTTAATCGCGGTTATTTTCTAACGATATTAAAAGCGATTATTCTATGCCGTTTATACGACTCGCGAATGTATCGACTCCGGACGAGGATGCAATCGGACATCCTAGAGCTGTAAACCGTGCTGATCGATAAGATAAACTCTATCGTTTACTGCTCTCCAACAATAAACCGTGTAGAGATAGCAAGTGGTAACAAATAAAGTAGGATTAGTATCGTGTAATACAATTTTCTAGTTTGCTTCCTGTTAATACGCTAAGTGCGAAGTGAATCTTAGTAATAATCGCCGTTTTACGATAGAAGAATAAATGTATAAAGACTAAACTTTTTTCTCTTATTTAAAGTTGAAAAAAATTTGTTACATTTCATTTTCACATGAAATCTAAAACTCTTTATTAAATTCACGAGGTAAATGGACTATGCGATATAGAGCGTCGCTAAAACTCGTTAAAATTGTCCTGCAGCGACGTTTTGAAGTAGGAAAGTAGTCCGTCAGACCAAAATGCCTCGGGAACTTTTGTTCTTTTTTCTTTTTTTTTTTCTCAAGACCAATTCCAAAAAAGTTGGAGTTGAATTGCAGGTGAAATCTAGGAGCGTTAAGAAATGTCCGAAACCTGAGTTAGCCTTCTCGACATCGGGGAGTGAAGTGGGTTTAAGAATTCAGGAGGAAAAGGTTCCGTGGGTATATCGAGTTCTCCGATACCCTTGTGCTATAAGGTACCGAAATTCAGTTAGGAAATTTTTATTCCTTCTTATAAAGCCTATTTTACAGTTTATCCCGCCCAATTTCATCGACTGAAACATTATGGCGCGGCAAGTTGTACCGCAGCATTAGTATAGTACATTTTACGCTTGAACTAAGAGAGTTTTTCCCAGATTTTAAAACCTCGATAAAACGGCTTTGTAATTACATAGCAGAGATTATTAGCGGCTGTGTTAATTAACTTTGATAAGTGGGTCAGGCTACGTGGTAAATTAAAAATTCCATTATCGATTATTCGCACTCGCTCTACATGCAAATGTTTTATTCAAATACTTGTTAGTCTGATTGTAGTACGAATTGCCAAGCAATTACTATCAACTTCTGAAGTGATAAAGTCTCTTCATTTTATTTAAAAAATTGAAAATTCATTTCAATATACTCACTGTTACCGAGTTTAAGTTTTATATCTCTACCTAGTTAGCGCAGCTCGTTATGATGTCCCAATTCAATACAATATGCGATAGCTGCGCCGAACTCGGTCGTGGCATTACGTGGAAAAAAGTATACTTGAATTCCGGACTTGGGAGATTATATCATAACTATTCAAAAAGCTAGGAATAGAGGGCCGTCGAATCAGGCCAGAGGATCCTGTTGCGCGGGTTTATTTCTGGGCATATATATATATATATATATTATATATATGAATGATTTATATATAAAGTTTAGCGGTTCTCGTTCTTGCACTTTATACTGATATGAATAAGTTAGCTAGTAGCTTTTAGAACTCGGCACTCACAATCAGTGTTTATAAAAATATGCGCGCGCATATATGCGACGCTTCTACTTCCGTGCTGATACAGACGCGCCCGCGCAACGCGCCGGTCTCCGCGTCAGCACAATGTGGCCGCAGAGTATAAAGTATTATGCTCTAACTTCGTGGGATTCAACATTAATATCGAGTATAAGATAAGAGAACTAGACGTAAAGAGACTGAAAATAATTAGCTAAAAACTTTACCGTCTCCGTCCTGAACAGCTAGAGTCTCGAACTCACAACGTACTGATTCACCTTATCGCAACAGATTAAGTTATCGTTCTATAAACTCGTCTCTTCTCATAATATGCAATGATAAACGCTGTACAACTCTACGGAGTTGTTATCGATCTGAGAACAGAGAATTTTAAAAGCCTTTCTCGCTCACCGTTTTAAGCGTTGATTGTTGTCGGGTTCGGCCATCTTCTGGTACAGCAGGGTAACCATTTACAGAAAAAATGTCAAGACGTGGCAAGTCAGGTTCCTGCAACAAGAAATGACATTTCCCACCCCTGAAAATTGGCGTCAATTAAAAATCGGCATTTTATTTCACCGATGAACCGGTTCCGCTATCTTTTATACAATAAACTTTATTCTGCCGGTAAAAAGACTCGCACAGTCGACTTTAGCGGTAGTCGATAAAACACAAGCGCAGGCGTTCGATCTCACGTCAGTAAAACAGATTCAGTAGTAAGTGAACGTCGGAGTCAGACTCTACGCGCGCATTGATTTATACAACAGTCGGTACCCGGCTTATAAAGACGATTTGGTAACTTGGCGAAAAATCGATCGGCTCTTCGTCGTCTGGTTGGGTGAAAATTTTCGAGATAACGCCAGTGGTACTTGCATGTGATAATCCATGTAACACTTGTCTGGCAGTACCATGCTCACTTTATATGATAGTGTTGAATATAAATCCGGTATTGCAAATGATTGCAGCCTTGACCAAAGAACTTCTTTCCTTAACTCTTCGTTCTTTTTTCGATACCCTCAATCTCCTGAATAGATATATCAAAGATAGATGAATGGATAAAGGCACGGGATGATTTGAATTGTAATAATTGTTAAAAGTGAATAATCGGTGGTATATTTGTGCGTTGTGCAGCGGCACGGTATCCTTTTATAGCAGCTATTAACGTTTCCCCTAACTTTTATTGTAGCATCATAAGGCAGACGTTAGTTTAATTCGCATTACGCCCTTCATAAATCCAGCAGATTCGTCGGCGGAGGTGAGGCGAGGGGATAGAGAGGTTTGGGGTTGGGGTTAACGTGGAGCGTATAAAGTAAAGCATACCTACCTACCTACCCCCTGCACGGTTAGTTGGGCGAGTGAACGAGGGGGACCAGAGCCCCGTGAGCCTTCCTGCGATTTCGAGACAGTTTTTGCTGAAACATCGCGCCAGTGATCCGGCATTTTCCAGGCCGCTTGGTTTATCGGCACGCCAGATCCCTCTGTTCGTACCGCAGTGTTACAAGCCCCTGGGCCCTCTGCAATCGATGTTTTCGTCTTTCGTCTCTTCTCCTCTCTTTTATTCCCCGTCTTTTCTACTCCTATGGAAACTGCCGTCTCTTCGCCCTCTAGTCTCTACAAAGTCCGCGTATCAGCCTCCAACTCGGCTTTGAACTGCCTCCTGCAGGACAGCTAAAAAAAAAATCCTACGATATTACCCCTTTCGTATTTTTTTACTTTCGGATTTTCGATCCGGGTCTCGTACTTTCCGCAAGTTCACAACTTCCCCATTCCGTATTCGGGGTTCGGATAATATTGACAACACTCTGTGTCACGGAGAAAAGTACCAGAGTTCTTCTCGCCGCAATCTTCTACGATTCTATACACGGAAACTTGTTTGTACAAAAAAAAAAACCAGAACCATTTTTGTTCTTCCCTTTATTTCCACTTTCTTTTTACCAGAGTTTTATATTTGGCTTACAAGAATACCGAACGATCCATACTCTCACCCTCCCATACCAATGGATATTTCGTGGCTTTTGTATCGATTCTCAAATCCACTTTCCGACAACTCGAACCGCCTATACTATACATCTTTCTCCCCATTCTTTTCACGGCTCATAATCGTTCTGGAAAAGTCCGAATCAGCGAAAAAAGCACCTGCAGGAATTCTGTTTTGTATTTTTTTCTGTTTTTCTTTCTTCTTCTCTTTTTCCTAAATTTTTTTTTATTTTTTTTGTCATACGTCGAATTTCGCTTTTGTATTCTAACTTCGCTATTATTTTTGCCATCGATTTATATTTATATACTTTTGTGTGTGTGTGTGTGTGTCTGCGTGTAGATTTAAAGTACGGGGATGAGGGTGGGTGTCGTACAGCTACAATTGAGAATAGTCGACGCGTGACGAAGCCAATCGAAATCCATTTTGTACGAAAATTTATATCCCCGTTCCACCGTCTACTATATTTCATAGAGTTCCTACACCGGATACAGCCAGAGTGGCGCAATCCCGAAAGATGTTTGTGCGGCCTGCAACCGGAAGTCAACCGGGAAGTACGCCAGGGTGAAATCGAATTCGTTCCGACCATAGCGGACGCATAAAATGCTTAGCACGCCCTTTAAATCGCGGCCACTATAGAACCATCAGAAACTGCATCGTAACCACAACCATTACCGAACGGAAAAGGTCGATAATTTTCGACGAGAATCAACTTTTCCACCTATTTTCCCCATCATTGATCATTATTTTTCAATTATGATTTCAGGAAGATGCCGGTTTCTTTCTTAGCCAACTTGTATGAATCATTGAACACGTAATTATGCAATAATAATAATGAAAATAATTCTCGGTCATAAAAAGAAGTTGCGAATTCTAAACTGCAGTGCAGGTGAAGTAGGGCGTTGAATAATATGAATACGTAACCGCTTAAACGGCGCAATTGTAATTTTCTGTGGTGTAAACAGCTCGCGAAGACAAATAGATCGCGTGCCTGAAACTCCTGTGTCGTTATACGCTCGTGGGTGTCGGGTCTTTCGCTTGAAGATTCGATATTTCACCGTTCCCGTGGCGTCGCGACGCGTTGCCTGCTCGGAGTAAATCTAGGGGTTGGTCTCGAGCTAAGATATACTAAAGTTAGTTTCTCCTTGTTTGCGATCACGAGTATAGTATACGTATATGTATGCCTTTCGCGTGACGTCATCGCGTGACTTTACCCAAATACCGCCGTAGGTATATACTTTTATTATTTTAAACACGAACCGCGCCTCTACCCTGCTGCAGGGTTGTTAAACATGCCTCGGGCTTCCTGTTTCGCCAGCTTTTCTCATGCTTTATTTAACTTTTTATAGTAAAATTCTTTCACAACAATTATACCATGAACAAAGATTCCGAACCCCTATAAGCCACTACTCCGTTGAATATCGAAGAGGTGGTTGATCATCAACCCCCATTTGCGCCCAAATTCACCTGCGTTACTTCCGACTCTTAAAACCCGTGAATGTAATCGCCGTGAACTCGTAGCAACAATAATAATTGTCACAAATGTCTGGAACCGAGCATACATAGTATATTAGCGAGAAAGTTTTGCGGTTAGAAATTTGGTGGTCAAGGGACGGCGCAAGGACCACACACAAATATTCACGGCTTACTTAGGTAAGCTCTGTGTCCGTCGAAGGACCAGGCGTTAGGGAGCGGTACGCAGAGGAGTATATAAGGGACCGAGACTGTGGCCGCAGTGGTTTCAGGATCTGGACTAAGCAGACGACGCGTTTATACCGCGGTGATACATCAACGTCATAACGGACTCCCATAAATCCAGCTAGCACGCGCCTCTTCCTTCCTTAAGCCGGCATCGCGAACCTCGCGTTTCACTCGTCCTACAATCTAGGGCGATGGGTTCCCCGCGTCCACGACCACCAAAACCCACTCGTTCACTGCCCCCTTCAAAAGCCTATTCCAAAGTCCCCGTCGCCCTCAGAAATCCACCAAAAATCCCTCAGTATCGTGATCAACGGACGCGTAACGCAGACTCGGGGCGGGTGCAGTGCTAATCATTTTTTTTTGTCATTTCAACTATAAAGGTGATGTGTTTTAATCAGGGGGTCAATTCGCCGGGAGATTAGGCATTGGTACTCGACTAAACCGGGGAAGCAATTTCGCAAAATATTATTTCTGTTTCAGGGAGCTTTTTAAACCTTTTCATTATGCAAACCGGGGACTGTTCTCCGGGTGGTTTAATGCGAGGTCCGACATACCCAGTTTGTATTTTTACGGGCGTCGAGCGGACTCGTTTATGTCTCTTATACGCAGGGTGTAACACAGTAAAGTACATAATCCGCAATCCTATGATACGATTTCATATGTCTGCGAGAAACCCCGTCCTGGTGAATTCCCCGAGCTTTTTTAGTTTTTTGAATCCAGTAATTAAATTTTTTTTAATTTTTCACGGGCGGATTAGACACGCAATATCATAGCCGCATAGACAGGGGCGGGATGGTAGTCACAGTAGTTCCCAGGCGGAAGCTGAACAAGAATTCCGCTTAGCGATGAACTGAGACGAGCAAAGCACAGCAGACGCGGAGCTGCGCCGGGAGGATCGCCTCGAGTCCAGGATTCAGGGAGGAAATGGGAATAGGGGTTGAGAGGCAATGGCGGTGTCGCGGGGCGCACGGGGAACCTGGTTGGTGATGCATTGCGCGAACTCCCCGCGGGTGAGGTCACGTGACGCACCATCCCCATACCTCCCGCGTGGTGTCCTCATTGATCGCTCCCCGGAGGAGCGTCGGACACGCCGCGTGCCACCACCTTGCCTCTCCGTTCACCGTTCTCTGTTCTCCGTTATCCGTTCTTAGCTACCCCTAGAACGAGAGGGAGGTGCTCCTTAGGTATTTCACCGTCTTTCGAACCGCGACGCGGAGTCGCGCTTCGCATCCACCGAAATTACATGCTGGATGTATGAGTCATGTGTATCGCATGGAAATTAGTATTTTTCACTTCGGTTCCATGGAACCAGATTTTCGAACTTCGAAGAAGAATCAAGCAAAAAATCTGGACATAATTATTTTGACCGATAGAAATCGCGACCTCTGATCGAAGGCTGACTTTACTCCTGCAGACTCCGGGGTGGAAGATTCTGTGGATTTTTTATGCTCGACTGTTTTCGGGATGGAAAAGTCTTCGGACTCATGCAATCATATAGTTATCGCAGAATATCTACGGACGAGAGTTGTCTCTCCGTAAAATTTGTCCAGGGTTCTTGTCTGCGTTCTAAACGAGGGGTGAAGGAATATTTGAAAATTAATTCCAACCAGTTGTCTAACCGATGTCTTTAGTCTATGTCGACGTCTTCATCGTAGTTGTTCAGCATCCGGTATAGTAATTAGTAAATTATATTTGAACATCTAATAACGTACTCCTGTGTCTTGGCGGTCTGCTACCGTCCCAGCAGGTACTCATCCGCTTTCATCTTCCGTCTACCTGTCTTCCCCTGCCACCCGCCAGAATTTCTTCGATGTAATTATGAAAATCATGTTTATTTTACTCGCTGGAAACTCCCTTGTCACGTATTCTGTTTTATTTTATTTTCTTCCTTTTACCTTTTTCTCCGAGCCCCGTGTACATAATATGTATTTTCTGTTCATAGCTGTTTCCACTCAGTTTTAATTAGTTATTCTCTGCATCTCTGAGTCTGTAGACTATTTGACTCTCGCAGATGCGAATTTGACTCATACCTATAAGCACGTGACATGTCTGAATGGATTAGATCCCAGTTTGGACATTTTTTTCTCGCATTTTTTCAACTAATAGACAAATAATAAGTTGACAATAATTCAAATCTTAAATCTATGTACAAGCGGTATTGCAGGGAGGTTTTTTGGAAAGACCCCAAAAGATTGTAGCGGGGAATTGGAATTTCCTGCGGTTCTTTTGTCATGGAAAACGGCAAGGTGTCCGCTAGGTGGTGTCTTTGAGAATTAAGTAGTTACGACGCTTTCAAAGGAGGGTAGGTCCTAAGCCCTTGGTGCTTCTCTCTCCCTGGTCTCTCGGTTCTCTTTCTTGGGTCTTGGAGCCTCTGAGCCCGGTGAGGGCTTTCTTTATTCTCGAGGAACTCTTTAAACCGCGGTTCTTGCTTTCGCCAGCTGAGATTATTAAAAGGGTGAACAAGTCCGGGGGCGGTTTTAATATATTTTGATTAATAGGATTAGAACTTTCAAATTTAATACCACTTCGCCGTTATTAGGCGACTTGCGAAAGTAACGATTATCTCGATGAAAATTTTAACCCTCTACCATCAGCGAATTTTATACCGTTTCCCAACTACCTTCTCAGAACTATGAAAACAAGTTTTCCTACACATTAAGAATCGACTAAAAACTTCTGAATAAGTGAAACGGTGCCGAAGACTAACTGATTGCCGAAAACCTTGATGAAAAATCTTCATCAAAAATCCCATAAATTCATAGAGCTCCTTTCTTCGGAGATTAAAATTAAAGAAAAAACTTCTCTTCGTCTGTTATAAGTATTTCGGTGGATATATAGGAAGACGGCACGGTGTATGAAGTATACCTATGTATAGGCTCGGTGAGATTGTGAATCTGGAAATTTTCCATCGCCCGCTTGAAAGTTTGATGTATTTTTTATGTATGCAAATTAATTCCGTCGCTTTTGTAATTCCATAAATTCGTTGTTCGTCAGAAGTGCGTGACAGGCGAGAGCGGGTAGGCAGACGGTGCCGGGTGGCGCATATACCGTATATATATATACCTACCTAGCTGTTACCTATCGTCGAGGTCTGAGCCGAACGAGAGAATGTCGCAGGGGAGTAAGGGGCGAGAATTGGGCGGCTCGGAGGGGTAGATTTTGGGGCAGGGACGGGGTACAAGAATAATTGAAGACGAGTTTCCTTCGGTACGAAGACGTGTCTGCAGGGGTTGGGCGCCGCGAAGGTTGTTGATGGAGGCAGCAGCACCAGATGTTATCTTCCGTCTTGGGGTGGCATCGTCAACTTTTAGACAATGCGAGACTTTTGAGCGAGAGATATCAAACTCTTGTCAACTGTCGCGACTCCGCTGAGACTGAGGCTGAGGCAGAGGCGCATACGAGATTATTAAAATGGAAATTTGTTCGTCAAGTATTTTGAAAATCTACAAGTTCGCCCGCCTCTATCTCGCCCCTATAAGTAAGTTATAGTTCTCTATGCACACGTTCGCGGGAAAATATGCAAAAATATGTCGGGAAAAAGGAGAATGGGATATTAGGACCTGGTCGATCTTCGTTTTAAATACGATTCGACGATTATAATGTATTTTGAACGTTGTCAGCCGGTATCTTTTGAGAGAGAAAAAAAAAAATAAAAATAACGGAGCGATTGCCACCATTTGGCTCTCGAAGGCGTCTGGAATCATTTGATCCTACGATAAGGAGGCAAGTCGAGGATGAAGAGAGAAAGTAAGAAATAGAACGAAGAATGAGAACGATTCTCTCGCGAGACGGACGCTGCTAGCTACGAGCGAACAAGCGTTTATTGACGCTATCTTCCTCGTAAATTGAATCAAAGAAACGAAATGAGAGCCAGCGAGCGAGAGAGGGCTGAGGGGTGAGTACTAGCATTCCCGGAGTTAAAATGGGCTTTTAATCAATGTCCCCCTCTAACTACAAGCCATGAGATAAACGACCGGAAATGACGCCCTGATAAGAAAATTGCTTAGCCAACTGCCAGTTTATCCGACTGTCGCAGTTTCAGTAAAATTGGCTTCAACCTAGTCCCACTACGCAAAAAGACGTTTTTAAAACGGACGCTATACCGTGTCAGTATACTTTTTATATACCCATAGCTACACGGTAGACAGATTCAATGCTTTCACGCTAAGTGTCTTGTAGAATTCTTTTTATCACTCAGCCATACGTACTGGGGAAAAATAATCAGCATTATTTTTCTTTTCCTTTCTTCCCGTCCCCCAAAATCTGTTGGCTAATTCGGTTAAAATTTGTAACTAAATTTTTTTTTTCTTTTTTAACGACGCAATTTTTTTGCAATGAAGGAAAAAACGTTCACCCAATCTATTCAAGAACTTATTTAGAAAATATTTGAGAATATGAATTACAAAGACCGTTTTTACCTGCGATAGATTAGATTTCAAGTCTGATGCTCTTTTCGATTGTCTGATTTTAATTTGAATTATTTAAATTGAGAGAAGATAAGCCGATCGAGACACTCCAGTGTCGGACTGTATATATATATGATAGATTCGCCGGATGTATAAGAGGCGAGAAAATTGAATGGCAATTTTTTTGGAACAGTCAAATACGCGGGCAGGTAGGGATCCGTACCTTAATAATATAGCGATCAATTATTATAGGTATCGTTAAAAATAATTCCCCTAATTATGTGCCAATTAATTTCCTCGATTCGGGACTTGTGTAGTTGAGAAAATTGCACTGGGTATGAAAACAAGGCGCGATATGAGGCAAAGTAAAGCTGTTAAACAAGCAGGTGCATATCTCGATGCCGTATGTAGGTAGTACGTGTACCTTAAGCCTTAAGGCAAGTACTTTTCGACTAATTATTGATATTTCTTAAAAAGCATGATCCCTATGCGTGTATATGTAGGTATGTGTAATTGAATAACTGTAAAATATAAGTGCGATGCATGTATAGCATAGGCTGAATTCTTGGATTATGCTACGGTGTCGCGTGCGAGAGACTGAGACGGCGTATGGTGCAGGTGCCTGACTCCTTATCAGTCGACGGCATGTGCTCGGCGTCAGTCGGCGTCGTTGCAAACCCGAGGGTTTACCTAAAAAGCGCGTGTTTCTTCGCCATACCATTGCCATAGACTTGACCAACTGACTCCGATAACGTGAGCCTAATGGAAGGTGCTTTTCGTTCTCCGATCATGTCGATAACAGCTGGATGTGTTTCGGGTGGTATTCAGGCCCAGTTTATGAAGCGGGAATATTCTCAGGTGCGAAGGAGTCGAACGATTGTATAATGGCTAAAGGTTTTCGATTCGGAAAATTCTCCGAACTACAATCTCAGTCAGACTGTGGTAACATAAGTTTTCCTAATTGTCGCCCTCCGTCTAAGTTACTCGACTCGTATTATGGGTGTAATAAATTGTCACCCGTTGTGAACGCGTGTAGGCGGTTGTTACCGAGGAAGGTATAGACTGGCGCGAGGAAACTCAGGTAAGAATTAATATATTCCCATACGTGTAAGTAAAATAAGCGAAAGATCCAAGTCCAGATACCTGCCCCGTACCAGACAGATATTAACATATCATTTACCGAACAACTTGTTGGAATAGCACACATTGTTATCACTATGCAAATTGGATACTTTCATAAAAAAGACCCTTTCATATTGTTACGAAAAAATATAAAAATCCGAAACTGTGGGAAGGGAAAGGCTTCCGCTAACGGAATTGACGTAATCTGTGGCCTTTGAGTCTTCATTACCCGAAGGCGGTACTTGGAAGAGTTGTTCTTGTCTCACGGGGTACTCTTTTTTCATTTTTTCATTTTTTCATTTTTTCTCTTTTCACCTTTCTTTCTTTCTTGTTCTTTTCTAAATTGATGTTTGTGGCTTATTCAATAAGTTTTCGATATTTATATAACACAAACGAATACATGTATGCGGGATAAGGAATTGCTAGATACGAAGCTCCAGCGAAGTAGGTACGTGATATGGTCAAGGGGAAAGGTGACGGTAGAGGAAGGACGAGGTCCGCGGTCACCGCAACATTCCACTTTGGATTTATGCCTCGACCTGCCACAGTGGGTACCGCAGAGTACATACAAAGGTTCGTTCTCTACTGCAGGACCCGGGGCTTCGGGGCTTCGGGGCTCCAGGGCATCGCGGGTAACAAATATATCGTGGTATTTGCGAGGAATTGAGCGCGCGTTACCGAGGTCACGCAAAATATGTTCATTCCTTCAACAATTTGATTCCACAAAGAGATAGCATTGTGAACCACGCGGTTCAAGATATTTATAACCGTGCCAACTCCAGCCTTATATGCAGCTTACCGCTCCTTTCAATTTTCCCCTACGTCGTCCAGTTTGTTTCTATACCTACGGTACCGTTCTACCTCCTGGAGTTCCGGCCTCTCAGAGGCTCGAGTCTTGATTCTGTTTCTCTTATCGGATCCCAGCCGTGTCTTTTATTAACACATGTTTTTTCAAAAACTCGACTTTTCCCTTTTACTTTATTTCACCTTTGGACAGTTCTGAGAGCGTACCTGCACGCACGTTCTTTGGGAGCACCAAGAGTCGGGAAAGAGGGGGTGAGAATGAGAAGAAGAATGAGAAGAGAAAAAAGTTATTGAAAAAAGTGAACAAGAGACGATCGACACCGGCTGCAGCACCGATCTTGTTCGCGAAGAAATAATCGATCGTTGTTAAATTTCTTTATTTTCAATTCGTACCACGTACTCCATCGTTCTTCGCTTGCTGCTGCCGTTGCTGTTCCTGCCGATACTTTGCACTCTGCAACTTACTGCGGTTCACACCTTCGTGTTCATGTATGCCAGTATTGCCGTTCTACCGATACAGCATTTGTTCAACTCCCTGAACGACATAAATTCACAACTCTTTTCCGCACGATCGACTATCGCACGTATATAATGCGGAAATCTTATTCTCAGGGTCGATGATCGCTCATTAAAACCAGAGGATGATCATAACGAGTGAGAAAAGGTCTTCATTGTGTTGCCTCGTTGCGTAAGGTACATTTGTTATGGTGTCAAGGCCACGTTACCAATTAGTCCTAACTCCAAGTCTGCAACTCGAGTAAAGTAGTGTCTGGCTCGTTTCCGCGGTCGAGTCTTTATCCAGGCTGAGTCGAGTCCGGAGTTGCCGAAAAAGGAAGACGACGTGGAAGAGGTCCAGGTGCACTCCACCAACCGGTCCATAATTCGCGGCTCGTGAGTTATACGCCTTGTATACAGATGCCTACAGATGCCTACAGACCGGTACGGATACACCACCAGTCTCTTATTCGCGTACGTGCTGGAATGGAACGTTGGTACGAGGTTTGTACGGGGCGAGGAACTCGGAGGGATCCACTGACTATATACCACACCAAAAATATCTCTAAACTAAACCGATCACCCATTACACACCATAGTTTACTGGAAAAAGAATTTCCTGACATAACGTGACATAGGCGATAAGACCTTGTTCCCGCTTCTTCCTTATATACTGCTCGTTCAAACTTTACCACCTTGCATGGTATACACGTAGTGTCAGGATGGGTTGAAATATGTTCATCGATAAGTTTTATACGGGCGCGTATTTCATATCGCTTGTCAAACTGTTGACACGAGTGTCGCACATTCGGTGTCAGGTTTGACATTTAGAGAAATAATTGCCCGTTTTATTTGGGAGAAAAAAAAAAAAAAAAAGTTCAGTGGCTGTTAAGTGTGTCTTATCACTCGAATTAATTCCTTAAGCAAAGTGTCAGGGGGACGGTGGAGAGCTGGCAGCTGCTGTAATGTACAAATGCACCTAGTAGGGATCAATTACCGCATTCATACTCGTATACCTCGATGTATAGATATCTGCTTACGCTGAGGAGAGGAAGAGAGAGAGAGAGAGAGTGAAAGGGAGAGAAAGACTTTGATGGTATTTCACTTTTTCAACGTAAATAAGTTACTGATAGTCTAATTAGTTGGGCTCGATCGATCCAGGGCCCCGGAACTCAACGTACCATTCGACCTCGTGTCCATTTAGAGTCTCCGTGGTGGTTACCGCCACGATGCATTATGTAGCGGTCGATCTGAGCCGTCCACCCGTCACTGACAGCCTCCAAATCACTCGGAGCAAAAAACCCCGATCAATTTCAAATTTATAGTCCAGGTACGTTAATTAGTAACTCAGCGAGGCTGGGATATCGCGGGGGTAAAAAAAAATAAACTGACCGATTCGGTTTTTGCCAGATTCTCCATACCCACGGAACGAGAGAAACGGAGGAGAGTAAAGAGCGAGATAGAGAGAGAGAAAGAGAGAGAGAACAGCGTTGGTCCATCCTGCGGGAGAGGACTTTGCATATACGCGATAAATTTACACCATATGAAGCAAATGAAAAACGATGGATTTCTACAACTTCTTCAGTCCGGTCTCACGAACCGATTCAAAAATCGTGAGGAATAAGAATAACGGAGCGGAGTCTGTCCACCTAAGGTATCCATAGGTCCGCGACACGCTCAGTGCTAACTAAGTTGTCCTCACCTTCAGAACCCCAGGGAGTCGCGACGCCCAGCCCGTTGGTTCAGCTTGCGACTCTTGGGAAATAACGATGCTGTCTGCAGCCCGTCACGCTGGCTTTAATCTCATATATTTCACGAGTCTTGAACGCCATGAATTTTGACAAGCTGTTACCACGCCGTGGTATGTACCTTATTCTTGGCAAATACCCACCGTTTCAGTCTAACACCTATCACACATCCGAGATCCTGGGTCTCGCCGAAGATACCATATATCCTCTAAAAATCAGGTAAAAAAGGTCCCCAGCTCCTCGACGATTCCATAATCGTATATATAGACTCTTCTCGGTCTACCAAAGAGAGAAGACTCAAGTATATGTATGGAGGCAGTTATGTACACACATTTATACGTACGACATACCTATACTTATTACTGTATTGTATAGTATATGTCAGAGTGGCGCGAGCGGCCGACGACGAAGTGAAATACGACTAAAATACGGCGCCACTTGCTGCCACTTGCCGCCACTTGGCAGAGCTAATGGCGGCTTGTATCACCCTCATCGTGGTGTCAGTTACTCGGGACCCTTTACCTCTACCCCGCCTACCTCTCACTCTTTTTCTTTCCGCCCACCAGCTATGCTGCAGCAACGATATCCTAACGCACTGAGCACTCAGGCGTACGCGCACGTATGATGTACCATACCTGAGACTATCTGTAAGAGTATAACTCGCCTTTTACCTGCCCTTAAGAGTCGGGTGTAGGTATATGGATGCGGAGGATGGTTGTGGTCGTCGTAATACATATTATACCACGTCGACGGTGCATTAACAAGTCTGATTATATCAGACCCGAGAGATCTCGCTCGTAGCTCTTAACGTATATGAAAATTACAAATTAATGTCCTTAGCGTCTCGATCTGGCTATAAGCCGCGTCTCTGCAAAATGAGAGACATTTTATAAGATACGTTGCGTTATACGATGTCTGAAAGCTGCGGGAAACCTTCCGTTAACGAGTTATGCTCTTGGCATTACAGTCGCGAGATATCCTCTTATATTGACAACAGATTGGAAACGCTGGTACGTTACATGTATATACCTATATAGACCTGCAGCATATATCAACGCGACGAGGGAATAATAATCCCGAAACGATCCTTCGCCCAGATCTAGCTGCACCGAACACATGTCTGACATTTTTAATCGGTGGATTAAAATAACCGATGCCCAAGGTGTAGCACGGACTCAGTTTTATCCTTTCAGATGAGACTGACCACCCGGGAGGTCGCGTGCGTCCCGAGGGACTATTCGATCCTCTCGTTTCTCTAAGTCTATACGTAATACCCAAGTACCCGCGGAATCCGAGAGACGCGCCTAAGCTGCTTCGAACAGCCAAAGAAAAAAGAAAAAATCAAAAATATAAAAGGAGCAAGAAAAACCTACTCGCATGATAGTGTCAGTCATGCTTTGAGGACTCGTTGCACCCCGTCTTTATCGGAAATTTCATTTCATCCATGGCATACCTAGAAATAAGAAAAAACTTCTCGTAGCGAAAATTGATCGGTATTTTTGACCGTGGCAGGTACGATTCCCGATATTTATTATGTCAAAATTTGGTCACGCGACGAGGTTGTCAACGCTTAGGTACTTGGTTACATGAATAGGTAAGTGCGGGAGGAGGCGCCGGACGCGACACGAATCTACTTCCGGAGGGCGGGTCTTGTTCCTCCGTGTTACCAAGGCGGCCATGTTTTTTTTCTTCCTCTCTTAGCTACACATGGTTTACCTAGGTACTACAACATCGGGAACATCGAATACACCGTGGTCCCACCTTGCGGACTCTTTCAACGCCCCCGCTACGGGATACCTGCCATAATTAGGTAAAAACTAGTCCGAATGATCCTGCGTAGGCGTTCCTTCCACCTTTCGCCTAATATATTGAATATATAATTATATATGTGGTAGTCGCCATTGGTATGGAGATTCTCTTGAATTTTGTGAAGAGAAGAAAAAAAGAAATCCGACAACTCTTACCGGAGCCAAGAGATAATTTATTGATCACTCATCGGGCTCATTATGCCTCTTCAACTTGATACCTCGTCCTCAATCTTTGTCGCAATTTGTTAGAGTTTGAGAAGCAGAAAGAGGACCAAGAGCCAGACCGACCTGCAGCCTTGTGGGTAAATCCTGTAACGGTGGTTAAGTCGCCGGGTAGCTCGATGTAGGCCCATGGTCCTCGCGCGAGCTGTTTCTCTACCAGCGAGGAGGTCTTAATTGGAAGATCTGACTCTAAGCTACCAGGACCACACGCATTTGCTCTTTATTGCCCGTCTAATTCGTGCTCCTGCGCGGGACAAACCGATCCCATTACCGAGGCTAATTAATTTGCCTCTTCTTTAGAATCTCAGTTAGCATCTCTTCGAGCACCGTCTTCGTCTCCGTCCTGAACGACTCGACGACGAGACTTCACTGGCGACGGTTATTCGACGGCAAATGAATTGGTCCTTTAATCAGTCGTTTTTTTTTTTTCTCTTTCGTTTTTTTTTTCATTCAAATAAATGGCAGACCCAACCGTGTTTCTTGACACGATCGTTTTACCTACCTGCCATTTCGATTCTTGACATATTTTCTACACTTGGACATCGTTAACCGGTTCTCAATTCACGATTATCGGTTTCCATAAATCACATTCTTACTTGGCAAGGATCATCGGTTTGTGAATTGTGAAGAGAATCTATTAATTACCGAGTGAATGTATAATTTTTCGTCTGGGATTGGCAATTTTTACTCGAAGTTGAAACTGGTTTATGAAAAACTCATAGATTCAAATATCAGAGAAAACGTTTTGTTAGTTGTGGATGTTGAAGCGCTCGGAGCGATGGGCGCTAATTGCCAACGTTTTCACACTTTAAATCGTTGTAGATTTGTCCGTTGTCACGTCACTCACAATTATCAGTAACGGACGGTACTCGGGGAAAGTTTTCGAATAGAATATCGTCAGCCGTCAGCCACGTCGCTCGGGTTTAGCATCAATCCCATACCCCCAGCGTAGGTATACATATACACCGCGATAATTTACCAGTTAATAAAAATTAAAATTCAGTTGGAAAGCGGGCTTGCATATCCAATTAAAAAATGAAGTGCTTTTTCATATTCATCCCTGCAGCCACGGAGGTCCTTCGCTATTTGTCTGTGAATAATAATTAAAAAATATCTCGTACCAATCCCGTCACGTCATGCTAATATTAATCTAACTGCCGTACCACTACTACGTTATACTTCAACGTTATCGCTTTTCCAGACTCTAACTGCGAATCATAATTCCACGTTCAACTATACCTGTATATCCTTTCAGGGATTTTCAGGGCTTACCTTCTTTTTTCTTATGCAAAATCGATCGCTCCACAGATTAAATATCGGAAATGACATACGCCAAGATATAATTTCATTGCTTTCTTCCTTTCTTTGTTTTCTACAACGAGAACTAAGCTTATGCTATACAAGACAATTAAAGCTCTCCACAAAACTTGTCGTCGCATTTGATTTTTTATCAAGATCAAAGATTGTGGGTTTGATATCGAACGACACGCGTTAAATATGACAAAGTAGGTAGCTAGAGAGGTTTTCGTTAGTTAACGGCTTCGAACGACGTCGAGAGTGACCCAATCGCGGGGGAACCCTGGCGAGCCCCATGACTGATCGAATCGCCCGCGTGCCCCGGGGTGCCCTAATGAATGGCCCAAAGAATGAACGGATGAATAGTACCGCGGACGGAATACGTTGTGGATGGCCCTTAAATCGGAGGGCGGATTTGGTCACGTGTCAGGAAAATCCTAACGGTACTCTACCATCTATATTACAGCGACTGTATATCATGTATACAGTGATTTGACTCAGTAATTTGAAAACTTAAAAATATCCCTAGATCCCTCCTGTGTTCTCTTTCCACACTATTTATGCGATCGTTCTTTTAAAAAACTGAAATGTTCCGTAACGGAGAACATGACAGTGGTTAAAATCGGTAGTATACCTTTCGTGGTGCGAGACTCTAATCAAGGATCTTCAGGGGTCGAATAAGTATATAGGTTCGAGCGTGACGGGTGATCGGACGTGATTCGCATATCGCTATGTGGCTTGTGAGCCAATTGATTGGAACTTGGGTTTGCAGCTCGCACCTCACGCCCTCGCATCTCAATTACTTTGTGGACCATCAGTTTCCCTGACGGTAGTGTATTTCGTGGTAGGTACAGAAGCGACGTAGCTCTCGTCCCACACAAGCCACGGAATACACGTATGCGATGTTAGTTTAATTGAGACTTCGATCGGCCAGTTGGATTAGACCGTTTGACGACCAGGTTTTATAGAACCTAAAGAAAGAGAAAATCCTGCCTGGGAGGATCTGACGGCTTCACTCTTCGCCTAAACCACCCTAAACGAAGGGATATTGAGAGAGGGTTGCCGAGGAGAATGAGAAAGAGGCAAAGAAAGAGGAAGTGGAAAAGACGCGAAAAACGCGAAGTGGAGAATCGGCTGGGTGGTTCCCGGCCACAATGGGACGTCGTCGAGAAACTGGAGGTTTATTGAAGCCGTGGTTACCGATACAGATCACGTCCCCCATCCCCCACATCCCTCCACCATTCGTTCCACAAAACCACGTCTTTGGTCCCGAAGTCGGAGTGGCGCGGAGTAGAACATCCCCCGCGTGTGCCAACGGAGGAAGTGAGGAACCCGTGTTTCCCGAAATCCTGCAGGTGAAGAGACGAAGTAGCCGTCTCTTTCGCTTGTGTTACCTTCTTCTTGCATATTTGCAATTATTCACACGTTAGTCCTGGAATAGAACTGAAGGAATCCCCGCCGACAGCCACATGTCCGTGTCGCGTATTATGAAGGATATTTTTCTTCCCTGAGAAATGTTGTACGTAGCGGGGGGATGATGCCAACTCACAGGGCGGTTACGGGGCTGACGCGGGGGTGCTCGCGGCGTAAGGATGCAGCCGCCTAATGCGCGTTTCGTGTCGACTATAGAAAGAGGTGTGGGAGGCGTGATGCTGCGTGGCGTTGAGGAAAGGCGACACGTGTTCACAGGAACCCGATTACCCACCGCCTTACACGAGTACGTCACTACGTACACCCATAATATTCATGTCGATGATATACACGCAGATATATGTATGACGTATATAGTATTCGATCTCATTCAGCGCTGTAGTTTCGAGGGGGTGTTTCTATTCTGTTTTTCTTTTTCTTTTTCAGGATAATAAAAAAGCTCCCAAAAGCTGTGAAAAATATTCCAGTGGGAAATTTCGTGACATAAGATCGTAGCTGTTTCGAAGAATATACCTTGCGAACCTTAATTCTCAAAGCTAGACGCGTCGAGGGTAGATTGAGGGATGAGAGCCGAGAAGAGGTGATAAAAAACACGAAGTAAACTTTTATTCTTATTCCTCGGCTAGATTTTTATTTCTGCCGGAAGTTGCATTAGCGTTGTGGTAGGGGTACTGGCGCTACACTTCCTGGACAAAGTAACCGCCCTATTGTCGCGACAATCCCCCTACCATAACGCCTAGTTCACCACCCCGTCGCCCCTGACGTTTCCATTGTACGATCTTCGTGTTAACTCACTTACGTACACCGCTCTGTATTTTATCGGCACCGTCGGCCATTACGTTATCCACATTTCAAACTATTTTATGTCCTCTCTCAGGACCGAGTTAGATGGGTACCTATTGGAAAGGCGAAAAACATCATGGTTTATACTCTTGTTTCATCAAACGTTCGGGCGCTGCTTGCCACTCAGATCCCTATGGGTACCCAGGTAGCAGGTATAGGCCGAAGAGGGAATAAAAAAGGGACAAAATAGAGAACACCCCTGATTCCGGCGAAACCGGTCACCCCTATCGGTCGGGGAGCCGAGCTGAGCGGAGGGGGACCAATTTATTACCTAATTCGCGTCTCTTTGTTTCATAAAAGTGAGAAACACCTTTAATAACAGGGTACGGTGCAGTTAATGAGAGGTTGCTAGTTTAGACGCTATATTGGGCGTAATCCGAATCGCTTTTTCCATGCAGAAGTCAATGTGTCTCCTCGGAGGAGGATTCGTGCCTCGAAAGGCGAACGGTTTTTTAATTCCTGATAGAGAGGACAAAGCGGTAAGAATGAGAGCCAGGATGCAATAGCTTTTCGTACCTGTAAATCTAGAGCAATGCCAATTGTCGGGGTGTGAAGGCGCGCCTTAGATGTGACAATTGGAGTTCCAGACTGTGAACTTGCAATCAATGCTCAGACGCTTCAAATGGGAACAGAAATCCAAGCGCGGAATCGGCAGGGGGAAGAGCTTTGTCTGTCCGTGAAAGCTGCAGGCGGAGGGTTGCGTCGCGGCGTTAGGTATTGATGGAATGGTACTAGCTCGTCGAGTCGCGGTCCACTTTATGGTACTCATTCGATTCCTTGGTCTAATATAAGAAGCGATAATATTTCGGTGAAGAAATTTCATCGGGGATTGTGGAGGCCCGTAAAAAGTTTGAATTGTGAACGATTGAAAAGTGATATAAGCTTTACCGAATTCCTGTTAAAGGATTAAATCTCTGTTTCAGTTTCTTGCCCCCATCAGGTTTGAATTAAACAGAGATTTATGGAAGGAGTAAAGGGGGCGACGAAGCCTGGGCTTCCCTTGTGGCACCGCTACCAACTGGTAAAGTATCTGGCTTGCCTCTTATTTTCTGGTCTCCGATGGATCGTTGATAACTAAACTGGTTTCCATTAAAGGATCTTGGCAGCGTTCGCTAAGTTGGGACGGGGTGCCCCGTGCTCAACGGCGGCGTATATTCACCAAGAAAATAAATCACCCCAGGTGAAGAGGTCGCGGATAAGTTAGAAAACAATATTCTTCATCATTTTTTTCTTCTCCTCCTTCCTCCTTCCTTCCTCCTTCTTCGTTCTTCACTCTTCATCCTTTAGGTTGCTTTTTTTTTTGGTTTTTTTTCTTCAAACTTCTAACAAACCGAAAGAGAAGACCTAGGGATACGGCGGTGGGAGTACAACGCGTACACGTGTCCTGGGGCTTGCAGAGTGTCGTTCTACTATATCGATGATACTATTAGGAGCCGTTGGTCATTTGGTAGGATTAACGGCGTGGTGCGAGCCATTAGCGACGACGTGTTACCGTGTATGCAGGGTACTCAATAGATCGTGTCAAAGCGAATCGAGCTTCTGTTGGCCGGTATGGTGACGGATGTTACGTATATATACATTAAACGAAAGGCTTATACTTTTTTGGTCTTTATAAAAGTCCGGGGTGGTAGCGACCGATTGTAGAATTGGTCTCTGTGACCGCGTCGCGTTTGGCGCCCCGGTTTACTCGAACAACATAAAGAATAGGCCAGATGCGATGAGACCTTGTGGACGACTGCTAGTTCAACACGTGACAAGAGTTAAGCGTTACCGAAATGTTAGCCACATTTACCCAGGGTGTCTACATATGACCATGAGTTATTGTCGTGTATATAAAGCACTTTATACTGGCTAATGGAGCTGGCGCTGCCAATGTTGGCTGAGCAATTAAACCGACCGAGTCTGAACAAAGAATAAATAACAGATATACACGAGGTTACACAGAGAGATATGGCTCGTAAAAACGAAGCCTTATCCGGTAGTCACATATGTTCAATAACACTACAAACACTGCATAGGTCTCTTCCCCAGAAACTGCAGTCGGCCGACAAAACCTGGTTAATCCATTACGAACGCGTCTTAACTTACCCGATTTACTTTGAAATTATTCTCATTCACTAAAAATCTCACAAAGTTCTTTCGTTTTTCAATTTTTTAGCAATTTTCCGTATATTCGAGGCCTTGAAGAGCACCCTCTTCGCTCTTCAAACCACCGAAGACGCGACCTGCGACTCGGCGCGTGGAGGCCGTGGTCAGTTCTGGGTCGCTTTTCAGGAGGAGATAGTTTTTCGATTCTTTTCATCAATTTTATACCGTTGCTGTAATGAGAAACGTTTTTATCTGAAATTTTACCGATAACTTGGTCCAATTATCAAGGTACTTTGACCTGAGGTGGGTTTATGACTCGGCGAAGAAGATGGTTAGCTATTATTAATCGTAAACGTGATACACCCTCAATCGGGATAAACCGCCAATATTAGATCTCGCCGTGTGAGTAGAGACGTAAATTCTACTATTACGCTTCATCCCCCTCAGTCGCAGCCATAAGACGTAGTTCCTAGTTCGTTTGGTAACTTTTATTATAGATACGCAGGTTTATTCGTTTACGATCGTTTTCTCCAAATTGGAAGCTGCGGAGAAGAACGTTGAAGGAATCATATATGTGAGAGGCGAGACGCGCTTTACCCGGCGGACATTCATTCCTTTATCGAATTATTGTTATTATATGTATACACACTTGCGGCCAAGGCACGCTTCATACTTCAAAGAACGGCGCAAACAACATTCGTAATTAACTTTTATTGTCAACTATGGTGGGTCGTTATACATCCTATCGTGTCATCGGCTAACGAAACAAGTAACCGCCTCGTATCTCGGTACGTTCTTCCATATATTCATACTTTTAAGCATAGAGTGAAAAAAAAAAATTAAAATGAAAAATAAAAAAACTCACGTTTACACGTGGAAATTTTTGTCCCGAAAAATGTTCTTTTAAAAAAAGAAACCGTGTAACGAGACAAATATGTTTCGTCAAAGTCAAGTTGGTACCAAGAGCGAGGGGCGAAGGGATGAGAAAAGAAGAAAAAAATACAAAAAAGAAGAAGAAGAAAAGCGCGGGGATTGAGGAGGACAAACGAAGACGGGGTTTAAGTAAAGGGGTTTCACTTTCTCTGTCTCTCCACCCTCGTGGCACCATGCCGCGGCGAGGCCCGCCGGCCGGCATTAATGACGCGACGGCAGTCGTCGGCCTCGTTACCGTCGCCTGAGGGCGCCGAGCGTCGACCACCTCGCTTCTTCTCCGCCTTCCTTCGCGTAATGCAGGATATTATTTGTTTCCACTTGTTTGTGCGCTCGAGAGTTTCCAACAAACAAACAATCTGGCTTTCCAAGCGCGTTACGGGTACCAAGCTATATACCTACCCCCGCACTATCCCTTATACCGCCGGAGGAATGACTGACTCCTTTGTAACTTGAATACGAGCACACACCCGTCTTCAGTGCCACATTTGCATCGTCTGCACCCACCGAAAATATACTCGCTTGTATATATATATACATTAATCCCTTATCCTTTATTTACGCGATAATTATTTTTCTCACCACTGAGTAATGGCTCATTCACCTCGGTATCACTTCGCACCATCTTCAATGCGTCCTTAAATCATCCTTGTCAATTTATCTTCAACGGTTCTAGACTGTATGAGAAAAATTGACGAAAATTCAATTTCTTTGTCGAGTTATAGTTTCGATTGTGGAAAAATGTAGTAAAATTAGAAAATAAGGATATCTGCATGATTTTTTTTTCTTTCTTTATTTTTTCTCTTCTTTTCAAAGCATCGGTTGAATCCTGTAGTCTACGATGAAACGAGGCTCCCTCAGGGCTTGACGGGGTCGCGTTCGTTGGTAGGACAGTCGAGAGGACCAGAAAAAAAGGTCTTCGATGCGGCGGTCGACATGGTCGACAAAAGGCAAAATAGCCCGAGGAAAGTTGTCTCGACTTCACCATGCCTGTAGTCGACTGGTTGCAGCTTCCTCGACGCTTCTCTCTCCTCTTTCCTTCTTTCCTTATTCCCTCTTCTATCTTTCTCCTTTCCTTAAACCCCACAAGATTCTCGGCTCTTGTGCGCTAATAATTGCGAGGCACTGCAGAAAGATCCTCGAGAAAGCCCGGGAGCCTTCGGGATTCCTTATACCAAAAGAATATTATACCTACCCTACGCGATAAGCAGCGGTGCCTTGATGCGGTTTCACATAAACGTCGAATTATTGAAATTATGCAAACCATATGCATTTCGGAGAATAACAGGGTGGAAATTGACCGCGTTGGTGATCGCCGCTTGTAAGTATGTAAGCGTGCATCTGCCGCCCTCGCGATCGCCATGGTCTCAAATTTTTTTTTTCTTTGGTTTTTTTTTTTTTTTTGCAAAAATATTTAGAATTCTTGAATTCTTTATTTCAAATTTTATTTCAAAGAAAATTTCACGGTTCATATCACAATCCCATTCTCATTCGTCAGATAATTACACTTTGGAAGCCTATGATACTAGTAAGATTGAAATGATCGATATACGGTTAGCCCAGTGATGAATCTGAAGAGTTTAGTTTAGTTTTTAAGCGAGTAGACGCGAGGCGAGGCGAGGCGAGGCGAGTTCGTCGCGCTGGTAATAACCAGCTCTTAATACGGTGGAACAAGATTTGAGCTTCGCCTTCGGATCCGATTAGAAGATGCGGCCCAAAGCTGAAAGCGAAGTCAACGGAGAAAGCATTCATTCGGTTCTCGAGGCTGCAGGCGGATTGATAAGAGTAGAGACCGTTACACGTCTATACCTCGTAGATCTGTGCGTCTATGGATGCATACATATACATACATGGGTGCTGCAGTAAATCTTTAAAGGATGAGATAAGTATACACTTATATACCCAAAGTTGAGTTGAGAGAAGGCCGGCTTGAAGCAGCTGGTGTTAGGCACCTGTTCCCGCGATTATTCTCGATCGTTAGATCAGGAGCTCGTCGAACAAACCTTGTGTCGCGTCGGATCGCGTCGCATCGCTTTCGAACGACCGACGAAACGAAGATCGAATTTATAAACACGTGGATTGGAGTTTTTCTTAAAAACTGAATGGCCAAGGGCCTCGCAGGGTTTTATTTGTTAAAATATTCGTTGTGGTTGGTCGGCGGTTAATCGCTACTCAAGATCGCCAAAACTCCGTTCATAAACTTGGTCAGCATCAAGTTTTTGCCTTTCGATATGCCAGCCCATCAAGAGTATGGTATGTAAGTGTAGGTTGAGAAACTTGATTCCCTCGGACATTCAATATTGTTTTAACGAGCATTAAAAAATTGTACTTCTTTTTAGTTCGCATAACAAATCGCAAGGTGGACGTAGAGTATACGGGAAGTTATTACGGTCATCTCTATACGTTTTCATTCACGACGGCGTCTTTGATTGACCGAACCACCGCGACTATCTTACTTCAGCTGACGCGTGTGTCTCGTTTCAAATTCACCTTACCATGTCACGTCAGCCCCTTTTCGCTCGAAAAAAAAAATTCCGGCTGAGTTCAGTTTCATCGTTTTTGAAATATAACACAAGACTACTTATCATTATTTTCGACAATTTCACTATAATACCAAAATCCAATGATCCGGGCAGCTAGTTATAATCACTGAACCTAGACGCTTATAATTCTTCGAACAAAACGTGAAATATAAATTTTTCGTCGAGGAAAAATTTCGGTAAAAAGAGTCAGTGGGTAAAATATCAAATAACACTTCTCGGGTTACGGGCAAACAGGTGTCTGCTTGATGGCGGTTACGTCAGCCAACTAGATACAGGAGGTCTTTTATCCGTGAATTTATATAACCGAGAGCTATTTTACACTTGAAAAAAGAGAGAAAGAAAGAAAGAAGAAGATGTAGAAGGAAAAAGAAAAAAAGAAATGTTCAGTTCAAAAGTAGGTTCAACAAGGTAATGAAATTTTATTGATAACCGTATATATGTATAAGTATAATTGAAATGCTGTTATAATTCCCCGTGGCCGTTTCTCTAAGCACATAACTTGATAACTAGCTAGGTTTTGCCTCCTCGGTGACACGAATAGTGGCATCTGAATGCATGTATTTGAATATCATTTGAACAGCTAACCGCTGAGCAGCTTGAGCTAAGCTCAGCTAAGGTAAGGTAAGGTAAGGTAAGGTAAGGTAAGGTAAGGTAAGGTAAGCTACACGCCCAAGTTTGTTAATTAAATTGTTTAGCAAGATGTTTTATTCCGCAGCAATAAAATAACGAATAAAAATTTTCTACGCGACAGTTTGATCGGATATTTATTATGGAATAGAAATGATCGTACCGCGATTCGCGTACCGATACCTAATCAAAATTCGCGATAAATTTACGGAGAGATTGAGGATGAAATCGATTTCGAATCGGTAAAAATTTTTAGAAACACACACCTGAAGTAATAAAAATAAGGAAATCATGGGTGTGAAATATTTTCGTATAATAATTCAAAGCGTAATATATGTACATATGTGTCTAATTAATTTTGACAATTCCAGGCATGTCATAATGAATTTATTTTATCTATACGAAGATCGTGTGGCACTAGGTATATCTTGACAGCATAGGTCAGCCAGTAGTTTGACACGGCAGCCGTGCATTTGATAGCTAGTTACCAAACATCCGTTAATTAGTCCAATTAGAGAAAGGACGATTGCCTCTAATTAATACGGATATAAATGCAGAGAACTCCGCTGATCCAGTATGTATCTTCGAAACGATCGCTCGACGAATGTCAACGCTTCTAGTGCAGCATTCGTCTCCAACTTTTACTGTCTGTATACGTGTGTATGTTTATTTTTTACACATGTATAAATAAATAAATAAATAAATAAATATTTATATATATACATATAGGAATTCGTGTACTGTATGTATGCTGTCGACTGGTAGGTATACATGCCTATAATGCCTACGTATCCGCGGGCAGTTTGTCTCGAGAGTGGGAAACCGTTGACATCCGCTTTTATGGTCGACTTCGATAGCTACCTTTCAGATTAAAGGTTACTTATATGGCTAAGTTATTTGTTAAGAGTCTCTTCGAGCTTGCGTGCCAGGTGCGTGTGAACCGCTATCTGAAACTCATAATGCACCGCGTCTATGAACTAGCTAGGTTTGTTTGAAAACGAAAGAAAGAAAAGAGAAAAAGAGAGAGAGAGAGAGAGAAAAAAAAAACAAATTGAAAAAAGTAAGAAAAAAATTGAAAAGGTAAGACATGCACTTGGAAATACCTACTACGTATATAGGTGAGTACACCTACGTTTCGGAGTAATACTTTAAAGGTATGAAACGGTGGTGGTATAACTGGTAAGTGGTGAGATAGCTATAAATTTACTTAGCCATTAATTGCGTGGTACATACGTTGCTAACATAAGTGTATATGCACTGTACGGTGGCATATGGGATATTCTTAACTTAATGAGAAATCGCAAGACTAAACACGCATTTCATTGCACTAGTTTTACTCCTTTTTTTATTACATCATTTTTCCTTTTTTTTTCATCTTTTTCCCGAATGGTTGTTGCACACGTTATATGGATGTTGAAGGCATTATTCAAATTACATAATTGTACAATTTTGCATAATTGTGCGGTTATTTCTTAGTTGTTTTTTTTTTTTCCTTTCTTTCTTTTCGTAATGCAAGATTTGAAACACACACGTACAGAGAACATTTACCAACCTAGATATGTAATTTTTCTTCTGTTACGGATTGTTTAAAATTTTTTACGAGTATTAATATAATATTATAAAGCGAGGATAAAAAATTGCATACTCGGATATACACCCGTTATATCGGCAACGAATTACATTTAATGGGTTCAGTAATAGCTCGACCCGTTTGCTTCTACATTTATTATATAATTTTACGCATTTTAAGTGCATATACCTTTTGAGGTAATCGTTATATTTAACCGGGTACATCGCTGCCTCGAATCAACGACGCCGAACACAATATATGTACTAAGAATTACGTGCAAACTGATTATGTAAAAAAAATATCGAGCAAGCGTTTCGTGGGCTACAACGAGTTAATATACTTC